>CM037074.1:70821893-71346893 GCA_020882685.1 Aphelinus atriplicis | reverse complement strand
TTTTTTCGACAATTTACTCGTTCGATTCTCCATACCAGTAGTCATTCATGACCCCCAGCAACCTCCCAACTTCATGAAGTCGAACGAATCCGAATGAATCAAACCATTTTCCCGACTCCTCCTAAATTTTCCTCGAGCATTGAATCTCCGACACTCCCAATTCAATGGTCCCCATCCACCACACGGAACCCAAGTTCTTTGTACACAGTTGAAACGTTGCTCGACTCAAATCCAAGTGGGTACTCTCTAAATTTTTCACAGTCGAAAGCTGCACTGTAAACTTCAGTGATGCGTTTTTCTCTGTACTGCAGTGGATTGTTCACTGCAACTGCGATGAATTTCCAAATTTGTGTGTAATACAGTAAAGTTTCACTGTAAGAAATTAACAGTTAGACACACAGTCGCAATCTACGCGATAAAAGAAAAGCAACAAGGCAATCGTTGAATATCCTCATCGCGGCTAATGGCAGGAGCCAATGGCAGACTCTCGGTGAACTGCGTCGTTGGGGACGACGGCGGTGGCGGTGGATTCAGTGAGCAGGGATAACGATGCCCGGCTAATTCGCGCGAAGGAAAAAAAGAAAAAGAAACAAGAGCGCCACTCGAATGATGTCGCGTCGGGGGCGATTCGAGGAGAGGCGCAAAAAGCCAATTGCACATGTCGCCGAGCTCGCGAGTCGCGTCATTATTCAACGATCGCCCGTATATGTACGTACGCGCATGTGTAAGTACGAGTGCACAGCTCTCGGCGCGGCGTCCCCGATTCAGCCGTTGTGCGAGCGGGGGCGAGCCGAGCGTGGATTTATTTCGTGCCGAGTTTCGAAAGGATTTTTTTTTCTCTCTATACACCCCCTCCCAATCGACGCGTAGGCGATGGGTGTGCAGAGCGGCTGCTCTCAATTAGACGCGGCGTTTCGTTGTTCGCACAATATACTCCACGCGATACATATACTCACTCGAGTTACATGTTTATTGGACCGATTGTAAACCGATATATATGTATACGTGTGCACCGCATTGTGCAGCGGTGACTGTAAACACCTCTCGTGGTCGGGGTAACTTTTTCACATTGGCTTTCGTCGAAATTACGCTAACGAGTCGGGGGAGAGATAGAGAATCAAGCCGCGTGGTTTGGGAAGACTTTTTGAAAATTGATAGAATGATATTCGCGTGTACGTTCCTGGTGCGCGGTTGAGTATATAGCTGCTCGTGGAAGTGGAATTTATTTATTCAACCTGTTATCCTGCAGTGGTAATCAAAGTGATAATGTTACCTGTGATTGAATTATTTGAGCGCTAAGTGAAATGCCATCACAATTCTTCATTCGTACGAGAATACACTATATGTGTTGTCACTAATATCCGAAATCATTGGATCTAGTTCAATTTTTTATTTTCCCCGTACAAGACAAGATCTAAATTATTCAATACTTTTATTGCGATGTATAATAATTACTCTTGTCGCTAATTGTTTATCTGACAGTTAGTAGAGCTATAGTTTATTTTCTTACTCTACTAATAGAGTTAGTAACATAGTTCTTTAAGCGCATCGTTTATCTTAACAAAAAAAGATTTGGATTGACATACTGTCCCAATGCTGTTATGTAATCTGAAATAAAAAATATTTGCTATGCCTTGAAACATATTTATTAAATCCTCAAAACGTTATTCAAATTTCTATTTTCACGTGCAACGAGAAGAAGACTTCGAACATAATTCTAAAAGCAAACAATTGTCGAAGGTTCAAGGGGATTTTCTTCGACAAATTGATTTTTGCTAACAATTTTCAATATTCAGTTATGCAATTTTTTTTAGCAATTCCTGGTTGTTCCTGTGCAAGAACCTCCCCACATAATGTATGATAAGATGCATATAGTACAGAAAGTTTGATGTATCTGACCGCATAAATTGGAAAATCTTGATTAAACTGCAATCTTAGATTGAAATCAAATAATATTCGCAAGTATTTGCAGTATTGCTGAAAAGACTCTTCGTTTCGCAAGTTTTGAAAGCTTATCCTTAGAGGCGAATATATTTTGCTCCATAGCTCACGGAGCATTAAGCATTTTGCTTTCTCAAAGAGAAAGCTTTGTAATGGGGCAAAAATCGACCCAACGAATCAGACCTCGGGACCTCGATTTTCGTGATCTACGGGTCGAAAAACATGGAAATTCAAAAGTGTCTGTATGTATGTATGTGTGTGTGTATGTATGTGTGTGTGTGTGTCTGTGTGTGTGTGTGTGTGTGTGCGTCCCGTTTTTTTTTCGTCCACGATAACTCTCGAAGGAATGGTCCGATCGTCCTGAAATTTTGCACACAGGTTAATCGCGGCAAAATCTCGGGCGAGTTCAATTTTCAGCGAAATCCGTTGGTTATTTCCCTAGCAACCGTTCCTAACGTGTTTTCTCACAAATCCTTATGAGTGCTCATTGGGGCAAGCCGGAAAATCAGTTTTAAGTCACACTCGATGGCCAAGGACACTGAATTGTTGTATTTGCTCCATAGCAACGGTTGTTTACCTCCCTAGCAACAGTTAGGAAGGTTGGAAATCATTTATTTATGACCTATTTCCATCATTTTCGACGGCAAAGGACACAAAATCTTCCCAATTAGCTCCTTAGCAACCGTTGTTTACCGCCCTAGCAACCGTTGCTAAGGGGAAGAAAAATTCATGTAAGATACGTTTCCAATATTTTCAACATGCTATAGAGAAAATTGGAAAAATTTGGTGTCTTTTGCCCTCGAAAATGATCAAAATGAGTCTTCAAGTGTGCTAAATACGGACCGGATCGATTTTGACTGCTATTAAACCGTATGACAGTCACAAGATGAATTGATCGAAAAATTATGCAGGTCCAAATGTCTCGCATCGTGTAGAACCTAGAACCGTTTGCTTTGTTGCATTTGATCAAATCATAAGAGAGCCCGGGCAGACATCAACCCTCGCGATAAAGTTTGGTCAATTGAAAAAGAACGACACTTTACACAGTCACAAAGATACGAATTGAACTGATTAAATAATTTTTTTGTAATCTTTGAAAAATAAATGATAGTATCTACGCTAGTGGAATGGTGAAAATACAGGTTTGAGACGCGTTTGTGGGTGATGTTGAAGCCTCTTTGAGAAAGCATACTGCTAAGGCACTTGGCAGCGGTTTTTCAAATGTTCGTGATGTTTCGACAAGAATAAAACTCAGCGCTATAACAGCGCATACATAAATTGTCAGTTGAGAGATAAAGTTACGGCTTTCGCCGAGACTTTCAACGAGTATTCCTCAAAACGTTCGTATTAGGCGCTATAAAAAACTAGACGAACAATAATCTGGGTATACAGGATCGTCTATCAGAAGATATACACGAGTGTAGAAGTCGCTTCAATGTGTC
Source organism: Aphelinus atriplicis (assembly GCA_020882685.1). Taxonomy (NCBI): domain Eukaryota; kingdom Metazoa; phylum Arthropoda; class Insecta; order Hymenoptera; family Aphelinidae; genus Aphelinus; species Aphelinus atriplicis. Next base: position 71,343,510 of record CM037074.1, on the reverse strand, counting down.
TAGCCACTACATAAACGCTGGGTGGAATTAAAAATCGCGCAGCGAGCAGTGCGGCGGCGGCCACGTGCAGCTGTTGGCTGCTTGTGTAAAGGTACTGCACCGTCGGTTTTTCCTCAAGCGCGCAACAAGGGGGTAATTTTTTTATTAGCTCGAAAAGCACTCGAGGCTTCCACGCGCGGTGCCGCCGACGATCCCGTGTAAAGAGCAGCGGAGAAAGAGAGCGAGAGAGAAAAAAAACGAGGCGCGTGACTCGGTGCAGTCTGCGGGGGGTCGCTGGCTCGCGCATTCATTTGCTTTATTAAATAAGGATATTTTACGTATATTAAGAGGAGCTGCGGGCCTGCTCCCCTTTACATCGCGACGTCATAATGTTCCTCCGCCCCGGCCGGTGCGCGCCTCTCCTTCCTCGAGAGATTTTCCTCGCAGTCTTCTGCTTTTCTCGATGGCAAATATTCGCCAGCTTCCACAATTTTCATTGAAATGTTCAATTAGTTGATTTTTCTCTCGGATCCTCGGACGAAAAGCTTTATTGAGATTACAATTTCACGAGGAGTAGCCGTAAGATGCGAGCTCCGGCTCTTTTTGCCTCGGTGATTTTAAATACTGAAATCGCATTTAATGTGCATCATGTTGAATGTCCAAAATATGTCCCATCGACTAGGAATCGTCGCTAAACTCATCTTCATACTCGAATTATGATGCACAAGATTGATCTTAGGCCCAGAACCCATCCCGAATATTGCAAAATATTATTGTTATTATCGAGACCTAGAAATCGCAAAAATCACGTTATTAAAAAATACAGGAATTGCTTTTTTTCTCGGGAACAACGCACTCCGCAAGAGAACGTTATGCAACATACATTATTCAAAATCAGCCATAGAATCTGAAAAAGTAGTTTGTGGATGCCCATACAGCCATTCCGACGAATACCTTGAATTTCCGGAGATATTCATGAATCATTCATCATCGCAAAGCCGCGGGAGCCGAACTCATCTTCTCGGGTGAATCGCGCATCGAGACTACGGGCGAACTAAATCCTGAGTAATTTATACATCGCAAACGAGTTGGTCAGCGCAGCTCAGAGTCGTCGCGCAGGTGCATCGTATGAGTCGAAAAGTCGCTCGGACGCGCCGCGTCGGAAATGAGCACTTGAAGAGCCGCGCGCTCCGAGGCTGCTCGACTCGTTCCACAACTACCCCCCTCCCGTATATATGTATATAAGGCTCGGGCAAATCTGTTCGTCGTATAAGAAACACGCCCCTCTTTGCTCGAGCTTGGGCTCGGGCGGGCGCGCGACTTAATTAACCGCTAAGCGCAGCTCGTTTCTTCATAGCGCGCATTATTCGCGAATCACCCGCAGCTCCCTTGTTTCATCACTCGACTTTCGCCCGAGTAAGCCATCAGCTCGCGCGCGCGCCACGCCTCTCGGGGCTGTTTTTTCCTTTTTAATCGCCCGGTTTATTTTGATACAAGGCCGACGCGGTGCACGAAGCGGGAGACTCTCGCTACGGCTTGTCGTGTCGGTGATATGATAAAAATGCATTTTAAGTTTGTTTGCAGCAAGTCGGTTCAACAATTATTTGTGGTATACTTATAATTGTGGGATACATTATTCACGATTTTGAAAAGACTGAATACTCGTGACAAAGTTGACGAAACTCGTCCAATTTTCAATCAGTCTAAGCACAATTCAAATATACTCCTTGAACTATAAGTTACTCCACTGTGCAGTTATTACCCGACAAAGTCAATTTTTCTTGGTATTTAAACCCTCATGCAGTTTATTAAAGTCTCTGATTAATATTGATTAATTAAATAAAAACTGATACTATGTTATGAGTTTAGGTTAAAAATAATGCTACGAAAAATTCATTAGGAGGACAAAAGACAAAATTTCCGAACATTGTTGCAACCTGAGAATCTCGCAACTCTCAATGTCATTTTAATTTACTCAAAACTATACCTTTCACTTTCACAATGATGTAATCAAATGAATTTGATAATTTACAGTGATGTTGGTTGGAAAGAGAATCAGATCAAAAGTTGAGGCTTAGGAAAATTCATTGAACACCCTTAAAAATAGTTCGAAAACTATGGAATGCTTCCATGAAGTTCGATCGATGTTGCAAACTATTCTCTTCGCAACTATGCTATTATATCGAGATTTTAATCAAGGCTGAATATTCCACAGACCAGCAAGACTGACCCATTGGGTTGAGAAGTTATACAGTATACATGCACTTTTGATTGTACAGATGGAAAGTCTTCTCCCGTTGCCCATAATTTAATCATGATGACCATATTAGAATTCGAACCGCCTGAGGAGGTTAGTGAATCTCACTGGCAAAACTTTGTACAAAATACATGGAGTTAAAATCCTTCTGGATTTCACTCTCCAATTTGTGTATGCATGATCGGAAGAGAAAAAATTGAGGGAATTTGCGTTTCATGAATTTTCATTCATCTTTTAATTCTATCAACATCTACTCTATTACTGAACCAAGCCACTTCTACATAGTAGTCCAAATAAAAGAGTAAAGAGAAGAAGGAGAAGGAAAAGGTTCCAAGATGTTAGCCCTCAAAGATCATCCGTCAATGATAATGTGTCCATTTAAAGAATGACGTTTTATCATCGTATTGTCTGAACCATTTGTTAGTTATGAGATATTGATCATAAAGATTTAAAATATTTAGTTAGCCAAAGTTTTGAAAATGCATAATGGTTAACAATGATTACATCATAATCAACAAATGTTTGATAGTCCCAAGTATTGTATTTCCAGTCGATTCGAGAAAAAAAGTCATTCCAATTTAATTATAACAAATCATGAGGATTTATTAAGTTAAAAAGGTCCATTACCTTCTTATATGCAAGGATTTCGGTGGAAAATTCAAGACGTCAAGTCTTGTGCCAATATTATTGACAACGGTTCTTATATCGGAACTCCTCCTTTCGAAGAAGATCCTTATTAAGAATCAGGTCATTTTGAAGCTTCCATACAGCTATCTACCTCTTGAGATTTCCCTGGAAAAGATTCTTGCTTCTTGGGAGCAGATTTCAAAAGATGATACCATACAAAAGCTGTATGGTACGTAGCGACTTTTACAACAAAATATAGAAAAAGGTCGAAATCGAAAAGAGGCTGCTCTTTGTAGAGATGCCATCGTCGAAACATAAACATGATATTATCGCGGTGGAATGAACAGCCGCGGAGCTTATTAAGATGTTAATCATTTTGTACTCGAGACTTCCCGAAGAGCAAAGTGCACGCGTATAGTTTTGAGCTTGGTTCGCTTCTGTATATCGCGTTTCAAAAAAGTAAATCTCAATAGGTACTCGTAGCAGTGCATTGTGCAGGCGTAGAAGAGAGGGCCAATTTCATTCAAGCGGTTCTTCGACTTTCATTTAGTTGGTACGGCCAAAAGAGATTCTTCCCGCTCGCGGAGAAGCTTCTTCCGTCTTGCTCCTCTCAACTTTCAAGAGGAGAATATCGATAGCTCTCGCGCGCGCACGAGCGGATCACACTTTCTAACTAAAATGCGGTGGAGTTATATATCCGCGGGAAGCCCTTGACTCCGTGTCCTCCAATCAAGAGCTCAAATAAATCGACTCTCGCCCGGCTATATCTACATTGAAATCAATCTCTTTGAGGAGCGCGGCAAAGATTTTTCTTTCTATAGCGCAAATCTACTTCTTGGATTTCATGCGGGATCCGACACGACGAATCCTACAAGTGTTCTTCACTTTGAAATTCTACGGATTATTCGATAACGTCCTCTTGCGAGCTGGGGATCTCTCAGTTCGGATTACCCCGCGCGAAATCAAATGGTATAACGGCTATATCGTCCTGTTGTTTACTTGTATTCATCAAGACCGTTTGCGATTTACCGACAAATAGAAATAAGTCACGAGCGAAATATGCGAACGTCGCATTTGTCAACACTCATTTCTGGAGTTGCTATTGGTATCTTCATTTTATTTTATTCGGAACAGCATCTTGCAACAATAGTATTTCAAAGTGTTTATACCGACTAGGAGTGGCTGCACAACCTTTGGGAAACCAAATGCATGATCAAACTTTGTGAGATATGGTTCTTGAGTATTTCAATAGCTTATGAGTAATTGAAAAAGGTGATTCCAAATAATTCTAATCGACATTTAATACAACTCATCGAACCACGTGAAATATTCGTTTTTATTAGATTGTACATGATTATTATTCATGAGTTTCTTATTAAAAAATAATCCAATATAAATCCTTAAAAGATCGATATACAATTTTTTTCTTCAATTACTCGGAGTAAAACATTTCAGATTGAGGTGGATGAGCGCGAGATCGATAGGCCATATTTACGATTAATTTTAAATGAAATGTTTTCGTACAACTGGAATTGAAGTTAATTCGTGACCGACCATGCGCTATATTTGGATCGCTTGAAAACTGTGCTTGCGGCACGAGGGCGATAATTCTACCTTATTGTCACACCCTAAACTTTATAGAAAACATCTCTCAGTACTGTTGATCATCTCTAATACATTTCGACTCGTGCTTGATGAAAGCTCCGCTCACATAAAAGCGGGAGTGATAAAAGCTCTCACCTTTTATCCTTCTACTTTTCTGTTGCTGCGTGATTTTCTACCTATCCTATAATAAAATTGGTAGATTATTACAGTTATTGTGAATCAGGTGAACTTGGACAGATGGATCGTCTTTTACGTAGAATCCCATCGACTTTCGGCTTGAATAAACTTTATTTCGGACCAGTCTATCTCAATTCCTCGTTGATTAATCACTTAATCAATTGACGACTTACTCACAATAGCTGATGAAACTAGATTAATGACTCCAGAGATACCTAAAACTCATGAAGCAATGATAATTAAGAACCATCGACGATTATCTCTTCAAAGCACACGCTTTTCGCAAATCTGCAAAGCCAAAGTAAACCCCTCACCGACGTTCCCTTGATATCAGATACTTTTGTTCTCCTACGTCCATATAAGTTCTCCCTCACTTTTACCCGGTCGAGGGGAGGAGTACACAGGTGAGGCGCGTATATGCAACAAAAGTATATGCAGGAGGAGTCCAAGGCAGCGTATACGAAGTCGCGTATACGGCTCGATTAGTCCGGGGGCGAGTAATTATTTCGCGATCGTCGGCAGAGGGAGCTCACGTCTACGTGTATATCTATACACGCGCCGCGTGCACGGCACTCTCGTGTGCAACTTGCGCTCCTCTCTCTTGCTTGCGCGCTAAATTGATTAGAATTAGTCTAAGGGCGAAGTTGGGGGCGAAGGCCCGGGTGACCACAAGGTCGGCGCTGATTGGTCGCGGCGCAGAGCTTGCGGCAAGATGGCTGCTCCTCTCTCTCTCTTTGCCTCGCACGTATACGCACACACGAGCGCGCGCACGTACGTGGTCGCATCTAAGAGGGTTGCGCGCGCGCGACTTGGGAACAATGGCCTCTTCCCCCGAGCAGCCGCGCAGCTCCTCCTAATGCCGAGCTCGAGCTCGCGCGCGATTCGCCAAATGAGTTAATAGTTGGGCGCGCGCGAGGCCCGGGCCGACGAGAGGCCTCTTCGTGTGTTTTGCCAGTCGCGACAATTGACAAACGCCCTGCGCGTCTCGAAGCAGCGCGACCGGCTGACGTGCAGCTTAATTATATACACGTTAGTCCCACGCGAGCTCGTTAGCTTATTTTGCCCGGATACGCGGATACGCACGCCGGAGGCTGTGGAATCGTTTTTTCTTCCCTTCTTACGGGGGCTGTCGTTGCGCGTATATACAACACGGGTGATTCGATCTCTCTATCTCTCCCTGTGAAAGCCGGCTCGCTGTACTCGATCAATTTACCTTTCGCTTACATTGCTGCGAACGCCTCGTCATAGCCGTAACCGACGATCCTTCTTTCACTCTGATCCACCCGCTGAAATATCCGATACGCCCACGCTCACCCCTGCCTGCTTACCCATTTTTGACTCTTTCGTGTCTATGTATACAGGACCCATCCTTACTCTCGAGATTTACAGCCACTGTACGTCGGTGACAGTTGGCATGACTGATGAATTATATAGCTAATGTTCATTCAAGAATCAGGGAAATATTCACTATTCTGGACGTTATATTTCTTACTGGCTGATCACATAGCGAAAAGTTATCGAAAAGTATATCGAATTATTATTTCCGTACAGTTGATAAATAATCAAACAACTGGTCTTTGTAAGCCAAACAATTTTCACAGAAATAGCTCGTAGAGGCCGAATATTCAAGTATTTATTAGTATATCGCATCTCTCACTGTAGTAAATATCCACCGTCAAATAACACATGTTCAACTAATTTAAATTTAAAGAGTACGGAATCCCGATGATCCATGTTCCTGGCACAGGGCTTGAAAATTTATTTTCTTCCGACGACGCTTCTGGGAAAAATCTCCAAATAATAAAACAGTTTTGTATTGGATAACGAGGTCTTGGTTGATACGCGGCCGATTAACGATGCGGATGAAACGAGTGAAATGAAAGTGTAAGCATAAATAAAAAATCTCGTTGGAGGACTGGTCTGATTTGCCGACGAATAAAAGCCGTTCTCGCGCTGACCAAGAGACTAGATCATCATTGAAATTTTTCGAGTTTGTTTTTGGATACTCAAACAAGTGATAATTACAGTCGTTCATCCAAAAGATATCAACCGATAGTGGCCGAGTTATTCATGCATCGAAAGTATATCTGTATTGTTACTCACAATATTTATAATTTATCAAGTAATCTACTACGAGCCAGCTCTGCTCGATATTATTTATTTCCAAGTATCTGGTCTTCTCGATAAATGTTGATTTATCGATCTTGGTGAACCACACCCTTCGTTCAAAGCTCGATAAATCAATATTTATCGCTATAACTTGTAAGAGGATAAAAAGGATTATTCATCAAGTTTTCTTTTCATGAATTTTCACGTAAACGATTTTATTCCTTTTTGGATTTACTCGTTGAATCACGAGATATGGGAGGTTTCGATTCACCAGGATCTTGATTCAGGCTGTGATGCTCTCTTTTCCCGTCCTATTATAATGCACAAAGGAAACTACGTCGTGGCGCAAATGAATGGACCATGGGACTTTCACCGTTAAATAAGATTCGAAAAGAAATGTAAGACCATCTTCTCTTCTCATCCACGATCGAATCCCAATTCGCTCATTTTGAGCCTCCGCCAGTGGGCCGCTGTATCGATTTATTTTAATGAAATAAAGTCTAGAAGAAATGATCTTTAGGGGCAGAAATAATGTCTATTTTGCACTTCAATTCACTTCATTTTTCTAACTCATTTGACATTAATCCCTAGATATGTATTCATAGAATGTATGCTTCTTCAGGATACACAGCAATGGACACCTGATATAAACTTTGTCTCTTAATAAACTTTGGTTTTCATGTAATTTACTCTTTAATTCAGATTAAATTCGCAGTAAATGTTTGGTATCAAAACTTATGTAACTAAATTAAAAATTCACTGTGATTATATGAAAAATTAACTGCAGTTCCACTCAATCATCCACCCATCTTTATACAGTGACATTTCACTTTCATACACTGGTTTTTCTTCGTAAAGTTTCAAAACTGTACGTACTATCCTTTAGTGGGTTCAATCAAGATTTACTTTGTAAGAAACGTAATTTAAAATTTGCTCAAAAGTTAGCTCAAACTAGACAAAACACTTTTCCTTTCAAGATCTCTGTAACGAAGAGTCTCGAAAATCTCGTACTCTCTTAGTAAGGAAGATCTCGACATTTTTTCAAAAATCTCGGCTTGAGAAGCCGCAACACGTGTTTCATCCCACACGCGTAAACACACATTGTTCGCGTGGATTGAAAGACGAGGAAATCTCCGGGCGAGAATCGATACATTAGCTGATGACGAATGACTGGTGGGGATATTAACCATCTAGCGAGTAACCGCGAGTGATCCAGGTGTAAAAGTTTCATCCAACCGACCCAAATCCCAAGTGGTGGTTCCCCCGGCGAGAGTTGAAAACGGGTAAATCGGTCTGGCTTGCGCGAGCCGAGCCAAATGATTGCTCTCGGGCCCTGTCTCCCCGCGACTCGAGTGGCAGTGTCTGAGCTTTTTCGAGCGCGCCGCGTCTGGGCATCGACGTATGTGTATAATCTGCCTCGGCGGATCTGCCCAAGTCGAGTGGGGAGCTTCACAATGGAACGGGGACGCGCGATATACACCAATAACTTGGTCGCGCCCAGCGATAGAGCACGCGTGCGCGCGTACACCTATACGTGTGTGTGGGTGTGTATGTACGTACGGAAAGCTCGGCTCTCGAGGAAAATACACCAGGGGCGTTGTACAGCTCATGAATTTTGAGCGGAGAGCCGGCGGCTAGGTGGAACGCGAAATTCAAAGCTGCTCCGGCAAATTAGATGCGAAGCTCGTCGAATCGCTCGAGTTTCTCTCTCTTTTTTTTTCCTCTTAGCCCCGAGACGCGTGGCTTTCCTGCGACGATTATATACGCGAGCGGCTTTGAGCTTTTCTTACAAACGCGGCTCTCCGATGCGTTCGTGTATTATACATACAAGTCGCGATGAGTATAGCTGATGTGGCGTGTATGGCCGTTTCCCGCCGGAGCGTATACTGGGAAATTGTCGACGCCTGATGGGGAAATTATACCTGGCATAATGACGAGGCAAAAGTTTTGTGTGGACGAGTCTATGCCTTGTGAACGTTTGGACATCTATATACAGGACGGTGCGCTTCGGTTATATACCTGGATAATTCATGTAATTTTCCCAAGGTGTAGGAAAATCGTAAACAAGGCTGGGCTGCATAAGAAAAATGTATCGATCAATGTTACCAACAATTGTTGAAAAGTAGAGTTAATTTTTCAATGATACGAATCATCCGTGCCCAATATTTATTTTCCTTGTATCTTAGACACAAGTAACTAGCGTCCATATACGATCTATGCCTTAAAATCATTCCTATACCATTCGGTTAATCTCTAACCATCATTCCCTAGACATACTTCATGCATAATTTTCACTTTCAATTCGGTTTGGCTAAATCAGTCGTGACTATTCTCATCCCGAACGTATTTCTTTTATCGCCCAATACGATTGAAATAACGCTCGATCATCCGGATAATGGCTCGCGCGATTGAAAAACAAGCATATACGCGCATTAAACTTTTCACGATCGCGCGCGGGCGCGGTTATTTTGAAAACTCGGATAACTCTTGGCAAACTCGACGATATAACCCACTTGACGCGGGCCGCGAGCGAGAAAAAGGGGGGGAAGAAAGAGAAAGTGAAAATTATCGGCAGAGGGAAAGGACTCGAGCAGCAGCTGCAGCAGCAGTGGGAGTTTATGAATCGCGAGAGGCTTCTTTGCCGAGTAGTGTAGCTCGACGTGAAGGCAGACGTAAGAACGAGCGAGCCCCGCATATCTTCGATTATTATTTACTTTGCCAACGCGGGCGTTAGCTATACACCCTGGGTATTATACCATCAGTCCTCGATTCGTATGAATCTTTTTCGAATCGTCATTGCATCGTATATACGCGTAGACCCGCGTCACCGGTAAAATTCAAAACGGCCTATGGAGTTTGGGGATTGGCGAAAGTGTGCCGCGCGACGAAACGACCGGCGCTTGGAATAAAAGAAAGTGAAAGGCTATATATCTTGGGCGGATCGTGTGTGTGTGTGTGTGTTCCATATTGATTCGAGGCGTAGGTCGAGCGGCGGGGGTGGCGGGGCGCGTGTGTGGCCCAGCTAAGCACAGCCTAAGCTCGCTCTCCCGATTCTGCGCACAAGCCCTCCCCGCAGCGGGGCTCTGCTGCTCCTCCTAATGATTTTACCTCGTCGCCCCCGCCCCTCCACGTAAATTGCCGTAGCGAGCGCTGCAGGCCTGTGGGATTCGTAATTGCACTGCAGCTCGAGCCTCGGAGCCCGCACACACACACACACACACAGCGAATATATAGAGGCTATTAGCCCGGCCAGAACCTGCGGCGCACGCCAATTTCACCGTGTGTGTGTGTGTGCGCGCGCGCGCGAGCTACAGTAATTATCATCTGCCGCTCCTGCGATCGCTCGCTCTCTCCACTTCGCCGCTGCTTCTTGGCGGACTTTCCCCGGTGCGCGCTGTGTTACGTATATATACATACATACATACGTAGTCGAGGCGCGCACAAATGAGCCTATATAGTTCGTGGGTTACGCGCCTCTTCGTTTGAGGCGCAACCGCGCGTGAGTGGGCCGAAGGGTATATGGCCGCAGTGCTCGGCTCTGTTCGCGTGTATATATATATGTATATATGGCTCAGCGCGAGTTGACTCGCTGCTATTCGATATAATTAATTCCGATCGATATCGAAGTCGCGATGTCGATTTTGCGTTTCGAGTGCGCGCGCGAGCGGTGCGTACATGTATATAGCTCGGACGTAAGCCACACTTGTGAATCTCGTTCTCGATCTTTCACCTCGAGCTTCTTGAAGCGAAGGGCTTCTCGCCATCCGGTAAACTCCTCTCAAAACTCCAATTAGTTTTTCAGTTATACTCCGTGCGGTATATTACTGAATCCAAGTTTTCGTCTTGTCGGTGCGTAAACTTGTCGGGTTTCGCGGTGAAGAATCGCACACTCTCAGTTCCTTACAGTGAAAAACCACTGTACGAAAGCGGAAGACTAATTCATTTTTAGAAAAGTCAAATCCTCACCGTACGAAAGTGAAAATTCGGTTTTCTCAAAGTGAATTTTCACCGGGTTGGAAGTGATTTCCCGGTGTCGACTAATAAAAGTGTCAAAACGACTAGAATGAAGGCAAATGCACACTCGTAGTACATAAATAAGTCTTTCTCTACTTCTACACAGTGGTTTTTCGCTGAAAAGTATTTACAGAATAAACTGAGACGTAAAGCTCGTGGTTCATATAAAGCAAGAATAATGGGTATTATTCGCTCATTCATCCGCAGTACTCCACAGGAACTCCATGGTACTGCCTGTAGGAGAGTACTGAAAGCCCTCTTCTTCGAGCTGTATATAATACACACATATTACGAGGAGTATCTCACTTCAGTATACTCCTAGAAAGAGTATCATGGAGATCTTATGGAGCATTTATAAATGAATTAAACCCTTTATTCTTGCCAATATGAATCACATAAGGTGTACTCCTCAAATGAAGGCACTATCAAAACTCAATAAGTTTATGGTGAGCAAATGAGAACTCGGATGCTTTCGTACTATGGAGTGCTAAAAAATGATGGGAATACCTTTGGGATGTACGCTCCCTCGCGTAGATACGCGAGTAATTATATCGGAATATTTCCGTTGGACGAGTTAGCTCTCGAATCCGAGTAAAACCGCGAAGCTCAATATTCTTGGTAGCTCACAATTGAATGTATATGTATAATATGGAAAACCTCGCTCGAGCGGCTCTTTACGCGTCGAAAACGTAAAACGCGAAAAAGAGTACGTACACGTATGTACATATATAAGCACAGATATATACTGCAGGGTATTATACGGGGAAGAAGTGGTCGTGCGCGGGGCAAGCCGAGTGAGCACATGCTATATATACATATACGCGCGCGCGCGCGCGCGTGTGTGTGTGTGTGTGTGTGTGTGTGTGTCGGAGAGCGGGTGACGGCCGAGCAAGTTCGTGTATATATGTATATAAATGTATATATGTATATATTATATGTATGTATGTATATATAAGGATTGTCGGCGGCGGTGGCGGCGATTGGTGCGCCCCGCCTGACCACGCCCTGCTATGCCGCACGTGTATTCACTCCCCTCTCCGCGCCGCCAGCCATACGTGAGCCCACGCACGCGTATCACACACACACACACACATACACATGTATAGAGTGGCACTCGCGTTTTGCCCATCAGGAGCGTATGCGCCAAAACGTAACACTGATTAACATCGAAGTCGCACACGATACCCCGTGTGCCCGCGGGCTCATCCGTTTTGCACCTTGCCGCACCAACATTTCATTTCACTCGTTCGTTTCGGCGTCCCGCGTCTCACTTCCCGGCTGTGCGTGTGTGTATTCTCGACGGGTACATACATATCGATTCTCGCACATATTATACCGAGGAAACGTGTGCTACGTCCAAGTCTCCGATTACCGTGGATACTAACATTTTTTTCGCAAGCCATCTTCGCTTGGGTCTCTTTCAATGTTCGTGGGTTACAGTGGGCTGTCGATAAATCATCTTGCGATTGTTGGATAATTATGAATTTATATGCTGGTGATTCGAAATGGACCCGATACGCTAAGGAAAATCTTACTCTCGCTAAAGTTAAGTCTTTTGTTTCAAGTGGAAATCCTTTCGAGTATCAGAATACGGGCTTTTACGGCAGAACGATTTCTCTTCGGTATATAGCCATTAGAGTGGATGCTAAGAAAATTTCATGCTCGCGTTGCGAACACATGTTTTTTCGGCTCAAAAAGATTTGGATTTCCGAGGGAAATATTATATATCACTTTTGGTATATTATGAACAAAGTATATTTTGTGCTGGCTGAGCTGCGTCGCGAAATTTTTTAAACGCGCTCGAAAATCAATCCTTTTGAGATATATAGAATTTTCTTCGAGACAAATCTATTTCGTCGCTTTGACGATCTCTCAATTGTTGGAAATCATTCAATTACCGATAGTACAATTGAATGTCATTTATGAACATTTTATGGGTTGCTAACCCTCGCAATTTACATAAATTATGACGCTCAGCAATCAAAAGGAAAGTCCCATTGTGGTTGGAGGATTTTGAACTAATGGATTTTTGACAATGGAGTTAGAATGAGAAATATGAAATTCAAAAATCGAAAAGAATTGAGACGGAACGTGGCCAATTAACCCTCTGCGATACAGTAGGAAATAATACTTCCCACCTGTTCATCATCAATAATTTTAATATTTGTTTTACATTCCATGGACTCTGGAGCGATGTTACTATTTTCCAGTGACTAAGATCACAATATTGATATTTCCAATACTGAGAATTCAATATATTCATAATTTTTAGTATTATAAACAAATCGTTTGAAAAAGATGCCGATTTTAACACAACATTTGACCTGTAGAAAGTCCCATAAAAGTGCCAAAGTCAATCATGAATCCTATGTTTTTGGGTCAAAAATTCGAAAATTCAAGTCAGAGATTCTGAAAATTCAAAATGGTGTATGACATCTTTAATATCTTATTTTCTTGGTCGTTCTCTGCGCAAGGATCATGAATACATCTAATCTAAATTATACCATTTTCTACGCCTCAGAGCGTTGAAAGTGTATTTTGATGCACTGTCCGCAGAATTATCATGGAATTCTAATTTTCCCATAGTTTAATTCGAGATAAGTCCTTAGGGGACCATAATGCTGCCCTGGTCTAATATTATCCAATGCGAATGAATTAAGATTCTGATTCGTTTTATCACCGACTCACGTTTAATAACTGATGTACGGCTCGATGAATCTTGATTACTTCGAGCCTCCTTTCAGGGAGAGAAAACGAAGCTTTGGTTTTTTTGCAAGATTCTTTTGAAGAGGCTGTTGATAATACCCCGAACTTAATTATTTGCATTAGAATTCGATCACCAATATAGAATATTGTTCTAACCTTAGAGTATATACGAACAGCAATAACACAATACTTGAATATAGTATGATTTTCTTTTCTATTATGATCTTGATAGTTTTATCACGTTTACTCTGCTCAACCACAAATCAATCGATAGAATCTTGATTATTCAACTGAATAAAGAGAGTCAAATTTGTTATGCTGTATTTCAAATATGCAGCAGATAATATCTCAACTTGTCACACTATCATTGAGCATCATCTCAAAGAAATGATCTATTATATGTTACTGTATTGTAAGTATCAAACTGATACTTCTGATAAAGAATTCTGATAAAAAAAAAAGATGAACTTGAAAAGAACCAAATCAAAATATTAGTTCACTATGGAGCCAAGGTTAAATAAACATTATCTTACATATAAAATAGAGTTTGTTACCAATCGAAAAGCGAAAAACTAACTGTCAATTCATCAGCCTAGAGCTACACTTTAGATTTATTTAATCGTCAAATATTGAAGCATTCGCAAATAGCATTTGTATGATTGAACCCTGAATAAAATCTGAAAGTTTCAAATGAAGTCAGCTCTATGGTAAATATCAAAACTCCGATAGAATCTAATGAGTTCGAAATAAGCTGACCAGTAAATATTTATAAAAATTTAGTAATCTCTATGTATCATTTTATGGAAAATTCTTTTTTGAGATCTTCAAGTCCGGAGGAAAGGTCAATAATTCTTACCAGGTCAGGCCACTCTACCTACACACACTTACTATGAATAAGATTTTAGTCCATTGAATAAGGAGTAATCAATGACACCTCATGATTCAAAGTGCGATTAGCTAATGGAATAGTCATGATAAATTTCAACAATGAAAAATCGATAATAATCAATCTCAAAGAAATGTTTTAATAAATCAATGACAGATTATTGAGATATCGAACATTAAAAAAGAGCACAAAACAAGCCAAGGTTCATTACATTCACAGGCACACGTATGAAAATGCACGAGTTTCGAATAGATAGTGGCGAGCACAAAATATTGCACAACTCATTTATTCATTATTTATTCAATGAGCGAGTTTATTATCTCTTTATAGTGATAACTTTTGCAGATTATATATTTTAATGTTACACAAAGAAGTCTTGCGATTTCTTTGAAAAAAAAGTAATTCGTGAAGCCCCTTTGAGGTAGCATGTTTACTTGGCATATTACGGACCTCTCTGTAGAGGTTGAATAACCCACACAATGAGAATTCACTATAGGTACTCGAAGTTCAACGGAAGAAGTAGAAATTGCCAATTTTTATTTTTGAAACCATAACAAAAATTGTTCTTTGATAACTTCAAACCGAGAATTCGATTTGTCGCATTGAAATCGAGTTTGGGGCTCTAATTATATATTAGCGATACAAATCAGAGAAAATGATGATTACGAATACTATTTTAAGTTCATCGTTTGTTTTTCGAGATAAAATGTGAACGAAACTCGTATTGTAATGTCAATAAAAATATGACATCTATCGATATATTGAATCTTGTATTTGACTAATGTAAACATTTACTCAGGCTCGTATACACTACATCATTATGAAACCAGCTTGAGAAAATAAATTGCTCGTCACTCCAGTACATGTTTTAAGTAAACAGCCCAAACTACTTTATTGGAAAAGTTCCCGACATGCACAGACATACCGAATCGTGCAAGAAATACTTTTCAAACTTGTTGCAGCAAGAGTTTGCACTGCATTTACACGGCAACTATCTGGGAGGAAGTAACGAAAAATTGCTTGACACGTTTTCGTTATCTTATCACTGACGCTTATTGTACACATACAGTTTAACAACAATATTACGCTGTATCTGTGTTATAATGGAACCACTTTTTTCAGTAAATTTTAATCCACGTCTAGTTCGGAGTCATGTTCCCAAATATGTTAAACAATTGAATTCGTTATACTTATTTTTCAGAGTATAATTCAATAGTGCAGTCGACTCGACCGGTAATGTTTTCAGTATCGATTAATAAGAGTGGATAGATTTTCATCGACGATTTCTTCAAAATACACCGTAAAATTCATCCGAATTAGATATAAATATTTTGAAAAACACACTCGACATTCCGAGTTGTTGAAATAAAAACGGTTTTGAAAATTCAAATTACGCGGTCGAAGCAGCGCTGCCACGCGGCTGCACTCGGAAACTGGATCGAGCCCGGTGCGCAGCCGGCGGCGCTAGCGTCAGTATATCTGCGCGAGCGCTTCAAAACAATCTTGGTGCGGTTTTGCTGCGAGGAAACTGCAGGAGGCCCGAATATTTTGACTGAAATGATCGAGGAACACGACGAAAGAGAAACAATATGCGATTCAGTGGTAAGCCGCGCGTTTCCAGCTCTGATTTTTGGCCGCTCCGATTTTCCCACGCGACTCGTTGCAATCCGAATTTGATTAACAATCATCCTAACCTAACTTTCAGAACTCACTCGTAGAAGGATGCCGTTTGCCGGTCAAAATGAATGGCACAGAAGACTGGCGTGAGTATATCCAACATTCAAGGATTCTGGATGATTTGGCCGGAAGTATTGTAGGGGAAAGATGATCATGCGTAGAGTCATAACTAATTCTTCACTATTGGGGGAGCTCGACGATGATCAACACATTGAAGACTTGACCATTTTTTGTGGCGATGAAGCTGTCCTCAATGGTTTCTGACTTACCATGTTCATTGAACCTTGTGAAAGCTTCCATGGTCATAATACTATTATACTGATTCATTCTCGAGATAGATGTATCATGATTGAATTAGAATATGAGAATTCTAGGTTAGATTATGAGTTTTGTCTGTGATACGATTAATTGAATATGTTTCAGCTCTTGCCGAGATCATCAGTATAAAAGATTTGCAAGGCTTAAAATGTTACTACATACATTATGTAGACTGTGAGTAATTTGTTTCTTATTGCTGTATATATTTCCCAAGTGTGGTGTAATTGAGTATTTCATTTGACGGATTCTGACTGTTTTATGTATGATTTGAGTTAGAAATGATTGTTATTGCAAGTTGTGAATGCTAGATTAACTTGATTGATGAATGTTGACTATCAATTCAACAGAGAAATCTCAATTCTACCACGTAGGAATTTACAGATTTCATTATAAAAGTATTTCCTATTTTCACAACTATACGGATGGATCAATACTTTTCAGTCAACAAAAGGTTAGACGAGTGGGTTCCCGAGGATTTTTTAGATACTCGGAAAGTACAATTTCCACGCCGAGATGGAGCAACTGCACCTGGGACTGGAGCAGCTACTCCAAAAAAGCAAATACCTAGCAGACCACAAAGTCCAAGCATTGTAAACAATGAGCCAGTCAATGGATCAGCTGTGTTGCAGGCAGCATTGCAAAAAAAGATGGCTAGAAAAAGAAAAGCTACATTTCCAGAGAACGATGATTCTCAAGATGGTCAAACACAACCTAACACTCCTGCTGGTCCACGGCCGACAGGCTCTCTAGTTGCTCATCACCATGATGATGTTGTCACACGGATGAAAAATATAGAATTAATTGAACTCGGCAAACATCGAATAAAACCTTGGTACTTTAGTCCATACCCTCAAGAGATGGTGAATCTAGTTTGTATATATATTTGTGAATTTTGTTTGAAGTACCGTAAGAGTCGCAAGTGCTTAGAAAGACATTTGACAAAATGTAATCTGCGACATCCACCTGGAAACGAGATTTACCGAAAAGGATCTATATCTTTCTTTGAAATTGATGGGAGGAAAAACAAGAATTATGCTCAAAACCTCTGCCTCCTGGCCAAATTGTTTCTTGATCACAAAACATTGTATTACGATACAGATCCATTTCTCTTTTATGTAATGACAGAATTTGACACTCGAGGATTCCACATAGTAGGTTATTTTTCCAAAGAGAAAGAGTCGACAGAAGATTATAATGTTGCTTGTATCCTCACAATGCCACAGTATCAGAGGAAAGGATATGGAAAATTACTAATAGAATTTTCATATGAACTTTCGAAATTTGAAGGAAAAACGGGTTCTCCTGAAAAGCCATTATCAGATTTAGGGCTATTATCTTATCGAAGTTATTGGGCCCACACTATTTTAGACATCTTACTCACTGTAAAACCAACCGTTGAAAATGAGAAGCCACAAATCACAATTAATGAAATTTGTGAACTGACTTCTATCAAAAAAGAAGACGTGATTTCAACGTTGCAGAATCTTAATCTTATTAATTATTACAAAGGACAGTATATTGTTACACTAAATAGGTGAGTTTGAACCATCAGATTATTCTAGATTATTTTAAGTGGATCAAAACGAGAATATAAGAGAATCCAATTGTTAACAAATTAATCAATTTATAATACTGAATCTCATTTTATGTGAATTTTTGTACAGGGATATAATTGATCAGCACAACACAGCAATGGACAGAAGAAAAATTAGAATAGACCCAAAGTGTTTACATTGGACGCCAAAAGACTGGAGTATTCGGGCAAAATGGTGAAACAACTGTTCCATGGACAATAAAACATAACTAACTTATCACGTGATTCTCATGGTATATTTAAAAGTGACTGCATAAGATATGTGAATGTACAAATTTGTACATAGGATCGTGTACCTAGCATTTTAAAGAGACTGCACTGGCTTGCTGCAGAAATCAGACGAACTCTGCTTGAGAAGTCAGAAGAGACATTTTAATACAGTGACTAGATTTTTTTTAAAGTAATTTGAACAGATCAACTCGTATTTGGTATCACTGATCATCAGTGACCAATGATTTGTACAGGAACTCTTCAATAGTGTAGAAATGTAAATAAATGTGATTTTATAAAAATTAACGTGAGTTAATTTTCAGATATTCATCAAATATGAATCAATATCATATTGACGTTAATTTTAAACTATTATAAATAATAAATTGATAAGGCTAAAAACTTAAAATTAAGTATCCTTGAAAAACAAAATGAAAATTAGAAAGGAATTAGACAACTACTCTATTTATCATAGTAGTGGCAAGTTTACTGTCATGTATATAGGTATATATATATATATTTTTTTTTCATTTTATATTCAACAGTAACATCACAGTAGCTTCGTGTACAATAAACCTTGATATAATTCATTTTTTCATCAGCAGCATGTTCAAGTTTCATCGTTATTTATCAACCACTCATGAGTGGTAGCATGATGTCGAAGTCTCATTCATGCCATATTGTATCAGTAGAAGCAAGGGAAGATGAAACAGGAAGTTTATTGAGTTGTACAAGAATTTCCTTCTCGTCGCAGTTCAACCTTACGATTATTATTGAGTTGATTGCAGATGATGAATAAATTTATGTTTCCATGATAATGATGATATAATAACCACAATCAGAGATAGAAAAAACATTTTTGGACTCTTAACGAAATATAGATACTATATTACAAAACAAATAGACACTCATAATCAATTTTCATTAATATAAATTCTCACGTTAATTCAATTGTACTGCGTATTTGATTTTTCACTCACAATCATTTGTACTTATATATGAAATCTCTGTCTCACACTTCATGCTTTATACATTCGAAAATTATTTTTCATTTCACTTTCTGAATTTGTTTTCAAATATTCTTTCATGAATGCTAATATGTAATATGTACCCTCAATATGAAAGACAAGCAAAACTAGGTGATACAATAGTCTCGGAGTGATACGATATTCCACTTTTACAATTACAATTTTACAAAATTAAGATTCTCGAACGAGTATCAACGATTCTTTATTTTAACATCTTCATAGTTAGTTGATTGTTCATTTTCCGCTTGACGAAAAAATACACTCACGCGCACAAATAGATCTACCATAGAATATTTGTAGAATTGCATGATATAACACAAAGGCAAACCAGCCCATTTATTATAATTTACATTTTTTCCATTCTATTCATAAATTTCGCAACGAGAGTCTGGATGTTGACCAATATACCATCCGATAAAAATCAACTTTCACCATTCATAATAGCAAAATGAGAAATATCAATTAACAATACCTAATATGGTGTCTGCCTTGTGATCAAGTATTTTGTCGCCTCATCGCATATTTTCAACTTGCAATTGATATTATTTCAAAAAATTATAAATTCTCGTTGAGAATTTTCAAATTATACTTAATCAACTAGACTAAAGATTTCTCGTTTCAATAAAGCCTAACAAATTTTCACGCTTGATATTTTAACTTCCAATAAAGAAATACGAGCTATTTTACAAAATCAATCAATTCACAATTCTCAGCATTCTTTTGTTTCTAAAAAAATTCAATGTACTGTTTCGAAGGTGTTTGCAAATCGCGTGATCAATCCCATGATAATGAATATGATGATAACATTTGTATCACGACGTTATAATGTGCGCGTATTACCAACATAGATTTTTCCCCGATGAAAATCCGAAAGAAAATATTACGATTTGTTCTACATTGATGAGTCATTTTGATATCAAAATGAGACTTTCTGCTAGAACGTCCGTTTTGAGCTTTCACAACTCTTACCTCATTGCGCGTTTCAAGGAGCACGAAATTCTCATGTATGCTTACGGGTACAATGTCTCCGTACATAAGGATATTGTTCACGTTTATAATTATATATTGATTGCTTATCAGCTTGGTAAATGAAAAATCCGTATTTTCATGATGATTATTTTACCAAAAATAGTTTTTTGGAATTTTCTTCGAATATTAATTCTTGCTTTCGAAAAGCATTGGGACGGTGTCAAAATTGAAATTTCTCAAATCAACTTTACGTTAATGTTCTAAGAATAAGTTGCCGAATTTTTTAAAGAACGCTTAAGTAAGACCTCATCGTGGGCTTGGCCAGGCCAAAGTATAACACGGTACCTTTCAATAAGCTGGAGTTGACGAAAATTATACAGTCATCATTGTCATCATCAAATTTTTTTTACCGAATCAATGCGAGAGAACCTATGTCTCATCGGAGAAATTCACGCTGGTATACAAAGCTTATTCTTGATGAGTGATATATTTTTCGTCAAAGAGCGCGAGGCAATCTCAATACTGTTTTTTTTTTAAAATTAACAGATGTGCATTTGAAGAAACATTGAAACGATGAAATCGACATGATTCAAGAATATGAACGAAACGACGTTACATAATTTTCCATTGACCAAGTTGATATTAGACGATTCGAGAATTCATTCACCATTATACTCTCTTTTCATCATTTTATCTTCGACGTTACAATATTATTCCATATATATTTTTGTATACACGCCGTCTGTTTAGTACAATTATAGTTGAACAGTAGACGGCAACAGCTGGACAAATTAATGCGTACTTTATTTATTTACACAACGAATACGCGAACAATATTTTTGTGTGGCAACCCTCATTGGCGTATAACCGCACAGCAATGCCTGCATTGCTTCACTTGCCTTTCCAGCTCTAGCAATGATAGGAAAACTTGAATATGTATCTTCTGACTGAAATACGCCAGCATAAAATAGTTTCATCTGATTTTTCTCGCACGTATATTGGACTAGAACGGACTATGTAGAGGAATATCAGGTGCGATTTGAAAAAGATCAGAGACTCGACGAAAAAACAATCTTCCTTTGCCTTCTATAGTTCTATAGTAAAAAATATTGTTTATCATTGCGAGTTTGCTCTGTACTCTTATAAAAATTCACTCGCGGCGAGTGAAAATTCATTTTTGCTTATGAGACCGGAGGCATCAACAATGTCGTCCGTGTTCCGATTATTCGCAAAGTAATAAACGACTGCCAAATGAATTGTGCACTTTTAAAAATCGATCGATAAGTAACCAAAAATCTTAGACTCGTCCAGCCGTCACCCTGAACAGTAAGACACTTAACAGTTTTGGCGATCGCCCTGAGAGCAATTCATTTAATTATTTACAGCTAGCTTCCATAAACACGTTTTTTTTTTCTTTAACTAAATTTCGCTCTAGCTCGTCGCAACGCGTTGCCCCCGACGTCTTAAAAGAATCTTAGCTGCTCATAGCAGGCGGGATTGTGTACGATAGACTAAAATGACTCGAAACGCTTGAATTTTTTTTTGTCAGATCGCATCCTCGCCCGGGGGCTGATGCATGTTTTCGTCACGGTTCGCATCGAAACTTCTCGATCCAGTTCAAGCGTTTCTCATTCGAGATGTCGACAGTGATAAAATGGGCGTTTAACTGTGTAAAAAATATCTTGTCTTTGCACTTGGAAGGTCTAGAAAGGTTAAACTTTTTGACATTTTATTTTCTACTTCGGGAGGAACTCGGCAAATAGAACATTCATCCGTATTTCTTGCGCCCCACTCTATCCCGTGAGATCGAATTCCGATCGAGTTGTATACGTAATAATAAAAACGGCCGGATTCTATTGATCAAAAACTTGAATTATAAACGTTTTCTACGCGAAATACAGAACGACCCTCGGAAGAAGATGAAGATATTTTCTAGCAATTTGTATTTTTCTAAAATCTAATTTTACAGTTTTGTCCATTTACCTAACGAGCCAGATGCGGCACTGCTGGTTTCGCGCGCTCGCGTACTCTCACAGTGTAATGATCGTGTATTCTATTTGCCAAGTTCCTCGATATGTTTATTTGTCACAGTACATCACGTGAGTGGAGTAAAACAGCCACTTGACTCACCAATGTTAATAATATATATGTTTATATATATATATGTGTATATGTATATTATATAATAATGCACCACGAGCGCCCGTTTTTTGCCAAAAACTTTTTGCCTAAAATTTTTAAACATCAACTTTTGCTTGATCGCAACTTTCAAGTACCACTTATATGTATATATATCAATGTGTATTTATGTATTCATATATATATAATTTTGTTTCTCGCATCTTAATCTTAAAATGAAGGAGACCATACACCGTAAGACAAAGTATCCGCAACTTTGTTCCTCATCCAAACATTACAGAATTGTTTTTAGAATTTTTTTTTCTTAGAGTATTGAAGATACAAAATCTACGATAGAAAAACTGAACAGACTTCAAATATTTCTTCTCTCACATTCAACATTAAACTCTCTCAATACTAATTTTATGTCATATATATATATCGTTATTATTATTACTAGTATATTGTATTCAATATTAACCAACTATTCATATTAATGCACATTATTTCGCGAAATCGTACTTTGCTCATAATATGTGCCCTTTTATCAGACGAGATTGTCACTCTCGGTCATAATTATTGAAGTACTGGCGTCTTCTTTTGACAATTTGATTGTTTTATCTAGTGAACAGTTTGCTCCAGCCATGAGAATTGAGGAAAATAAAAATCGCCTGTTGGAAAAAAAACTTCATTCCTATTTAACCATCGCAATTTGATTACTTTAATTCGTAAAATTGCTATACTTGTTATAATAACACGGGTATAAAAAATATCAACGCCAGTACTCTTCAACAGACCGAATTCCAAATATGGGTATGTATATTCATATATATATACATACATACACAGATATATATCTATGTATATAGATATAGATATATATTTATCGTCCTTTATATATGTATACTACAAACGAACCTGAACGGATAACTTATCTGATAACACTGGTTTTAGCCTGTTATACAATTCGACTCATCTTCAATAATTCGCATTTATTAATCGTAAAAATAAGTCAATGGCGTTCTTCTACTTCGTCAATAATATTCCCGTTTTATTCATTCGATTATTCATCAACTCCTTCTAGACTTTGTCATCGATTAGTGTACCGAAACATCGTCAAACACGCTTTATATTTCACATAACGTTTCCTCGCTAAGCAATGAAGATTCGCGCTGGAATTACCCAGGTAAGGATTCTAAGTTGGATATAATGTTGCCAAAAAGAAAAGTAGCCACGAAATCAAGCTTCTATGGATCCAAAGTTTCCCGATGAAAAATATCACCTGCGTATCGAGTACAAAATAAAAAGAAGTAAAAAATCTTTGGAAGACACAAACCGAAAATCTGAGATCAAAGATTTTCTCGGTAGAAAAATTGCTGAACTAAGTGACTCGAAATTTTTCGTCTTGATAATCGTGATCAAGCCATCAAAGAACTCAATTTCCGTTGAGCTCTGGCCGTCTATTGAGGTTTTATCGTCCGGCGACCGATTCAGCACACGTCCTGCTGTACGCGCAACAAGTCAAACTCACACGCGTAAAATTGAGTACCTTTTATTATCCGATGTATAGAGTCTAGCAAGTAAGCTACGTATGTCCTTTAGAAATGCTCTGGCTATCGTCTCACTGGATTTTATTGAGCCTCTGCAGACGAGATAATGAGGAGACGTTTCTGATCGAGCTTTCGGAAGTTTGTGTATAAACGAATTCCGTCGCTTCAATCATCACGAGTTTATCAGCGATATTATTGAATTTAACAAACAAACTGTCCGCCAACTTATAAACCACCATCGAAACTCTCCTGGGTTTCAAGGCGAGTCTGATAGGCCTCGAGATAACGATCGACGTTCCGATAAATTCCGGAGTTGGCTTGGAACATCAGAGTCTCGAGGATCCTCTCGTTCTTTATCGATTTTGAAGGTAACACAGTCTGTAAAGAACAAATAGATACATTTAATAAAATGATCGATTCTTATTTTTAAATATCCCGATCTATAAGTTTCTTTTAGTAAACTCCGCCAAAGTTACTGCCTAAACGAGCTAAAGCACATTTGTAGTAGCTGATAATTTGAATAGCTCATGCACGAACGAATAATAGCTTGATTTGATTAATCACGAGCCTCGAGAATTCAATAGAAAAAACTTGTAGCATCTTTGACAAAATCAAAGGAGTACTCTGTTTGGAGAGTGTTTGCTGAGGGTCTATACACAGCAAAAACGATTTCTTGATTTAAGTAAAAAATCTTTCTTAAAATGGGACGGAACGAATTTCAGTATGAGAAAAGTACTCAAATCAAAATTCGTATTTTGTTCTTAGATTAAGTTCTTTTTGTACTAAATTTCCGTTCGACGAAATACTTGAATCAATAATTGTCATTCTGAATTTAAATTATTCTTTCATCATATCTCAATCTGGAGTAGACACGTGCTGTAACCGCAAAATAAATAAAAATGTAATTTTCAAATCTTTGAATGAATCCAGCAACGTTACACATACAAAATAATAATATAAGTGTTGCTTTGCAAAAAAATCTCTTCTATTGCAAATGAATTGAGTTTCTCCAAAATCTGGAATATTCTCCATTGATTCTCTATTTTTCACTGTATCTTCGTTCACTTCTCTTTATCATTTTCCTGTATCTTCGTTCATTTCTCTTGTTTTAATCAGGTTCTCAGAATTTGGAGCAACTAGTAAAGTTATGTAGTTTTAATCCGAATGCTCACAAAAATACTAGTCAAACACTGACCTTTATACAATAGTCAATCAATTTAGGCCAGAATCGATTTTAGAAATTACTAAACTTCCTTTCAGTAAATTTGTACTGAATTTCAGAAAAATATTAATTTTGAGTAATAATTAATGAAACTAAGAAATTTCGGATTTATTGAACTTATTTTGAGTAAAATAAATTTTCAGTACTGCGACACTTTTGAGTAATCGTTTTTACTGTGTACAGAGACGAAATGAAAGGAGAAACTGTTCTAGAAACAAACATTGACTGAAGTATATCCGATCCTCTTGTAATTAAGGTGACTGTACAAAGGTTTTTAATTTCGATAAAATTGGTACTCTACTCTTTATACAAAATCTCATGTGGCAACTTTACTTTAGCTGAAACGTAATCGGAAAGGTCGGAGAATTGAAATCAGAGAAAAGGATTTTGTAAAAGATCCACCCTGACGGTTACAGCGTAGGCAGCGCTCATAATACCCAAAACTCGAAAATGTTCTTATTAGAACACCGTTTTTCGACCTAATTGCCACGATGTCTCAAGAATAGCTCGACATATTTTTCTTTGATAGTTTTAATTAATTATGAAATTGACCTCAAATTGAATGATTTTCTGCATTTGAAAAAAAATCTGACTGACTGATGTTGAAAGAAACACTGTTGAAAGAACGGTGTCTTTGTTTCTTTTTTCCAAATTCAATCGATTGGATGGCCGCATTTCTAAAGATAACCAAAGTTCAAGAAACGATTTTTTTCTATAATGGCCCAAATGATCGAGGCAATAATGTTAGTCTTTTCTGAAAATACTATTAGCTGCATCGAAAATTATTCATTTTCAATTTTTCATACGTCATTATAAGCTTCAACGAGTAGTCAACTCTACGTAGTTTACAAAAGTTATTTATACTTCTTTGTTTAAGAGTTGTGAATTTTTAAACTTGACCAGTTTTCCCGTTGTCAAACCTCTACAGTCCCTTTAAAGCCAAAATATACGTGATTCGAATGGTCACACTAGCGCGACACAGCCACGAAATTTTATTTTCCTGGACAGCTAGAATTTGATTACGTATTTATTCCGTTAGCAGTATATCTCAAAAACGATTCTTTGATTCAAGTATGAAATTTTACTAAATTTAAGATGCAACACACTGAAGTACGACTGAAGTACTCAAATTAAGACTCGCCATATCCTTATTTTTTATTTCTTATTTAATTTTATATTGAAAAATTTTGAACGTCTAAAGAAATTGATGAATTTCCAGCGTTTCCTGAATAAATTGGATTGCCATCGACGCATCAAATAGTGACGTGAATTTCTAGCGAATCTCGGCAAAATAAAATGAATTTACAGATTTGATGAATGGCAAAATTTTGAAGAATTCCTTTTCGTTGTATGCATAACTCTTGAAATCACGAACGACGCAAAGTGAATTATAGATATATGGAATGAAGGACGCGGGGTAAGAGGAGGGGGTTAGTAGACGTGTAAGTACCTTGATTAGCTCCTGAGGCGTGATCCTGTAGAGCTTGAGGTCCCTGCTGAGCCTCTCCATGATGCACTTGAACTCGGTGTTGGCGTCCGCCTCGGACTTGGTCGACTTGATGCGGTGCTTCGCCCACATGAGCATCGCCTCGAACTTTTTCACCTCGACGACCTCGAGGCTGCGGATCATGATCATCTGGACCATCGACTCGCTCAGGTTGACAAAGTCCGGGCACTGGAACAGCTGGAACGCCCGGTGCTCGACGAACGCGAGGATCATGTTGACCAGCTCGGACGCGGAGCTGTAGCGCCAGTAGTAGTTCTCGAGGGCGCACAGCATCACGCACACCACCTCGATCCGGAGGAACTGCTTCGCGTGGTGGAAGCAAGCCTGCAGCAGCTCCGGCAGGTCGTAGTGCTCCGCGGCGCAGATCAGCCCGGGGATGTTGCTGCACGTGAGCGGGCACGAGCCCGTGTGCAGGTAGTCCAGCAGGATCCGGAACGTCTCCGGGTCGAACTCGATTATGTCGAACTAAGCGTGCAATCGTCAACATTTTTACTCGCCCATATACATGTAATCTTTTTTACGGAATTTTAATTTCTTATTGCTTTTGTTTTACACCCCTCTGAACCCCCTGACTGCCATGAACCTATTCAACTCTACTGACAGGTGAAATAAATGTTTGAATTTATTTCTGACAGAATTTATCCATAACTGATAATTTTTTGGAAAAATTTTTTGGATATACTATTGGAAAGGGCATATCTTGAACTATTAGAACATGTCCCTTTCAATTTTCTTTAGTCGTGAAGAGCATTACATATTAGCGACTGAAGAGCGATATACTGCGAGTGGCATTTTAGAAACAAGTTAAGACGGCACTTGCAAGAAAAATAACAAGAACAATATGCACGTTTTTTTCCATTAGTTCTCAAAATTAAAAAAAAACGTAAAAATGAAAACGTCTTTTTCACATGTTTTTCTCGATTTTACTAATCTGTAGAATCCCCAATAAACTTTTTCTCTTACTATTTTTCTCGTACATGACTTCAATCTACGGATTATCAAAAGTTAAAAGTTTGTAAACCGACGTAATGAACTTATCAGCGAAATCATCCTCAAAATAATTACTCAACGAAGTGCGAAAACACGTGTCTCGTACATTCGATACCCAGTATAGATTCGGTGACCCTCCCTGTTAGTATACTCATAAAAATTTACCTCGGTCTGGGCTAGTTTCGTCCTGTCGACCTTCTGTGCATCGGCGCAAACGCTCAGCCTCGGGACGGCTAACGACGCTGCAGTCGCCTTGTCTTTGTCTTTCGGTTCTTTATCTGCAAGTTCATAGCCATCTTAAATCCAGCAAAAATTAACCATCACGAGGAGGGTCTCGCACCTTTGGATTCGTGAGACGCCAGTTTATGACGCATATGAAAAGTACATACCGTAAATGCATCCAATTACAACCATTGCTCTTCTGGTGAAGCCCATCAAAAATATGATCGAGTTTTTATTTCGAGCACAAGTCGGCGTTAGACAAGTAAGATAATTGTGACTAAACTTTTGGCGTCAAAAAATTTATTCCATTGAAAATAATACTCTCTCAAATTAAAATAATTAAAAACTATTTTTTATTAGTAAATATTGCATAACTGATATTCACTCAATACTAGTGAGACATTCACTATTTCTGATAATAAATTATTATTTTACTAGTCAATAGTGAAATTCGACCAAAAAAAACTAGTGTTTCGCATATCCAATTATTCACTATCCAATCCACAAGTAAATATTACATGGTTGATAAATAATGAAAAATGATATTACATCCATATTATTTGTGTATCGATATTCCAATAAGTAATTTTGTGGAACTTTTCAATAAATGAAAAAAAGTTACCGCCCAGAACAGTACATACATCACTGATTTTCCCGTGAGCTTTCACTATCAATCATCGGTCGTGCAATTATTCCCGATGAGTAGTAGTTTACAACTATTTAAAATCCCGGAAATGTATGCGCGTGAAAGTATAGAGCGAAGGGCAAATCCAAACGTGCGTTTGACCCTCCTCGCGATCGCGACAATGGATAAACTCACTACTGCAGTCTTGCGAGCTGGCCCAGCGCTTGCGGTCCTCGCTCGACAGCGTGCTGCCGTGCTTGCGTATGCTGCGCCCCCAGCCGGCGGTTATTGTGCCCAGCCTCGTGAACGCCCGCACGACCATCGGCGACGAGGGCACGCTTTTAGGCCTAAACAGATCAGAACCAGTATCTCACAGAAACCGCACGACGGCACTTTGGGGACTCGGAGGTGCAAACACACACACGTACACACTTACACGACTCGCGGCAAATGGCTCGACTCGTCAACAACGTCAACACGGGTGAATACAACGATCAAAGCGGAGATATATAATGTATGTGTACTTGACAGTTAAAAAACGGACAGAGTAAACTGGGGTGAACTTGTTCGCTCCCCCACTCGGTGTAAGATATCGACAGACGAGGATTGGATAAGTGCCTTTTTTATATTGGAACTTTGACTCGAGATGGTTCTCCAGTTGAAGAAACGAATTTCAACTTGTCTGAAAGTGAGGAACCAAGCTCTACCGGAGAACCACCTTGGCTCAACGAATCAGAACATTTCACGCATGCTAACACGTAAAAAGTTAGTTACGACATTGAATGTTGGAGAGATATGACAGTTCTCGAGGTTACAGTTCGCGACGGACGAGGTACAAGAAAACATGATGCTAGTTTGAAGGAATTCAGAAAAATTGTTGAAAGACTGGCCGGATTATCCATCGTGACTGTGCTCATTATCGCAGCAGAATTTTTGGAGAATCATGCAGTGCCGGGAGGATAGGAGACATGGATGTGCCGATTACATATAGATATACATATAACATTGCTTGAAACAACATTGAACAATTATTTTTAACAGAGAATCGCAGATCACTCGTCTCACCAATTATGAAAAAATTCAATATGCTGATTGTTCAGTGGGTTTTTTTCCCCTTTTCAAACATTAAACACTGATCAATTCGTCATATACCAACAATCATGAAGCATCACATCGAAAAGAAGCGCGTCGTATTCTTTTCCGTTCTCTTCGTGTTGTAAAATGCAACATCAGTGACAGTGAGACAGTTAACCAGCGATCTCTCGCTTACCTAGGACTCTCGACGTCCGGCACTTGCAGGAAATTCGAACTTTTCGGTTTCTGCGGGCTGAGCAACGTCGGCGCCGGCCTCGCCAGTATTTCCGCAACTGGCACCTGCGGGCTGCCGAAGCCCGTTTGGATTCCGTAAAGCATCTCTTGGAAAACTCTGAAAAATTTTCAGCCTCGTTGACGTGGAATATTCGAAATATTGAGCAATAGCATAGCGCATTGAACGGTATCATCGGTATAGAACATTTTTGTTGCTTTAATCGACAGTTGAAAACCTCAAAAATTGTGTACTATGACCCCAAAAATTAATTGTATTTGGTTGCGTGTGTATTCACTGAAAGAAATGGCAAGTTTGATATTGATATTTTGATTATGTAAGTCGGTTTACTGCTTCCATACTTTTAACGCGTTTCTCTTGAAATCATTTTTCTTTTGACTAACAGCATAACTAAAATTCTTTCCATCCGATCGACCAGATTCAAAGTGGATTCTATTAAAAAATTATGTGGCTATTGTTGCACCGTACAGTTTTTTTAAATCACGTATGTTTTTCCATTAATATTTTTATAATTTTATACTTATAAGCGATTATAAGCGATAATTTTAACCCGGACTGAAAATAGAGTATTTTAACTCATAAAGTATAGTAACGACTGATATCTTCTTCTCTACTATGTTGAAATAGTAAACTCTCATAATCATATTTTTCTCAGTACAGGATCTAAGGATCGAGTTACTCACCTACTTCTGACCCCCAGAATGGCTCGTACGCCAATAAATCGAACTTTTTGCTTCTGTTGATTTGTGGGTACCAAGAAAGATACGTCAAACAAACTCGCGTTTATGGCTAAGTTTTCGGCACTATTCAAAAATACTTTGGTAAAGTCCTTGGCGAGTTGGTCGTAGTCTTCGAACTGATCTCTGACCGAGTCAAGCAAAGGCGACGATGGTCTCATGTGTCCGATCGGTCTCCAAGATCCACGCCTAAAACGCGAGAAGAAAAGTCGATTGTACAATTTGTAACAATCCTAATTGAACTTTACTGCATAGAGTCAATACCTGTAAGGTTTTGGTATCTGTCCAGTCTCTGCGTGGTTTTGTAAATTAGCAACGATGTCCTCCAACATCTGACTTCTGGTCCTTTCTTGCATTCTGGCGAACTTTGGCGCGGAGTAACTCGCTCGCTCACCATTTACAATCTTCGTTAGGATCCATTCACGAAACATTGGTCCTGAAATTACGAAAGAATCGATAGAGTTGTTGATTGTACCAGACTCACTCATCAACTTTCGCGAACATCGTGTACCTTTTTCGAAGAGACTTTGTTCCCAGAGATATGGCTTGTAGGCACCAACCTCATCTCTCGTGACCACCGAAACTTCGTATCGGGGCGTTTTCTTTCTGTTGGCGTTTTTTGGACTCACTCGAACGAGGATGAATGTGTGTAAAAAGTGCGATTTTATGCAGGCTGGACTGAACGTTGTGTTATCCGCTTCGAGAAAGACGACGCAGACAATGTCGTTGCCTATGTGCCTCTTCCTTTGGAGCTGAAAATTTTTCAATCGTAAACTCGAATAATTTTCTCAGCCTCTCGCCACGCGTGCAAGCTTTGAATTCTCGTTTTAGAAGAGATTATATGTTCTGAAGGATTACAAATACTCTTTGACAGTTGCGAAATCGATGCCAATGATTCAACATCTCAAACAATAATCTTCCTTTATTATTAATAACCGCCATTTCGATTGAATAATGCGTTATCTCCGCTACGTGGGAATTACTCGATAAACTTTAACAATAACCGGTTGCAATATATTGTCAATGAGCAAAGGACAAACCTTTTGAGGATCATGTCTCTCATAGGGCAGTAACGTGGAAACGTGAAACATGATCTCGATGCCCCGCCAATTGGTGTAGATCGAGTAGAGCCCGGTGAGGTCGTGGACAGTGTCGAGGCCTCCCTTGTACTTGTCGAATCCCTTCAGTCTCACCTTCTCGCCCAGCACAGAGAGAAACTCCTCGAATTGCGCCGACTCTTCGTTGTTGTCGAGTATGTCCTCCTCGCTGTACTGGTCCTCCTTCACGTATATCACGCCGACTTTCAGCTCGGACTTTATGAACACCTGGTCCAACTTCAAAAGTTCCTCCGGCGTGTCTGGCAGTTGGCCCAGTATCAGCGGGGGATTGATGTTAACCTCCTTGCCCAAACTTCGCACCACTTCCTCCCGATTGTACCTGCGACACAGTGTATACACATCGTTCGCCTATCAAATTGAGAAACTTGATAGATCGACCACACTCTTCTTCACGTGAAAATTGCTCATCGACGCGCTTGTACGATACGATGGAAAACTAATGTACGAAGTTGCCACGACAACTTTTCCTCCCCGCGTTACGGATCAATTTGTTCCCCTCCCCGGTGTCGCACGTCACTCCTAGTTGGAATCGACGGGAGGACACGCGAGAGAATCGCATTGGCAAATTAGACGAGTCAACGTTTGCGCGCGTGTTTAGATTTCCGTGAGTGCTCGAACGATACGTACACGCGCGCATGTCGCATTTTACGATCCGTCCTAAACGAATAAGAGTTCGGCTCTCGGGATATAAAGACGCGGTTATACGAGACGCTCGTAATATTTCGCGCGTACGGTGCCTCGTGCACTTTCGGCCGCGTTATTATATCGCCGGCGCATATTCGCGAGCATTCAAAACTTGGACGATTCTAAACAAGGTTTATCGCGTTATTAAAGAAAATTGCCATCCCGAAAGTTTGCCAAACTGCTTTTATCGAGGACGCCGTGCAATTCGAAGGATGTGTATGTATGTATATATGTACGTGGCGAGAGCCGAGAGCTCACCTGTCGGCGAACACACAACTGGCTGGTATGAGCCCGTGGACCGTGTAGCTGATGGCCCTCACCAGTATCCTAAACTGGTCCCGGCCGTTCAGCATCTCCTGCTTTATACTGAGTATGACGGGCCCGAGATCCTCGTCGTTCGTGAAGTAGTTCCAGTGTTCAGTGCCGTAGAAGTACTTCTCGTACGTCTCCTGCTCGACCGACGTGAGCTCGAAGCCCTGAAAAATCGAGAGAAAAAAAACGTGGCAATGAGTCTTCGTGTGGGTTCATCCCCCCAGAACAACGACTCTCCGAACTCTCGGCACACATATCTC
This sequence comes from Aphelinus atriplicis, assembly GCA_020882685.1. NCBI lineage: Eukaryota > Metazoa > Arthropoda > Insecta > Hymenoptera > Aphelinidae > Aphelinus > Aphelinus atriplicis. Next base: position 71,310,682 of record CM037074.1, on the reverse strand, counting down.
CGAGTTTTCTCGGAGTATATGACTGCGTTAACGACTACGAAACTGCGCGCCGGTGATTTTACAAAGGAATATGAATAGATCGCACGCGATCGTTTGAAGAAATCAATAGAGTCCGACTCTTAATGGGTGACTTGAACGAGCGATATAAAGAGAAGCATTCTCAGCTGGATTCCTGGAATAATTTTTGATGAATTTTACGAGCCAACGCGATGCCACGCGCGAACGCCGATCGATACGAGGCAGGGCCCGTTAATTGAAGCAGTAATTAGTGCAAGGAGGGAGCCGAGCTCTCGCCGTGATACACACGAGACAAAACAAATGTCTGTATACCCTGTGGTTAATCGAATCTCGACGAATCACGCGGAAAAACTCGATTGATTACTTTGCCAAGCTAAACGATCTAAAGGTTATCCTATATATATATTCATTTTTCTCCGCTTTGTAAAGGAGCAAATGTTTTGTAGCTCGCTCTTCGGGATAAACGGGCCAAAAGCAGTTTCATCAATATTTCATAAGCCCCTTCGTGGAATGTTTCATGAGAAATTTATGAAATATATTTATGAATATCTCATGAGAGATTTACGAAGTGCCCGTGAAATATTCCAGGAACGACCCGCTGAATTATTCCACTCGGCGGGATATGCCAACCCATTCGATTCAATCATTGTCACTAGGATTCGAAAGATGTGTAGTGGATGGCACGAAGATGTAATTGGCACTAAATTGTATCGGTGAGATTATGGCGTTCATATGGTTCTCGAATCTAAATTTTTGATTCTTCTGAATATTGAGACAGGTCGAATGGCACATGAATACACCGAGATAAAAATAAAGTAGTGGTTACTACATTCCTTACTATGCTTTTTAGTTCAATATGGCCACAAACATGTGATTCTAATGGAATGGACTATCAAAACAATAGCAATATTAACTGGGAAAAATAGCATACATTACTACATCCGTAGGATATTTTACTACATAGTAAAATATTATAGTACAATTTCCCATGTTTGTTGTAGAATTTATTATGGAGATAGTTCATACATTAAAGGCAGACAAATTTTCTTTAACGATTTTAAAGGGAACAAAATATATTGATACATATAACAATGTTTCATGTATCTCACTATGGGAGATCACCTAACATTTGGATCTTCAATTCCACTAAAAACTCTTTCTTTTAAGGAACCCAAACAGATAATGTTTGGATTGATAATATTAGTAGAAATAGCAAAAATAATTGGTAAATATTCACTTAAAAATTAGTAAAGTTCCCATTAGTTGAAAAATGTTTACCGTATCGAATTTATCAAACTTCGAAAGTATAGGTTGAAGAATGAAATGTATGGAGGTGTGGCATACCTGATTCTTCTCCCACTGCTCCTCGATGACGGTCTTCTTCTTGGGCTGCTCGGCGAGCTCGTCGTGGCCGTCGGCGAGCTCGTTCTCCTCGAACAGGCAGTAGTCCTGCCTGTGGCGCATCGAGTTGTTGATGGACTGGTCGAGCTCGTGGTCGACGTCCCGCTCGATGTCCGTCCCGTCCCGGTCGCTCTCGCTCTCGTCGTACAGCGCGTCCGTCGTGATCTGCTGGCGCGAGCACTCGATCCAGTAGCCCGGCGTCGGGATGAGGTTGTGCGGGTACTCGTGGCAGAACTCATCTGGGCAACCAACCAACAGAAACCAAATAACCTCTTGCGCCCCTCTGCCAGACCGTAACACTCCCACGCCCGTATTTCGTTACGACTGGTTTTTCATCAATTTACATTTCACGCACTATTTATTTTTCATTTCGTTGGTTGGGAGAAAAAGGTCATAACTCCAAAAATGTATGCATCTCATATACCATTTTTCAATTTCTCAATTTCGCAATATTTCAATTCGAGAATTTTTTGATTGAAAAACGTTCAATCCTCTACTGCGGTATTTCTATGTATTCAGTCGAATTCAGACAATTACAATCAGTTCATTTTTTTATATGATACATTGTTATTGATATACAGCTGTAGCGAGTCTATTGAAAATAACTCCAATATTTGAAACTCAGAAAAATAATGAAATGTATACTTTTTTGGGTTATGGCCTTTTTGTGCGCGATTTTGAGCTACGAACTTTCTGCTCCCATCCGACTATTTGATCGCGGATAGGTCAATCTATACTGATTCTCGATTAGGCTCGCGAAGAAAAGCGTTGTTTACGTTCACGGCGGCAAAGCTTCTCACACACCGCTCGCTTTCCCCCGATAGTCCTAAATTTCCATCGATCCAGAGCCTCTTCGCGCCTATTAGCAAATCAAATATTGACCGCGAGTCGAGCGAATATGTTCACAATAAGTACTGTGGCGTAACAACGAGGCGACATGTAATTTTACATTGGATCAGATAACGATATTGACTTTGGTCTAAACTCAAAGATACACACAATTGCATATATACATGTATACATGTAATGTTATTACGACCTGTGTATTACAGCGGGTCACGCATACAATGATTACAAGTCTTATTGTACTGTACCACAGGGTAACTCGGCACAATCATTCCTTCCTTCGACAATTCTTCTTATTCGTCAATCGAGTCCATCCTTGGCTATTCGAATGATTTCTACATCATACAAATTACCATCTTGCACAATTCAATCGTGATTCCCGTATCTTCAAAATACCATCACTCGTATAGTCCAACGAAAAAAGTATATATATATATATATATATTCAATCGACACGGTCAACTCGAAAGCTACATAAACCCCGACAATGAAAGGAAAAATAATTATTCATCGTCACCTCGGGCGACTCCTTAAAACAACACCGACACATATATCTCGAGGCTGCACGAAGGTACGAGACGAGTGGGTGAAGAAAAAAAAAGTCGAGTCGGTTGACTTGGCGGACAGTGTAATCTCGTTATTGCTTGATTAACGAGAGCCCGGCGGGGAGGTAAGTTTTTGCCGAGGTTTTCGGATTGAATCTGGCTCGTGTCAAACAAACGTCCGGCTGTTGGCTCGCGCAGCAGCAGCAGCAGCCGAACGAGCAGTGGCGATCCGGCGAGGAAGAAAAGCCAGCTGCCGACGTCGAATCACCGCAATCGAATCACTGTAAGGTAGAACACCAAGCTATATCGAAGCAGGGCTTGGTATTCGAACTTAGAGTGAGCCGCCTACGGTATTGCCCCATTCACGTGTTCAGCTTCTCCCAGCGGCGCCGCTTCTGGCTTCAAGCTGTTTCTTGCCCTTTGTATAAATATACAAAGTCTGCTCCTTGCCTGCGCGCACACTCAGCCGAGTTTGATTCTTATGTCGTAGCACCCGATATACGGGACCCCCGCACAATCCGTTAAAACTATTGGTACCCTATAAAACTACCGCTACATAGGTGAACATTGCATGTCTCTTCAGCAATTGTAAATTTTCACTAAATTGAGCGGTGAATTATTTTTTCCGCCTCCGGCTAATGAATGGTGAGAATCCACGGAAAAATATATTTCGTAAATCGAACTATTCACTATAAATATTCAGAAAAAAAGGTTTACCGTTCAATCGAGTTCGCTGTGCAATTCTGAGTAAATATCCACTGTCAAATAGTGATTTTTAACAATTTTAAATTCAGCGAGTATTGAACGGGGGTACGAACGTGTTCCCGTATATGCCCACTCTCTTAGTCTCTTTATTTCGCGAATGTTCATGGATTTTGTTGGGATTATGATTTGTGGAATAATTGTAAAAAATGCGTAACTTACGTGAATTGCATTAACACATACAGCATCAAAGTCTTTATATACGGTTTTCGCGTATAATTTCGAGATGCAAAAATTTGGGAGTTTTTCTTTCGTGTATCAGACTTTTCAAACAATCGTGATGAGATGGAATGAAAATAGCTAAACTTGTTATGGTAATTATAAGAAACTAATGGTCTGAAGAATGTCATGCATATCAATATGTACAAAAATATATAGAAGCGAAAGGAGGATACCATGTTCCCAAGTAGTGGGTATATGAAGCTAGAGAATTTTAGAGAATTCGTTATTTATACATTTAACTTTTATTCGACGCCGTGTCTCGAGCAGTCGTGTCACCGTCAAATCTACCAGTACTCTGGAGCAATTTGCTCTACGCGAGACACGTAAAAATATTTGTAGTTTAAAAGTTGTTGTTTGATAAACAGCTTGACGAGCTGCCAGCACGGCTCGGAGTTTTTATTCCCGTACGATCCGACTCTGCTACGTCGCTCAGTTGAAATAATTTGAATCAACTCCACGCACACACGGACATACATACACTTGAGATAATTCGAGCAGTTTACGATCGAATCAAAACCAAGCGATGGCGTTGAGTGTTTGTCAAAGTCATATATACGCATTGATCAGGGCGCAGGAGTTACTTGGCCCAGTGCTTGAAATTTATGAATGGAGAGAGCCGAGAGAGTGAGAGAGAGAGAGAGAGAGAGAGAGAGAGTGAGTCGGGCACGCGCGCGCGACAAGGAAAATCGATGGCTGACGAACCACCTGTGGCTCTCTTTCTCTCTCGCTCTCTCCGCTCGGGGGAGGCGCGAGCCCAGCTGTGCGTCTTGCCTGCACACACGCAGTCGGCTATATAACGCGATGTGCACATGACAAACACTACTTGCCGACTCGGCGTCGAATGGACATTCAATAATTGCGCGCCGGACTGTATATATATATATATATATATATATATATATATATATATATATATATATATATATATATATATATATATATATGTGCGGGGTGCAGTTAGCCGCGACAGCCCCGGCCAAAGCTGTACGATTCGAGTCCTCGTTGACACGTCGTTATGCATTTCCAGCTCGAGCTCTCCCACACCCCGCCGCCCACGCAGTATCAATATAAACAGTTTAGCTGTGGCTTCTGGCCGCGACAGGTATACGGCACATTTAGCTGCGTCGCCCTTCGGCCGATTCGTGTTTTGCCATTCGCGTCCCAGCGTACGGTCAGAGTGAAAATACACTCTCCCGATAACTGCGACTCGTGTTTGCGTTTCTCTTTTGTTCGATTTTCATCGGTCGACTTTGAGGTTTTGTGATCCGACGTGTTGTCGGTCGACGGGATCCGAAGGAGCAGCGATTTTTCTCATACCGAGAGTCCGAATTCTGCGATACTTTTTCACCGGATGTTTTCTCGACAATCGATCTTTATTTTTTTTTTTAATGGAAAATTCAAATGTCAGACTGTTTTGTTAGCTTTGAAAAAAATGATCTGGCTTTGGAACACGATTTATTTGCAATATAAAGCGAGCTTCGTAATTCAATCGGGATGCGATTGGCAATCGAGAGCATTTTAATAAAAACAGCCGATAAATACGCGCGCGTCCTTACTGTTTACAAAGATTAGCGAACGAGGCGGAATTCGGCGAGTTGAAGCGGGAGAAATTCAGTTATGATGATGCAATTGGAATTTCATAAAAAAATTCCAGACTGAAATTCATTCAGCCGGAGGAGAATGCTGGGGATAACTCCATTTGAGGAATATTAATTTGTATCCCCCAAAGTTACACTGCTCTTACATTCTTCAACAATTATTACAGTATAGACAAAGTCATGCTCCGCCATCGAACAGCCGACTATGTCGGTAATACGAAATAAATTACAAATAGCTATTTGTCAGCTATTAATACAGCCTTTTGTCGATTACATTTGTTTATTCTAAGACGAAATCGCATATGCCAAAACGCAACTAGAGCAAATTGAAAGTTGATGAGTGTGCCTAATTCAAATAGCATGTGTTGATGGAAACAATCAAATTGCAACTTCAGAATTTCAATTTCAAAACACCATCAAATTTCGAATTCGGATCAAAGCGTAATTTACATGCGCGCTGCTCGTATGTACTAAGTAATTCAACAACATTAGACCCACATTTGCATTCGCTTGCACATATGTTGGCAAGACACTTCCATTTGTCCGAGTTCCGATTCGAAATTGCACGACAGAGCCGTAAGTACGGCTGTGAAAATGAATGAGAATCGAGGACGTAAAGTTATATAACAAGGCATTGGCGCATCGGTTAACCTTACGTTACAGCAGTCATCACTGGATTGTTTTCATTACGGGTACAACGCTTTAATCATTCTCACATTTCATTTGGATAATTTGTCGAGATAACGGGGCGCTAGGCTCGTTGGATATTTCATTACCATTAACGAAGGCGCGCGTAAAACACGTCGTTGTCGTCGCGCGGCGGCCACGCCGGCTACAGCCCGAACACAACGGCACAATTCAATTTGACCATTGTACGCGCGGGAAAGTTTGTTATTGCAGCGGCGCTAACGACCTCGTGGACAATAGCTCCGGGGGATGGCTAACGGGTGGGTTGAAAAATGCGCGCGGCAAAATAAACGTACACCACATCAGCGACTGTCGGACGGGACAAACACTCGCGGGGGGAGGCTCGTTGGGAATTCGAACGATGGAGGAAAAACGGCGAGGCTTACCTGAGCAGGCTTGCGGTGGCAGAGGGAATATGAGAGTGGTCGAGGATTTCCTCCTGGCAACTGCGCAGCCTAAACTTTGGGGCTTGAAGCTGCGCAACTGCTGCATGAAGTCCGAGCACTCCATCAGCGCCACGTCGGCAAAATGCAGGTCGCAAAGAATTTGGTTCTTGAACCTGTTGCAATCGAACGCGAGATAGAGAGTATTTGGAATAGTATTAATGTATCCACCCTTTTAATCCCTTCTAGTGAAAATTCACTAGAATACACTGCAGTAAACGTTTCACTGATGCTTACTCACTATGAGCATCAATGAAAAATCCTGGGCACTGTATTGTTATTGAAATGAGTGCTGTGCTCAGTGAATCTCTGGTTACTTCACTGGAGCCCACCGCGAACATTCACTTCAAAGCATCAGTGAAATGTTGATCACTGTTTTGCGGTGAATTTGCACTGTGAGAAATTTTAATAGTCAAAGACTACCATTTATTAGTAACAAATGCATAATTGATTAATTATAGTGAATATTCACTCAAAAATCAGTAAAATATTCATTATTGTAGTGTACACCCTCTATAATTCAAAGATCGACCATTTACACGATATTTAAAATATTCACTGTTTTGCACAATTAATTTTGTTTTCTACTGATAAATAGTGGTATTTCACTGAAAAATTCAATACCGAAACTATCACGTATCGGACTATTCACCATTGGTAATGAATAAAAAAAAGTGTATTATTCAATCGAGTGAATATTCCCAGCTTTTTAGTTATGCAATTTTTAGTATTGAACAGTGAATATTCATTATTTAACAGTAATTCATAACTTTTTTTATTTTAGAGCTCCTGTAACATTGAGTTCGTATATTTTCGCTACAATATCAGTTCATTTATCGATCCCCACTGTAGCTCGCCGTGATACAGTGAAATTCTACCTTTACGAATCTATAAAGCGTATAGTGTAATATTGAAATGGTGAATACCTGCGCGCCCGTTTTTGATTGGGTCCCGTGAGGTTGAGGCCGCAGCTATTACATTTCAGGCACTCCTCGTGGTAGTGGTTGTTGTCGTAAAGCGGCGACGGCTCTGCGACAAGATGCAATACACATTTGCCCTCATTACTCCAAACCGTCAAAACACAACCTGAGCGAATTAATCTAGAGAACGATACACTCAACGTCGAATCCCGAGTACACTCTTACGCGTCTGCAGTGAACGAGATCGAGCTTCGGTCAGACATTCATCTTTTTTTTTTCCCCGACCAATTTTATCATATTTCCGACGTGCTTCTCGTACATCAGTATCGTTCGAGGATGTATACTCTTCGCCATGGGGAACCGCGGCCGAAACAAGAAGAGAATAGTAGCCCTGGCCGATTGGAACGAATCGAGAAACATATGTATAATATACGCCGAGAGAGTCCCCAAGCGAGCGGGGCTCGATAATAGCCCCCGCGCAACACACACACACACACACACACACACGGACGGAATGGAATACAACGCGAAGTATGATGGAGACAAGGGAGCGGTTGCCCTACAAATCAAGCCTTTCGAGACTCGTACGTGCGCGCACACACACACAAACCCACGAACACAGCTGTATATCCTCTCTCTCTCTCTCTCTCTCTCAACAAAATTCCGCGGCAAATTCGATTGGACGAATAATCATCGATCACATATTTCCCTCACGTTTTCGTTCACAACAAATATATACGATACGGTCGGGTGAAAATCTTGGCGCGCCCCGCCAAGAGCCGCATCGATTTCCAATCGGAGCAGTCCTCGCTGACCACGAATTCGCTTTTCATCCGAGCTGGCGCCGCGCAATGTTCTTACGAAAGCCCATATCTACGTGTGTATATACGTACACACACACACACAGCAGGCGCGGTTCGGAATACGTCGAATCAGAACTATATTTGCACAGCCTGTTTGCAAAGCTCCCCCCCCCCCCACTTCGCTGAAACGTTTCAGCTCTAATTCGAAAAAGCCTATGCGCTCTCCAGCTATACATTTGATTATCATATTGAATCAATCGCACTCGACGCGATATGTATGTGTATATACGTGTATGTATATACTCGAGTGGGTTTTGCGCGAATTCATCAGGATGATGATTTTGCCCGCTTTGAAACGGAGCCGCGTCTCGATTCGTCCGACGTGTGGTCGGTTTGACATACATTGCATTAAATTCACAATAATGTTCACGTTTCCCGAATCGATGAAAGTTATATATCAATTAAGCGCATGTCTCTGTCGCACTTCCCGTAATTTCGTACCGATGAAGTACGACAAAAGCGCAAGCGAGTCTCGGCCGAGGTAATATCGTTAATCAGTTCGAAATCCACTCGCGGATGGATGATTAACGAGAAAAAGGCCGGGGGAATGTTTTGTCCGCGCCGAGGTTACATAATCCCAGCCGCACGCGTATGTATATCATCCACGAAATATCGCGAACCGGATTGCCGGCAGGTCGGGTGACTATTGGGAAATCGAACGGGAGGCGCGTCGGACGAATTAATCCGAGCGCCACGCGTCGGCGAGTCGGTCTCTCCGCTGAATGAATTCGCCGCCTCCTTCCTCCCCCCGAATCGATATACACAAATCATATCGCGGCGGCCGTTGATTGACGCGCGCTCGAAGGCGTCGGAGTTTCAGCCGAGTCGAATTTCGATCCCTCTCAGCTACAGGGGGACAGCTGTTGGGTGTCGGTCGATACACACATGTACATATGTACACGAGGAAAAGTGCGCGTGTCCGTGAGTTGCCGAGCCGAAAAGTTGCGTCTCCCTGTATATATATGGCAACGGGTAAACAGCCGAGCGCGTATCTAACCCAGTTAGCTGCACGCGTCAGCCGGACACACACACACACGGGCGAGAGCGAGAGAGAGACGCCGGCTCGGAGCCGCGGACGAAGCGGCGTGTCGAGGGTGTGGCTAGAGGCTCCCTCCGACTCCCCCGTCCCGTTGCCCCCCCCCTCGCCCCCGCGACGACCTTCGCTACGTCTCCCACCCCTGCCTGCCCTCCCCCCATTCCGGCGTGGCCCTCGGGAATTTCGATATATACCGCCAGCTCCGCGCGCGCGCGCCAATTCTTATCCCGCGTAATATAGGGCTGCATAGGCCAGCCGATCGAGCGTACGGAACGAGCGATTCTGCGGCGGAAATACTAGCGGCGAAACGACTCTACAATGTGCGAAATTGTTTGAAGTTGTATTGGGACGCGTGTACTGTTGGATTTTGGACCCGCGATTATCGTTTATCAATTTGTTGCAAGAAAAACGTGTTTTATTTTCTCATTATTTGTTTAGAAAATGAGAATTAATGCTGCAAATCTTGTTGTTATACCAAGGAACAGAAACAAAATAAAACAAACAGAATGAGACTTAGCATAATCCGATTCGGCTATTAGCAACGGGAAAAAGCGGAAGATTACGCGTTTTCTTTCAAAAATTCATAACTTCGTAATTTTTTTTAATTCTACGGCTGGCTCTTGGCATAAAAGGAGTGGAATTACATTACTTCATGTGTGTTCAAAATAAGCACCAGACTATTAATTTTGCTCACAATCATCTCGCCGTGTGCCTCCTTGCAACATGGATGGTCCGGATTAGATTTGAGTATGTAGTACTTCAAATCGTTTGCGTAAATGATTAGAAAAAGTCGAGTGCGCGTACATATATATACATGTATATAAGTGTGGGGGCGTAAGTAGCACGCAGTCGAGATATTACTGCTGCGCGCGTAAGCCCGATTGAATGGCTCCGCTTTTAACGAGCAAATCACCCGCGCACCCACACTGATGGATTGGCTTTCCCCGGCTGTTCGCGCGACTAACCAAATTCTCCCGATTCGACGAGGGGTCTGATATGTTCGCCTGGCGTAACATTTGTCGAGGCCCGAATTGTTTATTCCAATGGTTTGCCGCGTTTCGGAAACACAGGTTTGTACGCGGGGAAAAGTCTTTGGTGAAATTTACAAGAAGAGATAGTGAATTTTACATGGAATATCTGCGGTTCGAGTCACAGACCAACACACTCCAGGTATTTTTACTATAGAGTTTATTTTTATTTTTGCGTCGCGTGTTCGATACGATTTCAACCGAGTCGCTTATTTATCAATTTCATTCTATTCATTTGCATACGAAGAACTCATTTATAAGTTACACGAGCATATAGTCGAATTAGCATAACTTGGGTGAATTAATAATTATTTAAAGTGTTATTCTACTAAAATATATTATCCAATCACTGTCAACGCTGAATAAATCGACGGGTATCTTGATAATGCTAGAAAAAAATATATGTAATGGTGCAGTATGGAGGTTAATTAAAAATTACTCTAGCCTATCGTGAAAGTGAGCAGATATTTTCCGAACTTTTACACTCTTCCCATTGTCACTATCTTTCATTTCGAATTCTTTTAAAACTTCTCGAGTTTTTTTTCTTTAGAAATTTCAGTAACATTTATGATTTTTCAATTTTTTTCACTCGGCATTTCCTCTCTTTATACTTCTGATTTGATTGAATATTAAAAAAAAAAAAAAATGGTTGGACCCCATGATCGTAAAGTGGAAAGATAGAGCGATTTCTCAAATCTTCCCTTTCAGGTCAAAGGTTATGGAGGGGCCGGGGAGGCTCTCCTATTCCTGATCGAACTTACTTCTCTCCGCGTTACTACAATCACACACAGTCAAATTTCCGATTGTCGAGAGGTGACATTCTGGCTATCTCGACGGGGCCGTTTACAGCGGAAAACGTTCGAAGCATCGATTTTCAATCTTGTCTTACACGTAGCGTGTTTACTGTCGCTCCAACGCTACGAAGTTTCAGAATGCTTAATCTACTTATTGGGTTGATTCCTTTATAACGCCCGCAAACACTCGGACGCGCGATGGCGTGTTCTCTCGGCTCTCGAATCGTTGATAACGACCGAGGCTGTTTATTAACGGCGCGAAATCAAAGTACGTCGGATAATCTCGTCCAGACTATACGGCCGGTATATCTCGCACAAATGAAAATTTTCACCGATCCGAGGAAGAAAGAGAGCAAAAAAAAAGAAGAGCTTGAATAAGATAGAAGCGACGAGAACATAAAAGGTGGGCCAATCAGGTAAAAGCATCCTAACTGGATTGTTCCACGGCAGCTGGATATTCCTGAAATATTCATTCAGCGCCGAAGATGTGATTTACGCAATCTACTCCGGGGGAGAGCCTCGCGAGACCACTTGGTCGCGGCTCTCTTTACCCAATTTAATCTGTCGAGATTCCTTTGGCAACTCGTAATATCACACCGCGAGACTCAATTGCTTCCCTGCCGCTTCGCCCCTCCACCCCGGACGCGGCTTTGCTCGAGACCTGCAGCGTGTAAGAGCTCGCTTCTCGTCGTAAGAAAAAAAGACCAACGCGGCAAAAAAAAAAACGAGCGACTTCATTTATTGAAATGTTTTTTGCGACTTGGCTCTCCCCCTCGACCCCCAACACTCGAGCGCTTCGAGGAAAATACATTTTCAAACTTCGTCATAGGTTGGATTTGTGTAGGCGAATGATGTAACGACAGAAGCGTAACGAGAAACTTTGAAATGCAAAAAAAGGACGAGAACTCGACGGCGTGTTATTCCGCCGTTACACGAGCAGCTCTCTCTCTCACGCGAGTAAAGATCAACAACGTACGGTGGGTTATTTCATTTTAATACAAAAATTTCCATCTCGTCGTTGCGAAAATCTAAGAAAACACCGGGGAACGACGTTCGCGAATCCGCTCGGTCGCGGAGTGGGTGGTTGCGAGTAGGCAACATTCGAATCAACCTCCATCGATCCTCCCTTGTCGGCCTCACGCACGCGAACGATTAATCGAAAGCGAGTAATTCGATGATTGTGTGTGTATGCGCGTGTGTGTGTGCGCGCGCGGCGGCGCGAGGCTACTCGGGTGTCGGGTTATATAGGCGCGCTAAAAGGATTCGAAAGTCACGACGAGCGCGAATCAATTTCCATATATACGCGACGACGGGGCGCGGCGTATTTGCAACTTTATCGTTCGGGCCGCGCGTTCAAACGGCCCCTCCTCCCTCCTCCCCGACTTTTCGCTCCCACGAGTACATAATATATATACATATTTATGCATGCGACACACACAGAGTCCCGTAATTTTAATTCTTCGTTCATATTACCCGGGGAAAATTGCGACGGAGCCCGCGAACCGCGTACTCACGTCCCGCGGGGCGAGCTCGTTTTGCATGGATATACCGCGACGAGTTTCGAGAGTGCATTTATTTTTCCCGCTCTCCACGACTGCGCTTTTCTTCCCTGCGCCGATCGAGTTCCATCGCCGGGCGTCTAATCTCGCTGTATCACCTACTCTCCGGGTTAGAGATAGTTAGAGATTACTATTCAACAGTCAATGTTTACTATTGGTAAGTAGTAACTGCACAACTGATGAGCAGTGAATAATTATTTGGTCGAATTGTAATTTTTTAATTATTTTGATTGGCAGATTGTTTCCAGTCCTCAATACTAACAGTGTATAAATCGATACGCGGACTAGTAGTTATGGATTAACTTATCTACGCAATTTTACTATTTATTAGTTGGAAAAAATTCACTGAACAAAACAGTGATTATCTCGCAAATATTTTTTGGACAATATTGACTATTTCTCATCAGTCATGCAATCTCTACCAATGAGTTTCTCAACTGTTTCAAAATAGACAACGGTGAAAATTTACAGCGCGAAGATGAAGTTATAGGGATGTTACACATGAGTTTCGTTGTTTATTTCACAATTTAACTTTTCACCGCTGCATCTACCGCAAATCCAGTGAAAATTCACTTCGGTCAAAGGTCGAATAGTCGAGTGAAAATTTCACATCGATGCATTCGGAGAATCATCCGCCCGCTTGCGCATCGAGATTTCACGTGAACGTACGTACGGTGAATTCCGTGGAAGGGGCTGCTGCCGGAAGGAGATAGGCGAATAAGCGATGCATTGGTTTTCGATTTCGGAAATGCATTCGGCGTAGCGGCGGATCCGGCCGGAATATGTGAGCAACCATTGCCCGCGCCTCATTCTTCATCGGAGTTCTCGAAGATTGAAGTGAAAATCTCGGCTCAAAGGGACGAAGTAGACCTCGAGATCTACTCGAGTAATCTCGAGATCCGACGATTGCTTTATCGATCCGGCATCTAGCTGTACGGTGCCGAAAGAAAAACATTTTTCGGGCGCTCACGCTTGTTTCAGTAGAAAATCCCGGCTCCGTCCAGACCGACCGACTCGTTACTTGCATTCCCCACCGATCAGTTTTAATTCAAAACGGCACTTGCCGCGCGAATCGGAAAATCTTCACCCCCTCGAGCATTGGATCGATCCGAATCCACCCGAGAATCTCGAGAATTTCCGACGAACGGCCATCGGCACGCGGACAGCTATATCGTGTTCATATAATCGCGAATATTCCCCCGGCGCTCGAGAGTGTTTCCGATAGATAGCCGCGATGTGAAGGAAAAAAACGAGCCGCCCGCGAAAGATTCACCGACGAGCGAGCAGATCCCCCGGCGCTCGATTCGCTCGCTCCACCAGAATCCACGGAATGTACGCGAGCTGGTGTATAGCCCTCGGCCCCCCCGCCCCCTCGTCCGGCCGAGCTCTCTTCGCTCTCCAGCGTTGTACACTCGACGAGAATAATAATGCCGCCCATCAAGGAGAGAGCCGCAGAGGCGTTGAACGCCGGAGATCTCGAGCGTCCGACTCGGGGAACTGGAGGAGGGCGCGCGCGCGTAGCTGCACGTGGCCGGGGTGAAAAATTTTTCAATTAAAAGCCCATTAGCCGGCGAGTCGTCGTCGTCGTCGTATCGATCAGGGATCGGCGGGTATATAACTCGATTATGCCGCGCGGGGATTCAATTTCTCGGCGGGAGCCAAGTAATTCCTGGGCGTTTCTGCCTTTTGCCCGCGCGCATCCACAAGTGTTTACACCCCTGCGCGCCGCCGCCTCCCCCGTACACGGGGTGGCCGGTCGCCTTCGCGCGGGAGGACGTTCGACGCTTCGCGCGTGTGTGTGCGTGCGGACGGATGGACGTGTGTATCGACTTGGAACGCGCGACGAGGCGACTATTTTTCACGTCTCCCTTGCTGATGTGGCGAGCGGAGTGGGTCAGGGGGTGGCGAGGGGGATCCGCAGAGACGCGAAGGCCTTTCGCTGCTGGGCGGGGAATTTAATGGTGTATAGCGGCGCATAACTACGGGCCTCGTCAAGGTTGGTGCAGCGCGCGTTATTTGCTCCGCCAAGTCTTTTTCTCTCTCTGCGTGTATATCTCGCGAGCCGCGCTTATACTCGGAGCAGTACTGCGCGTCGCGCTATATCCGCTCTTTCACCCGAGCCCGGATCCGGATTTATGTACTCTTTCTCCCTGTCTCTATATCTCCCGTGGACGCATACTTTTACGAACGCATTGGAGGTTTATTCGTCGTAACGGAAAGAGTAACGTGCATACCCGACTGCAGTCTCTCTCTACTGTCCCGCTCTCGTTTACATGAGAATCCAACATTGTAATGTCGGGTGCCGGGAGACGCTCGCGACAGAATCAACGATCTCGACGACCAACAAAGCCGGGCATTCGAAATCAGCCTCCGAAGGGCCACGGGAGAGAATCGATTTTATCGCCGTACACGTGTGCATGTGCGCTCGGTGTATGTATACGCGCTCGGCTTGGAAAAACAGCCGGAACGAGGCGCGACGGCGGAAAAAAGAGTAATTTCGCGCGTGAACTTTTGATCGAAGGCTCGCCGTACTTTCTTTTCTAATTAAAACGCCATGTAGCTTTTTTCCCCGAAGATTTTACCCTCAAAGCGTGGGTGTGTATGTGTGTTTTGGCGAGTCGATAATAATCCCGGGTTTCTCTCGAAGCAGCCTGCATTACACCCGCACACGCGTGCACTCGGATATACACGTACGTACATATACCCTTGACCCTTTTTTTCTCCTTCCACGCGAAAAAAAGTTTGATCGAACAATGATAGGTGTATAGGATTTATATTTCACTTTTATTTATTCGCGCGATAAGGGGGGGGGGCAGTTGGGAAATGAGCTTATCAGCGCGTGCGTGCCAGGCGCGAGAACTCGATTATAATTCGCGCTCGCGGCCACGATACACGCGCGGATTAATTGACGATGCACGAAACTTTGCTCGGGTAGCGATATCGCGAGCTGTATTATACGTACACGCACGTACACACTACACTCTTCGTCGGTGTCGCGTATACGCGATGTGTCCCCCGACTGGCCTGCCGAATGCAACGCGTCGAGATTACAGTGCAATGAACGAGCTGGCGCGCAATACGATACGGAACCTCGGTACGTGCGAAACGATTTACTCTCGAGTACGCATATGTTCGTTTTTCCGTGGATCCGCGCGTACTCGTTTCTCGGGAGGGTAGATTCGGATTCGGATCGCGCGCAGCTGCGAGTCGTCGTCGGATAGCCCGTCTAATCCGATATCGGTGCCAATTCACCTGCCCTCCCTCCGACTCTGTATTTTTTCCTTATATGCGCGCACTCGCGATTACAGAAGCGCCTCGCTACTCGACGAGAGAGAGAGCCTCCTCTCGCTTTGACAAATGGAGCGAGGGGTGAACGAGGGCCGAAGTGGCCGGGCAGTAATAAAACGAATACGCGGGCGAGAGAGGTGAAAAGAGTTGGAGTGATCCGCGCGTATATATATACATTCGACCATCTGCGGCTTATAAAACGCGAGCAGAGACGAGCTTATGTAATGCTCGTATATAGCCTCGATCCGATATGATGGACGAGCCGGCGGGATAACCGCGCTCTTGGATTATCACTTTGAGAAAAAATCGCTTAGCTCCGCGGCCGAGGGATGCACGCGCGCGCGTGTGTATTATATGTGTGCGGTGCGAATATCACTCGGACGGGAGATCAATCGGCCACGCGCCGGCCAGCCGAACTTCGGACACGAGGCCCGGGCCGATATACAGAAATTAATAACTTTGCGGGACGGTGTGTTTTTTTTCTTTCTCACACTCTCTATCCCTCCGTTTTTCCCTCGTAGACGGGTTTTGCGTCCAGTTAGAGCTCGGATGGAGGGCGAGAGGAATTCGTGCCTTCTCGAGGCGGGGCTGTTATCGCTTAATGGGATTTCCTTTATTGCGCGCTTATGAGCGCGCTGGGACCGGGATAGACAGACAGAGTGAGAGAGAGAGAAAGAACTCATGCGCCGCGCGACAGTTAAGGACGCTCGTTGGTTTTCAAAACTCACCCACGATTACCGGGACGAACTCGCCGCGGCGGATATGCACACACCGACGCGCGCACGGCAAAATTGGATACGCGATTTTAATCTCGTTTTTTTTCGCTTTCTCTTTCTCCCTCCATCTCTCTATTTCTCACTGTTCACGGTAATTTTTGATCGACGAGTGGGGAAAATACTCGCATCGCTGGATGATTGATACTGTTGACAGAGTTTATTTGCGCGTTTTACGATTCTCTCTCACAGCAGCCTCGCTCCATCCAAGTTTCGCCACCGCCGCCCCCCTCTCCACATCGCGACTAATTGAATATTTTTGAATTTAACAAGTATCCACTTTCCATCTCGATGTATCGTCGAGTGCGTTCGCGCGAAAGGGCGCGCGACGCTCGCTCGCTCGCGTATACGTTGATTGAAGGGCGGTCGGGGGAGTAGGAGGGGAGGAGGAAAGGAAAAAAAAGAAAACGAAGTACGCGCCATCGAAAAGTCTCGCCGTTGTCGATCCTGTCGCGTCGAGCTACACGCTCGCTCGGAACTCACTCGGGGAACGTGCACGAACAGAAAGCCCGTTTGTCCCGACGATAAGACACACACAAACACACAAATACACTCGTCGACTCGTGAAGCGTTTTCAAAAGCATTCCCGAGAATTTCGATCTGTCCTCGAGTGAATGGCTTTTTCGTTCCGGCAGAACGTTTCTAGCTGATGAGAAAAAATGAAAAAAGAAAAAACAAAACCAAAATCTCGCTCGTTCGATTTCGCGATCAACACATTGTCGGATTGCGAGGAAATCCCTGGCGAGCGGGTCGGTAGCTGCAACGAGAGGAAGGGACAAGCCGACGAGGTTGCACGTCGATATTCGCAGTTGCGAGAAGAGAATCGAAGAGGTAAACAGATCCACGGCTCACGCACAGCGAGAGAGAGAGTCCCTTTGAAATCCGAGAGCCGCCCACGTCGCACAGGCTCGCGCGCGGCGGCGGCGGCGAGAATAAGGGAGGACGGCGGAGTCGGGGGGTCGATTCCACGGAGGGATACCAGCCGAGGTGAAGGAGAGAGAGAGAGAGAGAGTACCCGGGGGACGGGGGTAAAGAGTGCGGCGGCTCCGGGCGAGCGCAGCGAGAGGACAACGCGTCGTCGAGGGAGTGCCTCGCGGGACACGCGATCCCCTCCGCCACAAGTGGTTGTGCGTGTGTGGGGCGCGACGGCGAATCTCCTCGTGGGCCGATCGATATGCAGCAGCAGCAGACGACGACGACGACGACGGTGGCGGTGGCGGCGGCGGTGGGAACGCGGCGTACGGGCTAACCTGGATGTGTCAGGGGCGGGCTGGGCTGGCTCGGGCGGCTCGGCGGCGGGATGGCCCTGCGGCAGCATCCTCGGAGGTGTCGCGCGGCTTTTGGCCCCCCGTTGCGCTCGGCTAAGGTGTCGCGCGGCTCTGCTGGCCCCCACGCGCGCACTGCCCGTCTGCTACTACTGCGTGCGACCTCCTGCCGCCACCGTTGGCTCGACGCTCTGCCGTATCAACCGAGCCCTACCCTCGCGCGACCCGGCGCTACCTATCGGCCGACCCGCGCGGCTATTCCACCCACCCATCCCGCCGCCGCCCGTTTGTTCTCGCACTCGATGCTTTGTAACTTTGCGACTGCCAGCCAAAATCTCGATACGTTACATTCACGTAGCGCGATAACGACCCGACTTCAATATCCGCGAGTCCGCTCGCCGGATTTTTAACAGCCTACCCTGATCCCTCGAATTGGTTGACCGCTGTGTGTTTGGATTGAGAACTATACTGTTCATCGGTGAAAGCTGCATGACTCGTAAATAACAAAGAGTATCCACTATTTTTTATCGAAAATTTCTTCTTAGCTGATAAATAATAAAGTATCACGAAGAATTTTATCCATGACTAATATTTTGTACATTTAATCATTCAAGATTGGTATTATGAAAAATAATTTCCTATTCAATCAGGTGAATATTTACTGCTCATAAATTATGCAATGAATATTAAAAATTGTCTATAAGAAAAAGATATCACATTAATAAGATCCCCATTCCGTGTATCAAATTATCTCTCTCGTTTCGAAAAAATATTCACTATTCAATCAAGTGAATATTAACTGCTCATCAGTTATGCAATTTCCACCGACCAACAGTAAAAATCCTCTGCATTGAATATTAATTCTGAACTCTCTCGAATTTGCAGAGTACGAGTAAGCCGGGCAGCGTTAGCATTGAATTCCGCTGGCGCGCTCTTGAATACAGTGGCGAGGTTACATGAGCATTGTGATTGATGAAAGACCCCCGGCCCGCGTCCCTCCAATCGCCAACACTCACCCGTCTGTGTGCTTATGTCAAAAAAAGTGCTCGAAGTCTCGACGGTCATGCTGGCGAACGTCCCGTCCGTTATCTGGGCCGAGCTGTCGCGCCGACCTCGATATCGTTGGACCTGGTGGACAAGCATTGTTACGATATTAAAACCTCACCAACATTAGCGAGTGGGGAGAAAGAGAAGAAAAAACAGGGTACACCCATTCGACGTCTTAGCGATCATTGCACCGACGAGATCGTCGTCGTTATTGTCGCTAAGAGCATCGTTTTGCCATGACAAACAATGAGCGATCAAACTAACATCAAGTCTTTTTCTCTAAATTCACTTCCGTGAGTTTACTGTGATCCGTAATTATTCATGGTGCTTGGATAAGATCAAATTTCAGAATCAATTGCCATGCTGCTATTCTAACAGTGACAAAAAATGTTACACTATGTATGCTTTACAAGTCGATTTGGCTCGCAAGAGCCGTCAGTTTAATTAATTATCTACAGATAGTTACAAAGTCCTAGGCAACCTTTTTACACACTCAAGTAAATGATATAAAATCAAATAAAAGTAAATAAAATAAATATGTATCTACACGAACAACGAGATAGACAAAAGATAAAACTACTCCAATACATTAATTAGTAATATTGAATAGCCAAAGAAAATAATTCGTTACTAGAAATCGAAACTAATTGTCTCAATAATGCGCAATGTCTCGCCATTGTGTTGAATCGTGGCAGTAATTGGGACATATACCCTCAGTACCTGGTCGTCGCTTTGTGAACTTTGCCTCCGAAAATTCCTACAACGAATCATCTCCTCGGTCGTGCTCTGTCGTCTAAAACCCCGCGCTATCAAAATTTCTTCCGTGGTTGATTGTCTTCTTATCACAGGTGCGTGTTGCGTTCCTGGCGGCCGGCCACATGGACTTGGATCTCTCGACGAGCACGTCGAGCTATCGGGAGATCTGCAAAATGTGAAATTGCGCTCTGTTGAGTTGTATTACCTTTTATGCCAAAATTGTTCCATTGCATTTGGCGAGACTTAGTTTCGAACTCTTTTTTGACGCATCGATAAATACATGAAATAGAATTGAGCTAAAAGCGCGGATTTGGTATTGCTCTGCTCTAAAGCGACTGCATCGATCGATTATTGGTTCGATAAAAAATTACAGGAGACCAAATTTTTTCGTGAACGAATGTATTTTTGAAAGTGACATTCAAACCCAAAAACTCTATGACTAGTATTTCATCAACCCAGATTAATTTTTATGTTAAAAAAAAAATATTTCTGCGAGTATAAATATTCGTGTTATTTGCGAGAATATTTCGGTCTCTTTTGCGGGAGACTCCATCAAAAGTAACTGCAAGAGAGAGACGTAACCAGGGCAAAAAAAAGTGCCATCTCACCTCGGCGGCCGGCCCGCTATTGATGTTGATTGTCTTCTCAGCCTCCCTTTCCTCGACCTTATAGGGCTTATATCTCTTTTATCGACAGCATTTCTGTCTGGACTCAAATGACTGCGGGAATCTCGTCGTCTTGGGTAAGATGCCGAATCAGGACTGAGGGAGTCCCTCCTCGCTTTGCGCCCTGCAAACGATAAAAATCTCCGAGTGAGCAAAAATTTTCCTCGAGCCGCGCTGTACAGCGGGGCGATCATTTGAGAGGCTATATCTTACCTCCGTCATCAGGGTCCGGCGATAAGGTCGGTTGGCTCCCTCTTCTTCCTGGAGGTGGTAGAGATTCATCTATTGCTGTTGCTTGTCGTGTTAATCTTAATTTATTTGGCGATGTCTCCTTCGTTCTATAAGAACACTGGAACATCAACAGTATCAAAATTAGCATATTCATTCCACGGCAAAATTTTAAATATTCAATACTTTTTATCATGCGTCAGGGTTTGCAGGATTTCCTGCGTGTTAGTGATAGGAAAAAAAAATTCAAATTGTCCGCTAGTCGATGCAAACACTAGTATATACGAATCTTGAAATACAGAATGAATAATCGATATCTGACACCCGGTACCTGTGGTGAAACGTAAGGACTCCTACCTTATCAGCAGTCACATATACAAACCGAACAATGTTTTTAAGAAATTTCAACTCGATCAATCACCGCAAGATATTATCGAAGTCTTTGAATGGATCTAAATCTAAAAACATGCACAAAAAAGAAGTTCGGCCGCCGTATGACGGGTCGATGTACGTTAAAAGTAGTAAAAGTCAGCATATAGTCAGACCCCGATTAAAGCTATCCAATGGATAGTATCGATTCCCTTATCAGCGATAAATGTGAGGTGGAATACTGAAATACGGATCACCGCTCTCTTAATATAAAATAGTAAAAAACTACTATCTAATAGTACAAACATAACTGATAAAAATTGTAGATAATTTTAAAAAAAGAATAAAATACTAAAAAATAGTGAAATTTAAAAAAAAATACTAAACTGTCATTAATTGACTAAATTATCAGTAAATATTATTATTTTTATTAGTAAATGTCTGCTATTTTTATCTGTTATGCGATTTGTACCATTATTCAATAGTTACTTGATGTGCTGCGATTGAGTAGTATTCTACTATTCTATATTTAGATAGCGGAGTGCGGCCGGGATCAGCGATACCTGAGTAGTGGAGTCCCTGCGCGTAGTGAGAAGCGGATGTGACGGTGTGCCGCTGATGCTGGGTGACCCGAGGGGGCTGGCACCAGCGGATACGGTGCCAGGCAGGGGTAGGCTGTTCACAGGGGCGACGGGCGAGACGGCGGGTGGCGTCACCGAAGACATCACGATCGTCGGCGGCTGGATGTGCGGCTCGAGGGTGAGCTGCTTCGACTCGATGGTGCTCGTCGCCGTCGTCACCATCGTCACCGCGGGCCTCGATTCCGAGCTGCTAGATCTCTCCGTCTGGCTCTTGTGCGCCTCCAAGTGGTCCCTGCGACGATACACATGTTCTTTTACATTGATTGCCAACCGAGCCACACGTCACTTTTTACTTTTCCCGGCTCATTTTAGAATATTGAAGAAAGGGCAAAGTACACTCTAGATCCAAAATAGTGAAAAATTACTATTTAATAGGACAAATTAACCAACAGCCAAAATTAGTGGATATTCACTGTAAAAGTAGCGAAATATTTCTAGTATATTTGTGTTTTAGTGAGAGCTTACTATTTTTCCATCAAAATTTTACTATTTCTCAGTCAATATTTACTATTTTCAATAGTTGTGCAATTTATAAATACAATTAAATAGTAGTTTGTTACTATATGAGATTTAGAGTGTATTTCCTAATGTAGCAAACGATTCAACGGTGAATCAGAAATCACTGTTTGATCTTCGTCAGATAATTATCGAGCTTTACGAGTCATATGATTCGATAGAAAATGAGATCGCGAAAGGAAAAGTTCCATGCTTCCCAGGCTGGATTTGACAAAAAGCGGTCGTGCAGAATAAAACTGCGGGAGATATGTTCCAGCTTTGTTAGCTTCCCGGTAGCGCGACTTACTGGGGATCAAAGGGTTTTTGATTCAAATCTAACCTTGACAGCGTTGAATTTCTTCTCTCGCAATCTCTAAAAATTTAATTTACGGTCGAGTTAAATTCTGACCGAATCTAGGATTTTTGTATAACCGAATTAAACAAAAAAATTTCTACTCTCTGAATTGCAATCAGCTGAAAACCACTATTCACTAGTGAAAATAGTTTGACTGACAAGTAATGGTGGATAATTATTACTTATGAGCTATGCATAGTCCACTAAAGAATTGTAAACATTCACCATTAAATATTAATTCTAACTATTTTAAATTTGAGATTGTGTTAATCATAGAGGGCCAATCCTTATGGAGAAGGAATTGAATAACATCTACAACTTCAAATTTTAAATTGCAATTTTTCGCCATCGAAGGTTTGCTGGACTTGTTGAGCAGTTTTTCTTTGCGCAGAACAATTAATTTAACTCTTATGCCGGCGAAACGTTGCAATTCAAAATTTGAAATTGGAGTTTTTATCTAACTCCTTCTCCACATGGATTGGCCCTCTACGTTCGAAACAATCAGATACTTTTTTCAAACGATATTTTGAATTTAAAGTGTTTGTACGGCATTGAGCCCACAACTTTTTCACAACCAAAACTTTGATATTTTCGTGGTTTACGTCGCGCGTTCCAACCACGACCGAAACGTCGTCAATCCCCCAAGAGTACTATTCATCCGAGAGACGAGAAGAGAGGAAACCGACCAAATTATCCCCGCTGACTCGAATACCCTTGGGGGAGAGGAGCTGCCTGATTTATCATCGGTGGGAGAGTAAGGGGGCTAATCGGGGCTTGCCTGACGGCATTGCTGGCTGCGCTGTCGGTACTCGAGGCGCTGGGTCGCTGGTCGCTGCGGTAGTACTTGGCCGCGGCGCTGCCTCCGCCCGACTGCTGGTTCGCCTGGCTGCTGCTGTCCACCGACTGCTGGGACTGGCGGCGCTTGTGGTGCCGGCACTGGTGGATCCGCTCGCCCGGGCTCGGCGTTCCCCCGTAGACCGAGTCACGCCGCGAGCGCCCGCTCTCCCCTGAGCCTCGCCGCGAGTTCCTCGACTCGCCCGAACCTGAACACACAGAATACCTCGCTGATCAAATGTGTCCCAAAGTAAAAGCGTACTGAACCACCTGCTGGTGTCAATGATTTTCTCTCGTTGGAAGGAATTATTTTATTCGAACGTTCCGGTATATGTCGTCGCGAGAGAACTTGGTGAAACAACAATAAACACGAATAAACTTGACGAATAACTCCAATTTGTGTATGTGTAAATATGAATCCGGGGATATTTAACATGTATCATGGTAATTCAAACTGTACGATGGTAAAAAAATGAAGTTAAATAAATAAACATACATAAAATCAATCTTTATCTCCCATCAAATATCGGTATAATTGTATCAGAATCATTCTGCCTACGATTTTCGCACATGTAAATATTTAATGAACATCCTGTTATACAGATTATAATATTAATAAAATTATGCTTGAGATATGTACGAATGTATATTCCCCGAAGTAAACTAAAATAAACCTTTGTGCAGTTTGAAGAGTTAAATAAAGACGGAAGTAAAAATTCATTCGAAGTAAAATTTACTTAACTTCCCGACTGTATTACTATACTGTATATTTAAACTATATATCACGTATATTTTCAGTAAAATTAATTGAATTCACATTGAATATTTAAATTTGGAGAACTAGTTACATTTCAAACCGATATTTAACGAGTTTCGGGACGTCTGCGGATATGTCATAAGAGCTTGCATCGGTAGGTCGGTATATGTCAGTAAGTCGAGTATACAGTAGCGTGAACAATAAGTATCGCGAGCACCACCAGATACTATTGTCAAAACTAATATTTCTCATATCAACAATTGAAGTATAATTTTATATTCGCTTGTTATAATTTTGTTTCTCATGCTTGACTTTATGGCGATCGAATATTATTGAGGCAGATTGAAATTTCAGTCGTGTGTGCTAGAATTGATTAAGTTAACATGTACTCCATATACGATTATAATTTCACTCATTTGATTGCATCGCATATTTCCATCTGAAAGCCATAATTGCACAATTTCAGCTCTGGAATTATAAACTGGCATTATAACTTGAAAGCTTTCAATATTCAATGGCAAATATAACTGGAGTATTTATTTCGATGTACTCTCAGAGTCAATTTGAACCCGGACATATAACGAGTACATTGCAATGGTCATTGAATTTCCGGATCAATAAACCGGTGAAAATCTAATGATCACAGTGTTGAAATTGGAACGAAAAATACCATACGTTTTGAATTCGGATAAACGCCTATCATATTGAATTAAACTTATTTCTGATGTTTTTCAAGATGAAAAAGCTTTTCCATCTAGTGAAAAACTTGGAAAGAGGATTCATTTTAATTGTCATGCTACCGAGAGTATGTATTCACAAGGAGACTCCATTTAATATTTCAGTGTAGCTTTAGTTGCACTGAATTTTTCTTTCAATCACTAATTAAACTCCACCGTAAGTTTTCTCTCCGGAGTAAATTGAAAAGTTCTTTTGCACCGGACGTTCTACTCGAATGTAATCATTCCATCCTCGTTCTCCATGCTTTAATTCAATGTATTCGGTCATTTTCTTTATCGCGGACCATAGTTCATGTTTATCTATAATCCATCGGGTTTCCATTTCGAGCAATACTCATGGATACGTACATATTGTCCACCAGGTGAATAATTGGTTCCATACTAAAGAGTCGATTAATGGTAGAGTTATCGCCATGAAAAATGATACGATACTTGGAAGGATCGCGTGTCAAGCAATCTATCCTGTCTTATCCGCGGAGTCTAGTAGAACGAGAAAAATTACGATAGCAAGCCCCTCATTTGATGCGCGCTCGCGACAGACGCTGCCGCGAACTCAGCTTATTTTTCTCGCCCCATGGCGAGGATTAAAATTACTCCCGGTAATCCAATCGTTGTTGATAGCCGCGTTCAAAAGCCACGCGCGTTAAGAAACATTTTTCGTCGAGCCCCATTCTTTATACGGCTGCGGCTTGAGCTGCAACTTCTTCCCGCTGGTAAACTTTAGACAGGGGACACGCGGATTTGAATCCAGAGATTTACATTGACACTTTGTGATATCACTCGAGCATCGCTCGAATGTTGTTTTTCCGTTAAAGTATCAAAGTGATATCCTTTTAATATAAAAGTATGGATCGGGTAAACGTTTTTCCTTTGCAACAACAAGCGCAACTGTTACACAACAGAACCGATGTAGGTTTGTTGAATACAAAGATACAAACTCCTTTCAGCATAGGGGTATAAAGCTTTCAGCTGAGAATGAGTGTGTGTGTGTGTGTGGGTGTGTTTACAAATAAAGCTACAGAAACTGTTATCTCTCCCAAATGGAAAATATTGTGGTGACATTGTGTAAATTTACATTGTAGCGTCTGGTGAAAAAATATTCAGAAATCGTTATCAAAATCATGCATTTTCCAATGGGTGAGTACAGAATTGCGAACGCTTCCAACAAAAAATATCTGGGTGAGCGTTTGTGTGTGTGTGTGTGTGTGTGTGTGTGTATATGTCGATGATTTTTTTTGATAGAGTCATATTTATCGAATGAATATGGTTGGATTTTTAAAATATTTATCGCAGTACCTCGGATCGAAAAGTTTAAAAAGTGGTGAAAAAATGGCGATGAAATGGTGAAATAGCTTTTTGAACCCGTTTCGTTAGAGTGTCTAAAGAATACGCGTCGATGGCTTCAATATAAAAGTACATATTGAGGCGATGAAAGAAAAATTCGAGCAGAGCCTCTGATTTTTGGCAGATTGATCAGTTTTCTACATGCCTTACACCTAGCGAAGAAAGAATGTTCATTGTAAGGAACATGGAAAAATTTTAAGATAACAAAATATTTTGAGACTTTCTTATACAGATATATAATTTCATTGGAAAAGTAACTCAGGGAATCGAAGAAACCCCTGAATTCCACGTATACATAGAAATTTTATGTTTAGCTTTCGAATTTTGCTTGTCGTCAGGTCAAAACTGCCCGTGACACCCAAATTAGGTTCCGCAAGTTGTAAATGGAATTTATCATGATTTTCATGAGCAAAATAAAATTCCAATTAATAGTTAGGCGACAAGTGAATTTCGTTACTGGCCCCAATTACGCAGATGCCAAGTGGAAAATAGCTTGGGGAACCTGATTTGGGTATCACAGGTAGTTCAGAGACCTTTCGACAACATGAAATTCGTGGAGCCGAGGATCTCAGTGGCATCCCGACTCTCTTTTCCACTCAAATACGTCAATTATAAAAACCGTCTCGATTTTTAATTTTGTCATCGAAAAATCAATTCTCGCATCCGACAATGGATATTCTCCCTTGGCCCTGAGGGCACACGAGACCCCTCGAAGGATGATGACGAAGGTGTCGTACGAACCTCTGCGGTTGGTGGGCGTGGGCGAGATGACGGTGGGCGGCTGCTGGGGCTGGGCGGCGGCGGTCGAGTCCTTCCTGCCCCAGAACCTGGCCAGGTCGTTTTTGAAGTCGGATATGGCCGAGTCGCGCCTCGACTTTGCCGAGGCCTGGCTCCTTATGCCGCTGTCGACGGACGACTCGCGCCTCTTGCGCAGCGAGGCGAGGTGGCTCGCGTCGGTCGTCGTCTGCCGGGACCACGGCAGCGACTTGGCGATGTCCGCGAGGGTCTCGCGCCGGCTCAGCTTGGTCGAGCGCGTGCTGCCGCCCTGCTTGGGCTCGCGGCCTCCGCCACCGCCGCCTCCGCCGCCGCCTCCGCCGCCGCCCCACTCGCGCAGGATGTCCGTCAGCTGGGCCAGCGACGAGCGGCGCCTGTCGCTCGGGGCCCGCGGCGCCTGCTCCTGCAGCTCGTTCGGCGGCGAGATCTGCGCCGCCGAGTCCCTCCGGCCCGCGCCTGCAAACAACCAACAATTAGAGCTCGTTTCGCAACACATCCGCATTGTACAATTTCATAATACCGTTCACTATTTCGTCAGCTCTTTATAATGACTAGATTCATTTAGACGCGACTTCTAATAATTGTATTTCCCATAAAACTCTGTGTCAACCGACACGAAAGAATAACCCGCGCCAGGAACTCACCAACGATAATATGATTTCGTCAAATTGATGTATGTTCGAGCCCGCATATCTCGAAATTTAATTTTAATAAATCCCTTATATACAGTAACAAAAGATGAAAATTTACAAATTCAAATAATCACATACGGAAATAACATAATCTACCGTTTAAAACTGATGAATGTTGAAAACCAATAACAGTAAATTAATTCGTCTTAAAAATTCTTCGATTATTCTTTAGATTATCCGCAACTCTGTCCAGTTTTTACACTATAAATAAATTACACATACGACCGAGGCACACAAAAATACTCTAAGCGATTCGAAATTCACACGTCGTGGTTCTATGAACGTGAAGAGCTATACAACATACGTTGAAACGCCGAAGATAATATATACGCTGCGGTGGCGCTCAAGGAAGCGACAGTTCTGAGAAGAACCTCGTTTACTGTCATCTTAATCGCTCGCACACACTTTATACTTTGTTTACCAACAAAACTTGGCTGACGAGCTCCAAGCCCCGCATTGAATTTTCCATCAGACTTTGCAGTTGTTGCGGCGGGGAGCGCCTTAAAATTCTAATTCTGATGCACCTAACCTTGTTTCGCGACTCCCCGGGCTCCGCAGTCTTATAAATCAATCTGATCTTTGGCAAAGAGTAATTATGCGCCCCCCTGTCATTGTCGCGACGTTATTGATTCGCGCAACAGCTGCCGGCCCGTTAAGCTTCGCCCGAAGCCGAGCGAAACACTTAGAGATTGGCTGAAACTCGGCTCGACGAGAGCCTCTTATCCTTCTGGCCACGAGCGTATAAATGTACACATCCGATTCCCCCGTTGCCCGTCGAGAGCCTGTCGGCGTTATCAATTTTCGTATAGCCGTGTCGCGCGTCTTATCGCACTCTCGCTAACCCTGCATTATGAATCTTTTCATTGGTATACATAAAACCGCGGGCGCGCGTCTGGCTACTCGCGACAACAGTGGCCCGTAAATAAGCCCGGGACGGAGCTCGGGGAGAGACAAGAAGTCCCGGCGGCAAGTTGCTGGTCGTCACCGCCAAGTTTCGCGACTTAATAGCTCCGCGACGGGGGGACGGGGGAGAAAAAGGGACAGCGGTTGCGCGAGATAGGAAGTGCAGCGCGGCAAGCCAGCCGCAAAACAAACTGCTCGACGCGCCCCGCTGGATTCTCTCGCCCAGGTGAAAAATGACTCGCGGACCTAGCGTCTCTTGAGCAAGTTTAAACGAGCTTTTTGGCCGAGGGGACCAGCTGCGCTTCCTAGCGCGAATTTTAAGCGTCACCCAACCCACCGAGGAATTGTATTTTAATTTGCACCCGAGTGAAACCGGTGTTCCTTGCTCGCGGGAAACTTCACTCGCCGCAATATACCCCAACTCTCCCCGGATTCCTTTTGCATTTTACTTAGCGTTGAATTGAGAAGGGGGCGAATCGATAGATTTTCATTTGCGTTTGATAATTCAAAACGTGTATTGCGGCGACGTTCGCGTGGCGTATGTCCTCGTGAGCGATATGTATGTGTTGGATTTTCAAACAATATTGCAAACGCGCATAAATTAATTGCCGTTCATATCCGTTTTGATTACTACGGTCAACTGTCGAGATAATCTCGGAATAACAAAACTGTACATCATTCATATGTTTACTATGATTTTTAAAAGCTATTGACGTCGGATAAGCCATCGTTTTCTATGTGTACCGATATATTACCAGCGTAAATAGCATCATGTCGTATCGAGTGACCTCAAAAAATAAAAAGAGCGAACGAGGGGAAATAGAGGGGTGAACTTTTCTATCTACGTATAAAGTTACGTACGTAGTTTGAAATTGTGCTAGGGAAAAATCCATCCAAAATCACCTAGCGCACCAATATTTTTCAATAAAAAATGACTTTATTCGGCGAGTGGACGCTAACTAATTCACCCTTTTGCAATTTTGAATATTTTTGCTCGAGCAAAACACGAACAGAGCGTTTAATTTTGAATTCTCAGCTTCAACTCACCCAGCCGTTGCTTTAGAGTAGACTCCTCGACCTGCTCGCGAACGAGGTCGTCCCAGCCGTTGCCGCCCTGCCATACCAGACCCACCTGGTGGCTCAGGATAGGCAAGTTGCAGACGAAGCAAATCGCCGTCATGGTCCTGCAAGGAGGAAAGAGAGAAAAAAAAACTTTCATCAGCTTGTTTGTCTAGACAATAGCAAGTTATCAAACTCTTGAGTAAACTCCACGAGAGAAGAACTGTCAACGGAAGAAGGTGCACACGCGTTCTGGAAGTAAAATTCAGTGACAACTTACAGGCCATGCCAATCGATGTTTGAACAATTTGATTTTTCTTTCTCTTTTCGCGCTTTTCCATGCTTTTTTTTATTGTCGACGACGATTGAAACTCTGCATTGAAAGGGTCGCAAATGAAATT
Organism: Aphelinus atriplicis; assembly: GCA_020882685.1. Taxonomy (NCBI): domain Eukaryota; kingdom Metazoa; phylum Arthropoda; class Insecta; order Hymenoptera; family Aphelinidae; genus Aphelinus; species Aphelinus atriplicis. Next base: position 71,280,577 of record CM037074.1, on the reverse strand, counting down.
ACAGCTAGAATTTTGTTCGATTCAACGAAATTTAATGTATCGCGCGTATACTTTTGCGAATCAGTTGAAACGACTCGATCGACCGACGGCATTGAATCGTCAAGATCCATTTGTACGATAAACGATACTGAGAAATATTCGAGTATATGATTCGGCAAAAAAGTTGAACGATATTTATGTTGCCGCGAGACATTCGGTGGCGATGAGAAATCTCGAATACTTCTCGAGTTTCTTACGCAAGGAAGAAGCAAGCAAAAGCACGAAAAGTTGGAACAAAAGCTTGAAGCGACATACTGCTTGGAAATATTGATGAACCTGGCAAACGTGACAGTCACACAAAACATCCACCAAATTCTAAATACCTGTATTGATATTTGCAGTTTGAATTGAAACGCATTAGCGATGGAACATAATAATATATACACGACTGATGGATACGAGGACAAATATTTACAATTATCACAGAATAATAACAACAGTGAAAATAATTATACCAATAACGATACCAACAACACTAAATTTAAAATTTAACGATATGTATACATATGAACAACTGGAAACATCATTAAAATACTCTTGAAATACAATCACGTTTGATAACAACAGTGGAAATTAATGATGAGGAAAACCACAAGAGCATGGCGCGTATTATGCCCTATTGCGTATTCGTCATTCTCAAGCATATAGAAGCAGGGAACTTTTGATGATTCGATTTTCTTTTATTGAACTCTGAAAACTGGATGGATTTCAGTCTGCCTCGTCAATATAGCAAAATTCCACTACAAATCTATGATATTAAATGCGAGTAATGAACTAAAATGTCGAGTCTTCTGTCGTTTTAATATTATTTGAAGAAAAGTAGATGATTCACTCGATTCACCGAAATACTATACGTCACAATTACATTGAATTTCCTCACAATATTCAGCTTCAAAAGTGGAAAGAACAAAACGAAAGATAATATTATACAGTGTGTTGAAGAGATGAAGTATATGTATATATGTATGTATACGATGAAAAAAACAAAATATCAAATTTTTCACTGCTTATCAACTAGCAATTAGGCAAAATGTTTTCAATGCGATATTCGACCTGTAGTGTCGAAGTCTCGGGCTCTGCAGCGACATCGCATGGCAAGGGTTTGGCCGACCTGCAAAACACATACACACACGCATTTTACGAGGGGGAACATGAATAGTCAATCTGTGTTATTGGCGCAATAGAGTAAATTACTGCGCGCGATAAAATATCCGCGTGCCGGTCTTCTAAACGAGGGGATGTGAAGCTACACATTCACTTGGCTGAAAATGAAGTAGTACAAGTCCGCCAAGGCCAGACACAGCCAACACATAGTTCCGAATCTGTCCCTATACAATTGACATTGATTCCCCGATGCTACATCGTCGTACATAACAGTCAACGCCCTAAGCTCTGGCGTGTTTAATTTCGCGCGTGTGTGTGTGTCTGTGCCCGTCACAAACATGTACCGCGACTCCCGCGACTCGAAACCCGTGTGTACTTTCGTAATTTAATTCTACTCAATATCGATCAAGGGGGGCTAGGGTTCGAGGATGACACAGGTGCATTTTTTTTCTAAGTACATCACAAATCATGCTCTATATATCGACGTGTGTGGGTTTCGTTGGATTATGATCACACAATTGCAATATTGGAACTTTCTCTCTCTTTCTCTTGGGACGATTGGATTGCCGACTGATCGACTTGTCAATCCGCCATCGAGCGCTTTGGCGATACACTTTTCGGAGCGCCAGCTCGCTATCCATGTGTAGGTACTGTGTGTGAGTGAAGTGTGGGACCTACGAGTGTTTCAATGGGAGCTCTTCGATTCGTCGGGCTTAATAACACATCAATAAAGCGAGCCTTCGATTGGGAAATTCCACCGAAAGCTGGGGGGGTCGAGGCAACACGACAACGTGGCCGGGAGGAGCAGCCGGGAACGAAGTGGCCGCGGAGCTCGATCGAATATCCGTTTCTCGGCGCATCAAGCGGTTATTAATCAATCCGCCCTCCCCATCCCCCCTTGCCTGAGTCGAAGGATCCAAATCCAATTAGAGCGGCTAATTAGACGCACGGCGCAGCGTCAACGCCGCCCTCTTCCAACTTGCCGCGCGGGCCAGACTAGATCCGAACTGAATCCGGTTGTGTCGCGCAGTGGCTCCTACTAGCAAAGCGACGTTTCGTCAAACGTCGCGAGACTCGCTCATCCTCCCTTCCTCGTCTCGAGCACGACTTATCCCCGGATTATGCCGTCCCGCCGGCTCTACTCTAGCGCTAATCGGACCGCTTTCTTCCCCAACCCACTAATTTAGCCCCTGCCCGAATCGCGGACCGTTCGACGCTGTGTGTCGTCTCTCGCAGTCGGTCAATAGTAGCGAAATTTGTAGATCGCCATTCTTTCACGAGTTGGTTTCACAGTGAATAGGGTAAAATGAACTAGTCCCTCGATGACACTTTCCGCTCTCGCAAATGTCGCTCGGATCTTCCCGCTTTTTCAGATCAACGATTCCAACTCCGAGACGCGGGGTTTATGCACTTTCGCCGACTGCGCGATCTCCTTTTTCGTGCCAACACGCGGGAGAAATCACTACGAGGGAAATCCAAGGACTCCGAGGTGGTATATGCGCCTATAATGCACGCCACTTCGACAAAATCTCGCTGAGCGCAGGGCGCGCGCTCGAGCGTAACAAATTCAATCCAACCGGTGTATACGGAGCTGCGTGACGCGAGAGCTTGTCGGATTTAATTGATTTCACACGTCGCACACCAAGCATTAATCAGTCGCTCCTCGTTATAATTTTGCATGTATATCAATTCCGAGCTAAGTGATGACAGATAGAAAGAGAGAGTGAGGTGGCAAACTGCTCAGGAAATCACAACGTGATCTCTGTGTCGACTGCCATAAGCTTTCGAGTACTGGTTCGAAGGCCATTTGAAGAGACACTTATTTAGTGCATGAAACGCTGTTCCAGCGCATCGAATGACATAAAAATCATGAGCGAGTTCTCGTGGAATTATCAATTCAAATCTAATTTTTATGAATTGTGTCCAACGCAACCAGATTCGAATTGCGTTCAAGAAAAGTGATGAGTGTTCGTAAATGGACTTCGATATTCTCAAAAATAATCCGTAGCAATAAGCTGAAAATCCGAAAAAAATGATTTCGGAGAACATAAAATGAGCTTATATGCACATCTTGAAACAGTGTTGCAGTGTTCCTTTTGTTTTCAAGTATTCATGAGTAATGTTGAAGGTTGAATAGGATCCACTTCAAAACGATAAAATTGGAAAATTTCTGAAAAGTTATTTAGTCCAATAGTGTCTGACATCGGTGCGTATCGCCGAAGCTAACTTTTATCGGAAATTACGTATAACTTTTCTCGATGTTTAATAATTTTTGCAGGAAGACTCTTTTCATGGAATTTCATGATCGAGCTGATTCGACTTGTAACCACTTTAGCTTTCAAGCACCCGGAAAATATTCGTTAATAAAGTTTTATATTGGACGCGACTCGTCCAGCAAGCCGAAATAGCCGATTCGATTTATCCAAGAGTACACGAGCGTCCCGAAGAATCCATACATCCACCTGGTCGTGTAGCCAACCGAGTTTTTAATCTTCATATACACGGAGCGCACACTATACGCGGTGGCTTTTCAGTTCGACAACTCGATGAATTATGAGTTCAACCGCTGTACTCGTGCGCGCCGAAAGTCGTTTCCCGAAGAAGCTTCTCCTCGGTTCTCCCTCGATCGGCTAGTCTCGCCGCTTGATTCGCAGAAATTAAGCTGGAGCTAGATTGGATGAGGCGCACGATCGGAATCCCACCACCTGCACGCAAACTCGATATTCTCCGGGGCGGGAGGGGAGGAGGGGATGGATTTTGCAGCCGGTTCGTTTCGCGAGAGAGAAAGAGGGGCAAGCGCGATTGATACTTTCGGGCAATCCGCCGCAGCGTATCCGTTTGCGAGCAACAAGGCCGCCGGGAGCAATTAGTGTACGGAGTCGGAAGCCGGATGATGAAACAAATGTTCCGTTCGAGTTGGCATTCGTTTGATGGTTAGCGGAAAATACCCTTGTGTATTCTCATTTTACCTCTGTTCCCGATACACCTTACAAGATTGAAACAGCGGAAATTGCATAGCTGATGAGAATTGTAAGTATTCAACTAACAATTAGTAAAACTTTACTGAAGATGGGTTTACTAATTTTTCAGTTGAATATGTACTATTTCAGATTCAGAGCGTAGCTAACTGGGATATGCAGTTCTATTCAAGTCAATACGAGACGCATTTATACTTTACAGTTAGCATCTTCAAACGTATCGAGAGACTGTCGCGACGTTGAGTTATCCCTCGAGTTTCAGATACTCAACTCGGCTCTCCATGCGCCGTAGACTCTCACTGACAGTGAATGATGACACCATGCAAGCAACGATTGAGAAGTTAACCAAGTCCGTTAAATATTCACGGCGTAATTTTACGACGCGAACGCGCGCGAGCACACAAACAACGGGCCAACGTTACAAGCCGCTGGCGTACCAATCCATTCAAGAACCGCGCGATGAGCGTCGTTAATCAGGTGCGTAAATTCATGGATGAATAATTAAACATCCGAATGGGAGAGAGGAGCGCGCGCAGGATATAAAATCGATCGAATCTTCTCCGAGCGACATTAATAATCCCCACCCGCAGCTCGTTTGTCAATCATGCGAGCCGTCAGTCAAAATCTCATTAAACGCGGGGCTGCACGAGGGATGACACAGGCGGAATTCGAAAATGCGTCCCCGCGCACGGCGAAACAACCACTCCACCCCCGGCCTTTTCCAACGAGTCCCGCCTCGAGTGGGCTGAATTATTGAGCAGTAGTCGGTGGGGGCAGCGAGCCGCAATTTTTTCATCCCCGCACCTAAGTGAAATGTCATCCCGGGGCTCTGGGAGGCGCGCGCGCGCCCGAGCAAAGTTTACTTTATATACACGTGTCCGTTGTCGGCCGGGGCTGGAGGGAGGAGGGGAGGAGGAGGAGGAGGAGGAAAAAAGGGGTAAGCGCGAGCCTTTGAAGTTGGCGCGTTCGCGGGTCATTGCTTCTAGCTGGTATATGACGAGGTACAAAGCCGGTGCTACAGCGCACACACGCGTCCGCGGCCATCTGTGCGCGCGCGCTTGTGTGTACCCTGACGCGACGCTGTTTCACCAAGAACGAGCCTTCCTGTGTGGTAATTGGAAAATTTCATCTAATAATTTGCCTCCGCAGAGGCGAGTCTTTTATCGAGCGGCATACGCGAGATTATGAGATTTTCTGCGGGCACACGCGCGCGCCCACGACCCGCGCCCCTTCAATATTCATGTTTACTCCATCAGCTCTGATGAGTCCGACAGCCCTCCTCTCCTCGTCAAACTCGACTACATCATGGTATTAAGATTCAATCAAGTGCCTTTGATCAGTTTATGATACTCAACGCGCAACAACAACAAAATTCCGCCCCCCCCCCCGTCTGTTACAAGTGGCATCCAATTTCCGACGATTTTTCATTGATTTTCCAACGGCGCGGGCGCGTCAAGTCCATACAGATATTGCAAATTTTCGTTATACAGCATTGAACATTGAGCTCGATACGTTATACTATAAAAAAAAAATCATGTATGAATAGTGAATATGCAAAGCGAGATTACCGTCATTCGATCTATCAAAATTGATGCCGCGTCGGTGTATACAAGCAGATGCGCGCAGGCATGAGTGTAATGGATGAAATCACGGCTGACACAGGGAAAGCTACATGGAACAGCCACCCGGTGTAGCCGAACCGTGTCAGAGCCAGTACAGCGAGCCGGGCACAAATCCATCAGCCCCACGTCGGCCATTCGATCCCCCCCCCCCGTACTTTTAGCTCGATTATCATACGCTCTCGATTCCCCCGGCGTAATTATGTTCCAGCGTCCATTTATAGAGCCAAGTTCACAAATGACGCGGAGCCGGGGTATCTGGGTCAGTGGGTATACGGGGCTGCTTTGAAACGCGGGGGAGGAAGAAGGAAAGGAAAAAAGGAAGAGGCGACATATCAGTCGCGCTCCACCCGGCCGAAAGGGATTCAACTCGCGCGTGTCCCGTGCCGATCAGATCGAGAACCTCACGGCCGCGGATCGATGGGTAATGCAGCAGCGGGATGATTCGACTGATATTAGCGTTGGCATCGCGTTGTATGACGGTCTGGCCACCTGTTACAGCAGTGGTTCGTTCTCTCGGTCATGTCTCGTCTTCCATCCCCCAGTTTTTTCTTTTATTTTTTTTTCCTTTCGTCGACGGGGACCTTGATCCACGGTGGCTTCCGGCAGGTCAGTGCTCGCTCTCGCAAAGCTGCGTCGTCTTTTTCTTTTATACACTCCTTACCTCTTCGGTTTTCCTCGAATTTGCATTATTATTGCACTAGGCAAACCGAATCGGAGCCGCGAAATGAGAGAGCGTTCGTATGAATTCGCTGGGTCAATATATAGCCAGGAGATTAGTTGATGAAATTCAAAGTTGCATCCTCTGCTCGCGGTCGCGGCCCGTTGAACTTGTGTTGTTGATATGATTCCACGCTAATGGAACCAGGAAACATCGTGTGTACGCTCACCGGATTAAACGGGTTGTAATTCCGGATGGAAAAGCAGCTAAACGAGAGAATTAATAATCACGATAAAGTTGGGATTTTACAATTTGATAATACGATAATTCCCCATTTAGGTTATACAGCATTCTGCAGTGCCATCATGAATATTCAAAAACAGTTTTGCCCTGGTGAGTACTTCAAGCATTGACAATATTAATTATCTGTTCGATGACTATTTGCTCAGAGATAACTGCATCGCAATTGTTTCGCATTAAAATCGCTACAGGTGAATGCAAATCTATTTAGCGATCAAACGAATTCCCAAATCGTCGGTGTTCCATGATAATTTCGATATCGAATCAGCCAGGTCCATTTGCGTATGATTGGATAAAGTTCGTGCCCTGTTCGCTTGGATCTTCGTTGCCGTTGAAACGATGTCAAAATTTCCCGACAGCCGCTAAAAGTCAACAATCTCGCAACGTCTTCGCGCGACAATCCAAAATAGTCCACTGGGGACAGCGTGATTTCACGACAGTCGAAACAAAAAACAACTCGTCGAATTCGGGGGTTTCGGAGGACGTACATTGATTTGAAAAAAGCTATGTAATTTCCCCGGGACCGCAAGGGTCCCTCTTTTTCCTCGGCTAATTCGCAACAATGCCGCCGGGTAGAAAAGCGCACTTACGTATACCCTCAGGTGGCGGCTGCATACGCGTAAAACTCACAATCGTATATATCGGACGTGCGCGGGTGTACGAGGTGGCGCCCGGGCGGGAAACCAATAAACGACTCGAGGCCCATTAAGCCGGAGTCTACCATTTCGCCCTTGCGGCCGCCCCTATACTCACTTTGCACGGCCACTCCAGAAGGCAGCGGGGTGGAGGTAAACACGGCTCGAACAACTCGCGGCGCGGTTAACAAACATTTTGCAAAAACAGACAGAGTGGCGGGCGCACGAGCACTCGTGGAAAGAGCTCGAGGCGGCTACGCGCGCGTGTCCCCATGGAAACGGCTGCCCCAAGATCCACACTAAGACGCGCCAACTCGATCTCCGGGAATATCTAACGTGGATTGTGTGTATCGCCCCCCACCCCCGCCGCCATCGTAATTGCCGGGATAGAAGATGATGTTGACGGATGCGCCGTGGGCTCTCGCTCCGCGGTTTCTGCGAATACACGAGTCTCTTTCGAGGAATCGTCGTCGTGTGTGCATCGACGTTCGACGGGCGGCATATACCTCCCGTGTATTTTCATTTATTCCCGGGGAAAACTCCGGATGTACGTGTATTAGTTCGATACAGAGGATTGTCGAGATGCCGGATTACAACAGCCGAGGACGAGGAGCGATTGACGAGCTTCGATCCTTGAGAACACGAGGGGAACACGCATCGCTCCTCACTGCAGATTCACCCCGGACGAGTGAATTACTCGGCTGCCTCGACGTCAAAGCAGTCCTCCTCTCGCGAGACTCTCCTCGCGCGAGTGAATTCCAATGTCTTCTTCACATTGATATATGATGAGCTGTACGCAAGTTACCCGTGCGCGAGCCACGCTAAATCTCGAGGCGCATCCGACCGTGAAATATCGCGAGCCCAAGATTTGATGCGAGTGTATACCGAGCACCGGTATGCGTTTCATATACCCGAGACTCGGCGGGTTTTCCCCGGATTCCCTCTTGAAATCAAAAGCGAACGTAATAAAGAACAATAACGGGGGAAAAGTTTGACGTGCGCGCCTGACCGTATACTCGGTGATATATCCGGGAACTAAGCGAGACAAGTATGGAGTTTTACCTTACAGTTCATTCGTAGTGTAGTTGTTTGTCGAGGGATTTTGAAAATAAACTAGTGAACGTCGGAGAACAAATGCGAGAGATCGAACTGGAAATTTCGTACGGTGAAGTCCGACTTTACTACAATGAATGTTTACTGTGAACTTCGGTCGAATGTCGTTGGCTGGATAACTTACAGTGAAAATCAGCGACTGTTATTACTTAACCAATACTGATTGTAGCTACAGATGATATTCACTGTAACGCACGTGTGCAATATGTACAAACGACGCAGCGCAACGCAATTCCGAAAGAGAAGGTGGCGCGAGGTTACCCGAAAGCTATACACGCGACGCAGCGCAACCTCTCGGTGTGTTGTATATCGGGCAGAAGCCAAGAGCCGCAGGGAAAATTAACTGGACGCGCTCCGATTTAGCGCGAGGGGAGAGCTCGCCAGACGAGCTTATTTATATCCGCATTCCGGTGCAGTGTGTCGCGGAATTGGGCCATTAATAATCGAGGGGCTGCACCAGCTCACGATCCGCTCTCGTCACGGTGTATGGTTAAAATCACGCGCCCGACAGTCATTGATTGGGTTACGCTGCTTTTTTTCCGCTCTGTATCGCCGCGCGTGTTCGCAGTACAAACGCAAAACCCGATTCGAATTCGGAACCACTGTATGGGAAACAGATTTTATTGTGCCAGCAGTTGTAATTGGATTAGCGAGCTGCGTATTCGGGTAAATGGCGCTGATTGTATGGAGTCCGAGATGGGAATATATAGTTATTGGTACTCTGATACGCGTGTTTGGATTGATTGATATATTCATGGTACATTAAGTTGTAATCTTTCGCGGTAGTTGGCTCAAATACCGTATGAATTGACGTGAAATTTCGATAAAGTATAATAGTGATATACAACTGTTTGTACACCAAAAATATGCGCAAAGATTTTTTACCCGCAGCAATAGTGGAGATTATCCTCAGCTGTCGATACATTATATAGGAATGACATAGATAGACAATTTTATACTGATGATTGGAGTACCTGAAAGTTTTCACTGTAATCATATATAGCCGCGAGCGGCTCGATCCCAATTTCATCCCAATTCCGTTAGATGTTATTACATCGAACTCGGCGGTGAATTAACTATGTCTCTATCACGTTAACATGCCATCATTATCAAAAATACATGTATATAAAATACATCACGTTGAGATACACGTTTCGAAAATGAGATGCTGTATCGAGTTATGCCTCGTCGAGGTTGGGGAATTGAAAGCTCGGGGGTACACAAGGCAACGAGATGTACCCGCCGACTCGTCCGTCTTTGGATGATTCGCGATCTCGTGCGTACAGCTGAAGAAAAAAACACCGGCGAACGAGATATCGTTTCTGCGCGCAGTGAAACGCGACTATGAAGCGAGTTGCCGCAGTCGGTACGGTTCACAAGAAGAGAGAGAGAAGCTCGTTACACGCGCCGTCCGATGCGACGAACGCGGATTTGCCGGCAAGTTCGTGAGCGCGCAATAATTCATCGCTCTTTTGACCCACCGAGTGAGACATTGACTCGCGTATCCGACGTTTCTTTTTTTCCTTCAATCCTCACCAGGTCTTCGGGCGATTGCTCGGCGAATATTTCTCTCGGGACTAATCGTCGAGATTTCCACGAAATCGAAATCGGACGATCGCTTCAAGGGTCGCGCAATGTAATATCTGTCTACACCAGTTATTTCCTCGGAACGTTTCCATTCTCGTTAACCTTGACGGACCGTCCGATTTCGTTCGTCGGTTGGGAACGAGGAAAGTACGCGGCTCAATTCCCGCTCGGGAACGTGACCACACGGCTGTTTTGTAACGAAATCTCGCTGACCAAGAAACTATAATTTGGCATATCTGCTTTTCGGATTTAACTGGAACTTTCGTAACTGTTTAATATTTTCCCGATTGGACATGCGGTTATTTGTTAAATAATATCTTAGACAAATAAAAACAGTAGATACTGCTGATAATTGAGTATGAAAAAAAAAGGTAGCTTCAAAAGTTTCCGTGGAATAGGAGATGAGAATGCGAGCTGTGGTCTGCTGGTAAACGCACGTAAACGATAAAAACGCGCATTACTTGGAAAAAGAACGTCCGACGCCCGTTACAGGGTCTCAATAAAACCGGACCGGCCTGAGGGTTAATTACGACTGGTCGGTGAGCGGGCGCGTCTACATGCAGTGTCTACTTAGAGCACCATTTTGATTCCGTTCGCGGCTCGTAAAAGCGAGAGTAATACTTGATTCCCCAAGAGCTAGGACATAATCTCCGCGGGCCTAGAGGATCATCGCGGCGACAAACCGGAACCGGCTCGACGTTTCCGCTCCGGGGGGAAAAGAAGCAAGACATTACTGGGTAATAATGCTCGTACACGTTCCGGCCGGTGCGCGAATGACGCCGCGTTCACGAGAGCCGAGACTCCAGCGCGAACGTCGGGTCTCGCGGGACGCGAAGAGAGAAAACAGACGCGTTTGATTGCCAGCTAGTCTGATGTGCACACACGGCTTTTTCACACCGACTCGGCCGTAGGCGAGCTCGTCCAGATTCACGGGAGCATAGTCGAAAGGAGGAAAGCTTTTTTTGAGTGAAAAAAATATGTTGGAAATACTTTTCAAACTACTACCCCAATGCGTTTTTGTATGGATGGCTGGCTTTGTCAGACGCGGTAACGAGGAAATTGGTTACTCTGGTCTGGAGTTGTCGCGTTTCGTGTTATCGCTCGTTCAGTTTTTTCAATTTGAATATCAGGTTCGTGTCGCATTGAGCAGGTACTCCGTTATCTTGAATATGCTTTCAACGGAATATTGTTCCACTGTAACTTGTTCTTTTGTTAAAAAGACCAAAACGTCGAGGCGAAACAAATATTTTTCCGGATAATAACGTTCGTTGATAACGATGGCCATTTGCAAAATCCGTGAATTTGAAATTACTCAAGAGAGTCTGGCGAGTAACGAGGTCATTTCTGTGCAACGTCGCGTCATTATTGGGGCTGAAACTGCTCGAGAAGTCGTGATAATTTTTATGTAAAAACCTTGATGGACGGATGGAAGAAAAATACGTGTCGCATTTCCCTCAAAATCGTGCGCGGCACAAAATTGATAACGTCTTTGGGACACTCCAAGGTGCGGAGAGTAATTGAAGACTCGATCTCCCTCGTGGCGCGTCAAACATCGACAACGTAAGAGGCGGATTAATCGACGCGAATAATACACAGCCTCACGAATCATCTTCTCTTCATGAACAGTAGCTCATCACACGTATCCGCGGAGCGATCTCGAAGCCGTCATTTCGCCGTCGGCATGGAGTGGCATCGAAGATGAAAGGGCGCACTCGTCGAGAGCGGCTCGAATAACTAACGAATTCATAAAGTGGAAAATTACGTTTTCATCGGCGCTAAGGGCGTGTCTCGAGGAACGCGCCGCTCGTTTCAAAACTCGCGGCACAACGCGCGCGTATATACTTACACACGCGCGAGCGCACAGACGAACGTGTGACATATGAATTCTTGACTTTATCTCGGCCATCTCCATTACGCCAAGAAGGCGAGTCATCACCATAATTGAGGAAATTCGAATCAAACTTTGATGGCCGCTTTAGCTCTGAGAATCATCGAGGGTGGACGGGAAGGGGGAGATACTAATGAATTCAAAATTGGATCGACTTGGATTGCACGCCCGACGATAGTTTTGAACGGTCGACAATTTCACGATGGTTAATTTTATATTACGAACCGAAGGTTATTTTATTCTGATGAAACTCGTTATTTCCTATCGATTAGACGAGCGTATTGGAAAATTGAAAATAATACTTTTATACGGAAGTTTGGACACAAGGGTTTTCAGTGTCACCGATGGCAGATACGATGTTCAATTCGAAAAAATCGAGATGCCGGATCTCCGATCTGTTTGGAAATATAATACTGCCGAATGAAATAATTTTATTTTTAAAAAAGTATAATTTAATATTTATAACCATATTCATTTCATAAATGAGTTATATAATACGAACGAGCATAAATAACAGCCATTACGATTTTAAATTAAACAATAGATAGGTGACGAAGTTTACGCATTGTTCCACCTGAAATCCGTGACCAAACATCATTCGAAGTTGAATTTCATTAAGAAGGAATAGTATATAAGAGAGGAAAAAATTCATTAGGTCTTAGAGCTCAGGTAGCCGGTGTCTTCTGTATCACAAAAGAAGGTAAGAACAGTTTAAGAATAAATATCTTTTAGAAAGACTAATCACTAGATCCAAACCAGTAGAGACTAATGAAAAATGTTAACTTTTTTTCATAAAGCCGGCGTTTTGCCGTGTTATTAACAATCATCACGTAGCATATACACGAATGTTTGAATGTGTACCACAGCTATATGCATTGGGCCAAACTTTACATCACGTAATAGATGAGTATCGTTAGCAGGACCGTTCAGACGCAGCGTCGAACAAAGGCTTCAAGATAGTAACAATGATATGGCCCGCTTGTATATACGTTCGGCTGTGTTCGAGGCGTCGCCTCTCACTTTCAAACACAGGCCAAATTCACTTGCCGAATAGTCGCGAGCATTGGCTACTAGTGATTGTTTCTCGGGTACCGTGCGGTTTCGCGACGCTCAACAGCAGGTCTCGCGCCGCATCTACAATACCACTCTTGCCTGAGCTGGTTCCTTGTAACTTTGTTGCGAATTGTTCGAGCTTAGGGAAATTATTTGATTCGATGAATCTGTCTATTCTGTCGATTCATATCCGAGTTTCATGACTAAATATCCATCGACACGATCTCGTTGCGAGTCCAACACTTGGCGAGAGTATATCTTTGTTCCTGTTCAGCATGTTTTTGTACTTGTAGAGGAGGATATTAATTTGATGTGACTCGATGCGTGAAATGCCATTTCATGCTCTGGTGCATTTCTCAAAAGGCCGTTTTACGAGCTCTCATAACATGAAATATCGTATCCAGCTGGTGCGTTGAATTTTAATCACTCGTATGAACGCGTAACACTCGTCACCGGACACTCGACGACACGTCCACACGCATCTTGAAAATTTCACGCACCAGTTGCATAACATATTATTTTGTAATCACTTATTCGATCCCAAATTTTCAGGCAAGATACAATTCAAATGCTCGCGTGTGTTCTACATTTTATTTGATTTTAATTACAGTACCATGATATTTCCTCTTTCAATAAACAGCTGGAAGATACGGAACGTCACTTTATCCAAAATAAATTAGTATTATTAATCTTCCTACTGGTTTGGCCCTGATTTGTCTTGAATATAATCAATGCTGATCAATGATATTATCGTTAAGTTTGAGATGAAATGTGTCGATTGATTGTTTAATTAATTCTCAATCATTCGAAAAAATATCTCGAACAGTAAGTTTATTTTAGTAAATTTATGTGTGATTTTCATTCAAGAATTCTCGGAAACAACATGAAGGCAGCCTTCCTCGCACTGGTGATCTTGGCAGTTGCTTTCATAACAAATGGAAAAGCGGCACAAGAATCTATCGTTAAAACTAATCAAGTAGTCCATAAAAAGACATTAGATAATGGCGCAACATCACACGTTCAAGAGCATCATAAAGTTGTGGTCAATACAAACGATGGTCAGGGAAGAAATCAAAACAATAATGGATTGGGGGGAAATCAGGGACTAAATCAATACTATAATGGATTGGGGGGAAATCAGGGACTAAATCAAAACTATAATCCATTGGGGGGAAGTCAGGGACTAAATCAAAACTATAATCCATTGGGGGGAAGTCAGGGGCTAAATCAAAACTATAATCCATTGGGGGGAAGTCAGGGACTAAATCAAAACTATAATCCATTGGGGGGAAGTCAGGGACTAAATCAAAACTATAATGGATTGGGGGGATTTGAGGGACAAAATCAAAACTATAATGGATTGGGGGGAATTGAGGGACAAAATAATGGATTGGGGGGAAATGAGGGACTAAATCAAAACTATAATCGATTCGGGGGAAATGGCAATGATCGAGCAATAAATGCACCGGTACCGCGTCAAGGAAGACAGGCAAGATCCAATACCGGGTATGTGGACGAATAGAGGACCAATATGTGCCAATAAAATAATATCTATGCAGACTCAACCAAAGTTATGTTCAGAATATGGCTCCATCAAACGAATGCAAAGATTAGCTAATCAATCCGGAGAATTGTAAAGTCTTCATGTTATGTCGTTATTGTTATACCATGATTGAATAAATTATAATTGATTGATAAAATCGTTTGCATCGCAACCCCTCCGAGCTTTCCTTATTCGAATAGTGGCCCTACTCAATAGTCCTCCATACTTCTGTCTTGCCCGCACTCTACATCTCTATACTCTTATCTATATTACATTCAAGTGGCGTGGGTAGGTCTAAACTTGGCTTTGCTTTACATACCATCACTTTTCATTTGAGATTATTTGTTCAATCTCATATATCACGGTTATTATTCAACATTTGGAAAGTTATGTAAGAATAATATGAATTCCAAAATTAGTTCTCGAAGTACTTACCATAAAAGTAGGACGAGTGAAGTGTGCGTAAATGTAACTAGTAAATGGGACCAGAAACAATGAAATCCAATGAATAATGAACAGTTCCAAATGCCCAGATAACTTGTTTTTATGTTCAGCAATTTAAAAAATGAAAACATATTTCTATTCACAAAAACCGCTTCCATGTAAGTGGAACTTTGGAATGCATAGCTCAAGATCTCGACAAACCTCATCTGGCAAAACGAAATTAGTGTATTTTCGTCACGAAGAACTTAAGTTTGCGCGTGCCAAAATAGTGGAGGTGAGCAAAGTGTATTGACTGTTTTGCCATTGTGATTTTTAATGGAACAATGGGTAGAGTAAAGAAACATAATTTCTAGAATACTTTTGAGTTAATTTACCTGACATTCATGGCTTGGCATTGTTTGAAGTCGAATTCCATTAAAAAGAAATACGACATATAGGAATGACCGGTGAATCAGTATTAGCACTCTGGTAGTAAGTGTCATCAGTATAGCTAGCCAGGTAAAAATAATTTTAAGGCTTGGATATTTATTTTTTGAGTTTTTGCTCCAGTTGAAAACGTGTCGAATTGATTTCTTGACCTTTCCACTAGATTCATAATCGTGATTGGTCTTTCTGCTTAAAATTTAATATTAATCTGGGTGCCCATTGGAAAATGGATTAAAAAATCGAAGAAATTGGTTTTTTAATTTTTTTTCAATCTCAGTCTCAATATTTCATCAAAATAATTTCAAATAATAAGAAATTTTCTCGCATCGAATTGATAAATCATTTTTATTCAAGGATTCTCGCAAACAACATGAACGTGGCATTTTTCGTATTTATGATTTTCGTCATTGCTTCTAACGGACAAGTGGAGAAAGAATCTTCCGTTGAAAAACATAATACTACTCATGTACAGGAATTGGATAATGGCACAAGAGTGGAAAAGCAATCTCTGATTCATTCTACAAATCATGTTATTTTATCAGACGATAATAAAACACACTTGAATGTACAGCGGATCACCCATACAGTTATAACTAAACATACCCATGGGTCAGAAAAACCATCCCAGGAGTTAGAACAATAATTTCAGAAGCCAGAATCTGATTACAATAATCTGCCTGTAGCGATTTGAATCATGTAATAATGATATTTCTTCAAGTTTTGTTCATAATATGGCTCTATTAAACGAATGTAAAAATTAACCAAGCAGTTCGGAGATTTTTAGAACCTTCCTGTTATGTCGACATTGTTACACCATGTTTGAATCAATCATAATTGACTGATAAAATCATTTATAGCTCAATTTCCCGTGCTTAGCTATCAGCAAAACATAACCGGACACGTTTTCTTAGTTATTCAGGATAATTTTCAATGCATTTCCCAACTGAATACTTAGTTTTTTTTCAATTGTTTGATTCGATTGTTTTTAAATTTTGTTTTCACTGAAATTCTTTCCTGATTTCGAGAAAAACGAGATTCATTTTCAATCGCATAATCAGTATTAAAACATAATTCCTTCGGGGAAACTTATTACAAATCAGCGTATGGAGATTCAAATGAGCAAATGCGTTAGCCAGGACACATGATTTACAAAATTATCACATGAATAATAAGAAATATTAACTCTTTCGGAGAAACAATATTAATTCCAGAAGAGAAAATCCCCCCGGCATAAAATTCATCATCTGCGAAGTATGATGGAATATACCAGCTCGATCATATTTTTTTTATTGGGACTTCCAAGAGAACTCGCCAAGTGATTTGTAGCTTGTAGATGTACCAGCCAAAGAATGAACAGAAGCTATATGGGAGAGTGTGTTGGTTCGAGGGCATATGGAGGATCGTCGAGTTTCGAGTGAAGTCGGGCGGAGATGGAGATCTCACGTGTACTGGAGCAGCAGCTTAACGGTTCTCCAATCGGTATCTGGAAGGGGTTCCACGAGGAGGAGAGGAACGCTGAGAGGGAGACGGCCTCTAATTGAATCCAGGTTCAATTCCAGTAGCTTGGCTATTAGCGTGGGAGAGTTAGTCATTGAGGTGTCCCTCTTATCTAGGATCTTTGCCACGGCTGCACGTTCAAACAGACGCTTGATGAAAGGCGGACTCCTGTTGAGCAACATTGACATAGTTAGATCCGACAACCAAAGCGCGCTACTACCCTCGAGCCCACCAGTTGCTTTGGTCCAAATCACTTATGTGGGTCAATCGTCTGTGTATGCAGTTACTCGGCACCGACCCTCGGTGAAATACACTCAGCATCGACCCACGGTGAAATACACTCAGCATCGTTATGGATACCGAAGGCCAAGAGTTTCGTTGCATCCATCTCATTTGAATGGCGTACGCATGGGAAATATATTCAAAACAGTATATGATGTAGGAATAGAGCTTCCGTGAAAACTTCTCGTTATTATTATTCACTCGTAAATTTTTTAGGGCGAATTTGATTGTGTAAATCTTTTCTCTCGTCAAACATTGGTACTGAGTTTTTATTGTGTATAATATAATTCAATATGAGAATCTTTCGAATTTATTCGAGTTAGTATTTTTTCTCTCAAATGAAATTATAATAATGTTACCAATGTAATTCTTCTAAAGTGAAATTATTACGTGGAAAAAATTTCAAGACAAATGAAAACATTCGAGAATGAATTACTAAAATGTTTGTGCATATTGTATGATGTCACCATAAACTGTATGAAGATCGTTCCAACTTAAGATACAATAGTTTGATGGAGTCGTAATAAGAGAATGTGTTTGCTAATCCAACTTCAATATTCCTCTCTTTGAGTACTACTTTTTTCTGCTCTTCAGTTTCAAGACCACTTGAGTTTGTTTGTTTTAGTCCGTGCCTCATCGGCTTGGTAAAAGGGTAAACATTGAGGGAGAAACCACTCAAGTTCTGAAATGCTTTTCAGTATTCGTTAACCACGTGCAATGTGGCTAATTGCCTAATACTGACTGTACTATATCGGCACTAAAAACCATCCTTATATTTGTTTACGAGAATCATTACTCTTACAGCCATTAAAAGTCTTAATTTTCAAAAATCTTTCTTGGCAATTTTTCTCGGGAATATTTTCTCTCCAGTCTATGGATTATTGACAGTTAAAATTTGAAAATAAGCTCTTATATAATAACTCTGGAGATTTGAAAATGTTCAAGTATAGATGTCGCATTATCGTCAACATGTAAGAAAATCCTACTTGAAATCGGATAGCACGTGCCCTGCATTATCAATCACAGTATCTCATTGCAGTACTTATCAAAAGCGTGGACACACTCCACATTACTGAGCACCAGAGGAAATTATTCGCCTAGTGATTGATTAAATTTTGCTCTCTAGTTATTTCTATCTGTGTATCATACAATAGGAGAAATATGGTATAGGTAACTTTTAGAGACCTTAAAAAGTCACTCCAGAAACCTCATTGGTGTCGTTAGTAAGATTCTGAGATCAAACCGTATGAAGTAAAATGGATTGTTTCATCGTCGTAGTTGCAGTTTCAATCCAATTTTCTTCCCGTACCCTCATATATATATATACGTGGGATATCTAACCTCCATTCGGAAATTTTCTCCTGATTCCCAACGCCTTATATGATCGTGAAATATATTAAAAAATTTCGCCGAATTACGACACTTTCAATTTCCAGTATTCTTGGCACGGCAGCGTGACTTTTATCCTCGGACACGTATCTTGCGTTTCACGGGCAAATAGATCCTGCAGCGTTGTTGCACGCTCACAAACGAAGAGATTCCGCGTCGAGCTGCCGCTGTATGCTGATCGACAATGAAGCTACGGGGTAGTGGGCGTGAGGGAGAATAGAAAGGACAGGCGGGAAAAGAAAAGTGAATAGTTCGGTACGCAGGCAAAGGATCTGGTGCGGATGGCGCGCGACATCGACTGAGATGTACATGTGCAGGCTGCTTTTCATATTCCTCCATCTTTCCCGATGCCCCGTGCGGGCGTAGCAATCCCCAGAGCGAGCTTTTGTGTCCGACCGTGTCTTCTTCTTTTTCTTTTTCTTCTTCTTGCTGCTGCTCGCAAAAAGACCGAGCAAGACTCTACGAATATCTGTATCGTCGGGGTTTCACCAGAGCTGCAAACAATGCGGCCTCTGCAGTCGGGGTCATTGTTCAGCTACCGTACAATCCGCTCTTCCTCCTTCGTCTTTGTCTCTCGTTGCCTTTCATTTTCTGCCTCACTTTTTCTCACAACTGTGTAGCATGAAAAATCGTTCGATCCGGACACGCGAACAGATCGAAGCCCGATTAGCTACCGGATTTTTTGCCTCGACCATCTTTACTCCATTTATACTTTGTATAACTTGCTACTTTGGTGTCTTGGTGCCTTATTCCAAACTATATCGGAGAATTAAGAACAACTGTAATTCTGCACTGAGTCTAAATTTAAGATCCATCGAATCAACAATTCCCTTTGGAAAGTCCACTAACAACATGGACTACTCGCTCTAAACTACACTGCATTATCATTTTTCAATTACGGAATTCCAAACATCCCACCATAAACAGTCAGACGTGAGCAGTGGGTTGAATGAAAACTTTGCATTTGAGGATTGATTTACAGGATGGAGCCAGTTGATCGCGAACTAAGTGCCATCCGACTCTAAATTATTTGCTCACAGCTGAAACTGCTTTGATGATTCACAGTATTATGAAATTATGGGAATAAAATCGTTTTTCTCACAAGGTGAAACTTCAAGGCAAAGATGATCAAAATCGTAAGTTCAAGCCAATGTTCGGCCTGATCAAAAGCAGCTCTCACTTAGAAATCTTGCTCGTTCCGCTAGTAGTCGAACGGTTGTGTCCAAGGAATCCTAACTATAATATCAATTTGGATTTCTCGAAATGTTTACCGAATCACAAGCGAACAGGAAATACGCTTGGATGCACTTTCAGAAAGCTTGAAAATTCACAATACCACTGCAGCACAAAGTTTCAGTTCTGGTATTCCGTACATTTCTTTGATTCAACAGTTTATATGAAATCGGAACGGACGAAATATTTGAGTTAGTTTCGGTCATCAGTTAGTAATTGGAATTAATAGTCGGATCACTAATCGAGACACGAGTTTTTCTTGGCTCCATCTTGAAATTAGAATTTAAGAGATATCTTTTACCTTGCGGATATAGCATATACACATTCAGATATGAATGTTCCAACAGTTCGTTCAAATAAATATTCGTAAGCGATTGTTCTGTCACTGGCCCTTGGAAGGCGAGATATTTTTCTTGGCTCTCTCTGTGAAGTTCGCATATTTCACAGTGACACGCTGCAGCGGTTTTTAACTGATGATTTCTGCACCTCGGCCTTGGCCTCTTCTCTTCTCGGCGTTTCATTGTGGCTACACGAGGGGAGTATACTTTTCACGAGCTCTATGAAGCCTGGCTTTTTTTCATTCAGAATTATTGCGCCACGTTCAAAGCTCCACCAACAGAGCATGTCATTACTTTTTCATTTTACCAGTCGTACAATGCTGATTGTATTATTATGCAAACAATATTTTCCACGACGAGTAATATCGATATTTCTTGAACTTTATCAGCAATATCACTTTTTCAGTCGAACGGAATAGTCTATCGTGCAGTCAACAGGTATATGAAATAAGCCGCCAACCGGAATTGCACCAGATTCAATAATCCAAGGAAATACTAAACAAAAACTAATGATCGAAGATAATATTAGCTACTCGCAAGATGTATCTTTCTAAGAATTGATTTGATCAACCACAACTTATTACAATGGTGTATGATACAGCTGTTCACGTAAAATAACGAAAGAGAATATGACCTGTGATTGAATTTCAAATTTTCCGACGAAGATGAGCACATCTCAATCTCGGGGCGAAGAAAATCGAGGGTTTTCCCTAAAAAACTCCGTAAAATCCAAATTATGTTGGTCAAATTTCGTCTAAAATCGTATGTTTCTCGTGAAATTGCGGTTTCCCACAGATAAATGAAATAAAAAATTTATTACCTCAAAATAATTTTTGTCTGACCATTCCAATAATGTCGGATAGAAAAAGTTTGTACACTAATCTCCGAATTCTCTACGTCTCCAGTTGTTATGTATTTTTCAACACTACGAGATTTTCAAGATGTTTCACGAAATGTGCTTTTCTCCGGCGGAAGGTCGCGAAATGTGATTTTCTCCGGCCCGACATTGAAATGTCATTTTCTTGGTTCAACTCATTGATACACTGGCATACAATTCTTCTTGACTTGCGTTGGGTTCATGCAAATCCCATAGAAAAAAGCTGTAAGGGCCAGACTTATCGGACAAAATTCTGCTTTTCCTCGCAAAAAGTCTGGGCGAGCATATCGCGTACGGCATATCGCACATTTTTTGCTTTGCTCGCGGTAAAATTCCCGGAGTCTGAAATAAAGCCGTATACGGCAGTGCAGATCGGCGCAAGAACCGCTGCATATGGTATCCTCGCTGCGATAAAGGGGGCATTAGAGGCAACGCGTTTTACACAGCTGCACTTTTCTCCCCGTTCATCTGACCGTGCGAGCACGTCTATATACACGTCGGCATGGCGTGTTAGGTATACCTGTATACTCATCTCCAGCAGCTATATACACTTTGTGCGCCTCCGGGGAGGGACACGTATACACTCTATATATAGCGAAGCCACGCACATCTTCGAAGCTCATACATCCGAGGAATATTCCATTCGCCACAGGCCGGACTGCTCGATTGACGGGGATTTTCATTTTCTTCCAATGGGATTGTCGAGCTGTGCCCGGCGATAAGGATCTCGAAGTGTATTTCTCGAAGCGTAAATTGCCCATGGTTTCCGAGAAAAATTACATATCATGTAAGTGCTTTTTTTCACTCGAGTGTGGACTTTAAAACTGTCGAAGAAGGAAAACTTTGAAACGTTCTGCGAGCACGGTAGACCGGATAGCGATTTTGGGCTAGACAATTACGGATTTGATTTTATACTCATTCTCAACGTCGTCTCTTATGTAACTTGGGTGTCTAATTGCGACGACCGAATCAAAACTCCATGAAAAGTACGAGATTCTTTTCAGGGTTTCCAAGCTTATTTTTCTCGATTACATTTTCAATAGCTCTTGCAGACCTCCCGGAGTACAACGTTCCGAGTCGGAAATTCAACACGAGTGCAAAATCATAACAACGGTTTTGAGCTGACTCAATCATCAGTGGGTTCAGTCATGAGCGTTGGAAGGCCGAGCGCGTGCCTGCCTGTGCGTATGACAAATGATACAATGTATGTGTATATTTCCACGTGACTATCAGCACACGAGCCCGAGCCCGTGCAGCCACAACAATCTGTCAATTAGACGGCCCATATGCGACGCATGAATTTGACAGAGGCCAATGTGATTCGTTGTATAGCTCCGTGGACTCGCCGTTTGCACGAAACTTTGGAAGAAAATGATTGACGCGTGATTGCATCTGTTATACAAATGAAAAAAAATCTTGCGCTCTCCAATTTTTTCACGCTGCAGAAAACGAGTTCGAGGATGAAAATCACTAACCTCATCGGAGTGTCGGTCCACGAATTGGTGAAAACCTCGTTTGTTAAATTGCGGTTACTCTTCTATAAATCTAGTACTGAGAAAAGCCCTCGATAATGAATCAGATGCATGGAAACATTTTATGAATTCCTAACCACAGTCCGATAGAATTATGTACGAAACTGCATTGTCACGGAATTATCCGACAGCAGTGTATGACATAAAGTTATGTACAATTATCAACGAATACAACGTAGAATATATACGAATGTTTGAATGTGCACCACGCAGTTATGTGCATTGGGCCAATGGCTTCTCGGAACTTTACATCACGTAGTAGATGAGTATCGTTAGTGGGACCGTTCAGACGTGGCGTCGAACCAAGGCTTCAAGTAGCAACAATGATCGCCCGCTTATATATATCACTTTTTTATATAAGGATATACGTTCGGTTGTGTTCGGCCGTCGCCTCTCACTTTCAAACACGGGCCGAATTCAATCGCCGAATATTCGCGGTCATTTTGATCCTGGTAATTGTCCCACGGGTATCGTGCTATTTCGCGAAGCTCAACTTCGAATGCAACGCCACGTCGACAATGCCACTCTTGCCTGAGCCAGTCTTGTTTCTTGCAACTTCGTTGTGAATGGTTCAAGCTTAGGGGAGTTATCCGTGTCTTATGACTAAATATTCATCGGCACGATCGCGCTGTGATTCTCGCCTGAGTGGAGCTCTTGCCAGTTCGCTCGGGTAATTTTACATGAAATGTGTTTTGAAAGTTTTCTTGATTATTCATTATCATTTATTCCAGAAACTGTTCACTTGCAAAGAGTTACCAGTACATATGAACGTTTTCGATAACAGAAATAGAAATATGCGATTCATGAGTTAGGAACTTCTCTCGGCACCAGAAGCTAAAACTACTGGTGACCCTTAAAAATCATCATAAGATATATTTTTCTTTGCAACTTCACTCTCCTATAACTATTCTTGCATTCCCTTCCGCAAAGTCTGAGGAATATGGAAGCATGCTTTCACGGGTACTACACTGTGGCCCTGTTCACGTGTGGAGGTTCACTTATTAATTTTCCATTGTCTCATTATCCTCGTCATCTTATCAACCTTCTCCTCTCACAAACGGCTCCGTCATATACATCCAATCATTCATACATATCATGGAAGAGTTCTGTTTGATAATTTTACATTAGCTACATTCTGGCACACTTCACTTTATTTATTTGTTTCTAGATTTCTTTGACCTTTGCCTTTCACAAGGAAAATGATTGATTTTATTAAGCTTCCAGAAATATTATACGTATTCTTTTTGACTCTTTCTCCACAACCAATAAATATTTTTCAAACCTAAACCTCTTACTCCTCTTACGAAAAGTATTAGCCAGAGAAATGCTGTAATTTGATTGGAAAGAATAGACCGTAATAATTTTAATTTTCGTAGGATAAAATTCTTCTTTGAATTCAGTGTGACATACGAATTCATAATCATTTGGAATACTGTTTGAACTGTAAAATTAGTTCTCAAGGTATTTATCACGAGGAAAGGATGCGCGAGATGCGCGGATATGTAACTAGTCTTTAGATAAATGTGTACAAATGTAAACAAATGTTAATGATACTAAGAACGATGATGATACTATAGGAACTGATGAAAAATAAAAAATTTTGAATGTCGAGATGATTTTTCGAGATGTTCTGCAACTCATGTATGAAAATATATTTCCCCCAATGCAAACAATTTTTATGTGATAATAAGTGAAACTTTCAAATTCATTGTTCGAAATCTCAACAAACTCATCTGACAATACAAAAATAGTATATTATACACTTGGACAAGGTTGAACAATGTCGTCTCGAGAAACGTTTGCAAGTTTGCACGTGCCGAAATAGCCTACGTGAGTGAAGTGAATATACTATTTTGCCATTGTTATTTTTAATGGAACAATGGATTGAGTGCGGAAACATAATTTCAAGAATGCTTTCGCATTAATTCACCTGGCATTCATGACTTGGCATTGTTCGAAGTTGAATTTCATTAAAGAGAGGAATATTACATAGGGAAGACCAATAGTTCAGTATTAGCGCTCCTGCAAGTATATTCACAAGGTAGCAAGTAAGAATAATTTTAAGATCAGTGAATATTTTTCTGAAACTTTCGCATCAATTCGAAATGTCTAATTGTCTAATGATTGTCGATTTCATATAACTTTAAAATAAAGCCCGAGAATTTATTTTTTAATATTTTTTTCTCAAGTAACCCATAAATACAATTATCAATCATGTGCAAGCTTTTTTATATTTTTAAAAAATAATTTTTATTCTAGAATCCTCGTATACAATATGAAGGCAGCCTTTTTTGGATTGATGATCTTCGCCATCGCTTTATTAACGAATGGAATCTCGGTCAAAAAATCTTTCGTTGAATCTCAAGATAAAACTATTTTGTCAGATGATAATAAAGTCCTGATGAATGTACACCATTTTGAAAATATAAGTGTAATGAAAAAACTCCAAGAGTCAGGAGAACGAACTTCGGAGACAGAAGAACCATCCCAGAATCCAGAACTTAACTATCAGCGATTAATAATACAAATCGAGTAATATTGTCTATCGAGACTCAAATCATAAAATATATTCAAATATGGATGCATTGAACGAGTGTAAAGATTAGCCAAGCTATTCGGAGATTTGTAAAGTCTTCGTGTTATGTCGTCATTGTGTTACCGTGATTGAATAAATTGTATTTGACCAAAAGAATCCTTCACAGCTCTATTTGCCATGTTTCATTATCAGTAAGATACAACCAGATATGTATTTTTACCTTAATCAGGCTCATTTCCAATGCATTTCATAAAAAACTGAATACTCATTTTTTCCAATTCCCATGAGATTGGTTATAAATAATTAATGAATAACCCGATGAAAATGCTTGAAAAGTGAAGTTTGCTCGCACTACAGTTCTTGTTGATTTCGAAGAATGGATATTAAAATGCAGTCTCTTATTCGGAACAACGTATCACGCAAATGGTGCGTTTTAACTTGTAAGCGAAAATCAACGAGAAGTGTGAGCCGGGAAACGTCATTTACAAGACCATCACACGAACAGTAAGGAACATTGGCTGTTCCGGAAAATCGATATTAACTCCAGAAGAGAAAATCGAACCTCAACTCGAGCATAATAAAGTTAATGCGTATGAACTTTTACAGATGGTACGATCGAGCTTACGTAATAGTAGATTACAAGTCGCAATCGACATATTGGGAAGATTAAATATGACGCGGAGCACGGCGACATCCTGCAGCGTTTATTGAGTTTGTATCGGGGCGCTGGCGGGGCGTTGAAAGGCTATTCTGGGCCAAATTGCAGCGGCGAGGCAAGCAGCTGATAGTGGCCTGCCGCTGCTCAATATACACGGCTCGTCTATCGGCCGAGCGCGTTGACAAAGCCGAGCCAAAGCCTCATCGGCCTTTGCCCCGACACCAGTTTTGGCGCACGACACACTTTTCCCGTTTTTCATTGCGTTTCGCCGGCTCGCGTCCCTACTCCCCTCCAACGCGGGCTATTGCGTTTCGATCAATTTCGCCGTGCGGATGGCGGAAATAGCGAAGTTGGAGGTAGTTACCGCGAGCGGCATGTCCGATTTTTCTCCTTCTTTTCCTGCCTGCGATCGTAAAATGTTATTAGCCGGTATGTTCCACGCGGCTGTTCGAAGGGAAAAGTCGGTCCAGTTCATTTTGTTGGGGGAGCCTCGTCGAAGAGGCGAATTTTCGCGTGCACCCTCGGCCGAACAATGTGAGGAATGCAGATGAGAAGCTTGGCTGTATACAAGAGTTCCTCTGCTCTTGGCGCATAGCTATACCTCCGAGTCAACAGGGACGCGCAAAGTATGCTGTTCCAGACGCCTCAGCCCCGTGTATATACCCGGCAAAGTACGGTGAACGAGGCCAAATAAATATATCATCGCATCTCTTCTATTCAAAGCGCCGCGTCGAATCGACTCTCGGTATACAACTTGGCCCGGCAATTTACAATTCCGATTCGCTTTATCAATTCAACTGTACTCCGAGAGCTGCCGTTGATCAAATTCAGCGCGCAGACGACGACGATGATGATATAACATCCCCCCGGATATACGTTGCGATTCCGAGAGATAATTCAATTGGCTTGAACGCCACTCGAGCCGCAATCGTCGAGCGCATCGATGCGCGGATTCCGTCGGCCGTCCTTGTATTTATGAGTTCTCGCATGTGGGAACCGATTCAACCCAGTAATAACATTCGGATATAGCGTTCGCATTAACGCACGGGTATAAGTACCCTCGTGCGGAGGGGCGGGAATAATTCCCGATTTATATACGTACACACACGCACACGAGCGCGCTCAGTCTCCCGGTTCACTCGTCATCGCAATTACGCATATATAATCAACGACGACGATCGTAAGTATACATATATATCCAGCCAAAGTATTTCAAGCTTGCGGTTCGGGGGGTGTGTGCTTTTACGCATATCGATTAAAAGCTAAACAGTGTGTATATAGGTAAACGGGTTGAAAAGCTTTCGCGTCCTCCACTCGCGATTGCCCGTCACTCGGTGTGTCTGTGTATACACGGCGATAAAGCCTCGCAAGTTTTGCGCGACCAAGTGTGCGTGTGTGTACAGCTATACACACGCGCGCGGGCGCGACCACTGAAGTGGAAGTTTTCATCGGAGCGAAAGTTAGGAGCACACACGCGCGCGTTTGACGGGCAGCTGCGCGCCGACCTAATTTACCAAACGAGGACGAAACGACAAAAATTTGCCGCGGGCCGGGCGGAAGAGTGCCGCCAGTGTGCCGGGCCACGGGGGAGGGACGGAACAACCGAGGTGGCGCGTGTATATAACGATGTCTCATCCATTAGCTTGTGTACGGGCCCGCGCGCGGGTATAACTGCATTTGCGATTCATTGGCGAATATATATATATATACATCGAGCGGAGCGTCTTCCGTTGCCGCGGGTCATTGCATTAGTAAGCGTGTCCCTTTTTCACGTTAGGCTCGGTCTGCTCATTCGATTTGAGCTCTGTATAAGGCTCGCGGTGCTACGCGGAAACCCCCACACGCCCTCGGTGCGTTTCCACTCCCTCTCTCTGTTCAACCTCGGGAATATATACGTATCTATGTATGTACTCGTGGACTTTCCCCGATTGGTGAAGATATAGTCGTCTTTTTAGTCGAAAAAATTAACGCGTGATGAGTTTTGAATGATGAGATTCATTGAGTTGGAATTTTCTCGCCGTGAGAGATGGACCATCTCAGGACGCGGAAGAATAGAACGAGTCACGAATGTACCTCTGGCACGGAGAAAATCCAAAGAATTCAAAGTGAAAAGAAAGTCCGATAATACAACTAGATTTACCTACTTATTGTGAAAAGTTGTATATTCAAATTGATGACGCCGACGAGAACGATAGTAAACTCGAGAAACCCCGACTCTTCTTCCACCAGCTAAATAAGCTCGCGCTATATTGCACAGAGCATATAAACAGGCTGTAAATCCTATTTAGCCGTCAATGTGACTCGAGTACAAGGAGAATTCCAAGCGAAAAAGAAGGAGTTCCATATGAATGCATTGGAAGTTTCAAAGTCGCGTAAATTATTTCCCTTACAATAACAATTCCGAAAAGACGTGTCAGGCGAAGAAAGATCAATTCAATGCCTTTATATACCTTTCATTTTACTCGTTGGACAGTCGGGATATGAACTGAACCAAAAGCGTGAATATGACTATATATTATAGAGAAAATTCAAGACGAAAATCAAGTTTCATATTACTACTGATATTTGTGAACAGTTCAAATTCTACCTACGACCTACAACAAATAGTCATGTGCAAGTACACTGTGACGATTCACTTTAATATTGAGTACGCGAGTAGAGCCTTCGCGAATGTTCGATCGCGTGATCCCACGGAAAGTTTTCGACAGTACGAAGTCGCCTAATCCGAGGATATAAATATGAGCGTTCTATACAAATCAAATCAATTGCTGTGCTCGCGGTCAACGATAAAGTCACCGGCGTTGCGCGACACAGCCCAGCATTGAACGACACTCGTTTATCCTTTGGAGCAGCAGTCCTCAGCCTAAAGACGAAATCAACTTGATTTGAAATTACAATTATCATCCATGGTGCACCTGGAATGGATATTCATCCTTGAAGGATCTTCGACAATGAGGCAACAGCAGCTTCAAAAGGATCACGCAAGCGTTGGCAATAAACGAGCGACTCAATTTACTAAAGTTGAACTAGATAAGTAGCGCAAATAAATAATGAAACGTATGATCGTACGAAATTAATCATAGTGTATGTGTGTGTGTGTGAATAAATATGTATTAGAATGAATGATTGTGTTATGAATAAAATATTTATTTGTGTTGAAAAGAGATAGTCATGTGTAATAATATTCCTACATCAATTAGAGTCTTTTACATATTATTTTGATTATAATTTGAAGCCTTAAGCTATATAGAGTCTCAGTAAATTTTACAACACGAAGCTGACAGAAACGAGGATAAACTCAAGAAAATGTAACTTCTTGCTGCCAGCTACAAAGTTCACATTGTTGGACATGTGTACATTATTTGAACAAGTCATAAATGTACCTCTAGCACGTAGGAATCTTGAAACGACAAAAACATTTGGAATAATTATTCAAATTCATCCACTGCTTCAGAGACGTGTAAGCTGTTTTTTCTTCGAATAACACCGTTGAAATAACAATGGACGAAGTGAATTCAATTGAATGCCACCACATACTAAATTCGTATTGTTTAACAAAGATAGAGAGAAATTTCTAGAGATTATTTTCGGGTGCTCAAATGAGCCATAAGTAACCGAATTCCCGGAGCTAATTGGTCATTTATTTTCAAACACAAACAGTACATTGCTTTCTGTATAACACATGTACTGTTAGTGCTTAAAATCGAAAATAAGTAACAGATAGAACATCTCGGGGAGATTATTAGACTGAATGACTGTATATATATGGTCATAATATTTTTAACCGGAAGTCAACAATATCTTCTAGTACATTTAGTTAGAGGAGCTTCTTACGGTCCGGTACTTTCTCAAAACTTGGAGGGTACTTCCATTATTTTTTAAGGGGAGGTTCTCATCAAGCAATTTCAAAAATTCGATTTTTTTTGCTGATTTTGCTACCTCATGATGTGTAGAATATGCCCCTAAAAGCGTGTGACCGCAATATTTTTTTTAAAAATGTTATAGCATAATAATCAATCTATCATTAACGTTATTGTTATGGTTAACCGAATCTTTAAACGCGTTTATCTCAAAATGACTTTTTTTAAACTGGTGGGAATCCTAGCTCAAAAACTAATCGAGGTATCGACTTGAATCTTTTTTCATTTTAAAGGCAATTGAATTCCTGGGATCCTGTATCTATAAAACCATCAATTTTATTATTATTTTTTGTCTATATATCGATTTTAAGAGCAAAAAAAAAGTGCGAAATTGGTACGTAAATTTCACAAGTCCGCCATTTTGTTAATTCTCAACCTTTTTTCGGTATCATCGGTATAATATCCCATAAATGTTACATATTTTCTGAAACTTTTTCGTTTTTTGATCTCAGATAAAAATTGGAGGCCCTAGGATTCCCACCATGCGGAAACTTTTTTTAGAGGCGTGCCCATAAATGTGTGTTTAATTCATTATATAATAATTATTTTTTAATAAAATTTTTTTTTTGTATACTCAAATAATATATAAATACGTGTGAAAAAGTTCCATACCATTATTCAATTCCTTCCCTGAAAAAAAAAATAAAGAAAAATGGGTCATTTTCCAGGTGCTAGATGAGAACCTCCCCATGACTTCAAGTTTTCATCTCATCAGCATAAATTAATTGTCTTTCGATGAAGCGTTTTAATCCAAGATCTAGCTCTTAATCAATAAATTATCAAGAATAAAGAGTATTATTCCCGCATAAACTTGTATAACTCCCCGGTACTTCGTCTGCGAGAGTAATGAAGTCTACGAAACCTCTCTATTGACTTTTTCTTCGGACGCTTTTCCAACGCACCGAATACAGCTAGTGCAATATCGCGTCGAGTTCGAGCGTGCGTAATCTTCCTGGGCGAAGTTATTCGGTTCGATTGCGCGCATAATTTCATGTCGGACGCTATATCCCGGTAGTTTCACGCGTGTTCGGGTTCTTACGATAACGGACTTGGTCACATGCACCGCGAATCCATATTCAGAATTTTCCTGGCGCGCTGAGCCTCTAGTCTCCCTTTAAGAGACTCCTCCCCTCAACTGGGTCAAAATGATTCAACCCGGTCCGATCGACTCTAATAATAATTTATGGTCTTTACCGGCACTTGCATATAGATGGGTTCACTCGGCGCATGTGCCGAACCGATGAGGCGGTGGTTCGCTCCCTCTTGATGGGATACATCCGAGGGTCCGTACGTGTTCTTCAATGCGGAATCGCTGCTGGCGCAAGCGCCAGAGTCGAGATAATCTGCTGGCGGCCATGTAATTAACCTCGGCCGTTCCGCTCTGGGCTCGGGCTCGGGTATATATTCAACACCTGCTCATTAAGCTGATTCGAGATTCTTGACGCTGCAGCTGTTGCCCACCCAAGGATAATCCCGTTGTCCGCGAGATCCTGTTTAACTTTATCACAATGGATGTTTAACTTGGCGGTTTCGTTTCGCGGGCTTATCAAAATTAATGCAGCACGAAACATTCGCAGGTTCAGTTTCCCCAGCTTGCGGCTATTATGTCGGGATCGATTCTATGCGTTATTAACCAAGATTACAACAATGAGCCAAATCAGATTTCGTGATTTAAAGACTCCAATATAATTTCAAGAGTAGGTCATCATATCGAAAGTGTTTCGTTCTAATTCACTCGTATTCGCAGCCCTTTCACAATAGGCAATTGAATTTGCCCAAATTATAATTGTTTATTTAACAACCGAGGATTGTTATTGATAAATCATGAAATTTAAGAAACGTGACATTATGATTCTCGTGCTAACGTGACCAATGTGTACAATGTATTGAAAGGGTTGTATGATGAGCGATTAAATTGAGGCACTAAATTTCAAATGACCCGGTGGAAGTTTGTTGAAATAACGTTGATGTTATCATTAGAATCGGAGTCGATTGTCTTTTGTGTATCAGACATTATCAATCACGTAGACATGTGATTTATTCTATTATCTGAGGTAGAACAGTATTTACGAATTTTACTGTTTCAAATGTTGGAGATGATGAAATGAAATTTGACATTAAAATCGGATAGACCACGAAATTTCATCGAAATTGGATGATCCACTTGTGATAATTCAGAACAGAAATGCAAATTGGATGCTATGAATACCGAATCGAATCTGATTGACGCGAAAATCGGTAGATCTTGATCATAGACTGATCATACACGAATGCGCCAATGAATTTTGATAGGAGTCATCGTTTTCTTAATATTATATTTGTAATATTATATTTGCATCGATGGATAGGAGATTATGACTATATTTTTTAATTTACATGAAGCTCGTTGTTTGACTACATTACATCGATACAGAATCGGTGACGAGTGGATCCCTGGTTACGGACATTGTCTCGTTTTGAAGTAACGTTTTTTCAGAAATTTCAGCAGGTTCGGTGACTTCGATCTCAAATGTTTCCCTGATTAGTGACATTGTTTCGTTGAAAAGTAACGATTTGTTCGTCGGATACATTTCGTCCTTGATGAAATCTATGTAATGCGACACTTTGGTGTAAATATTAGGTACTTCCGAGTTACAGTCATCGCCGGTGGCCGAACTGACGGCAACTACTTCACCGCCAAAGGTTAATGGACCGCCACAGTCCCCCTACAGAGATACAGAATATCTCAAGATGTTTCAATTACGAAAGCTTCAATGGCAGAATAATTCCAGGACTAACCTTACAGGAACCAGCAAAAGCACACATCTGTCCTGGTTTGATTGTCATGTTTTTCCACTTAGCTTGACAATCATCTTGGCTGAGAACTCGTGTAGATACTTTTTGCAAATAATCTAATGGAGATGCCCAAGCTGTTGCACTGCCAAAACCGCTGAAGGTGTACTGAGTATCTTGAGAATATTCCTTCTTTAGCTCAGGCAGAGCGATTGGTTTCACTAACTCTGATATCGCCACTGATTCTTTGAGCTGCGAATCGAATGGAATGCAAGATGAACTGAAAGTAGTCCGGTATATAGGGTTATATACTTACTGTTAGGACAGCTATGTCATTGACGACGTTCAACGGGTCAAAAGTAACGACGAAATCAGGATGCACGCCGACTCTGTCTACTTCGATAGTTATTCTAGTGCTTGTATTGGCGCGATTCACCATGCCCAACTCGACCGTGAGATTCGCGACGATTGGGACGATACCGGAATCCTCTGTTAAACAGTGCGCGGCAGTGAGTACGTGTCTGTCGCTTATCAAAGCACCACTGCAAACCACCCAATCGTCCGCAATAATTGCCGCCATGTAGGGGAATTCCCCAACTGCAGCCGAAGAACCATTCAAGATTCCTTCGACACGACCTACGCCTCGAAAGATATAATTAAAAGCAAAATACCTAATGACTAGCGATCGTTAAATCTCTGATTAATCTTTCTTTTATCGAAGAAATTTAAGTTTCTTACCCAAGAAAATACAAGCTATGAATATGAGCAGTGCGTATTTCATGGTGGCGATTATCTTGTTCACTGGAATAAATTTGACGTGGCCGTGGCACTGCACGAGTTTGATGCGCTCCGCAAACTTGGAGCCGTATTCATACTTTCTCGGTTCATAAAGAAAAACGCGCAACTGAATTTTGTTGAAATATCATTAAGAATATTACGTATTGAGTGTCAGGGTCTCCAATCGCACTCAACATTTTTTAAATGGTCTTGGGTATCGAAATTAAATAGTATGTAAACACAGCTGATTATATAAAGCCGTTTAGCCCAATGATTTGCAAAAACTGTTCGACAAAGTTTTGCGATACTCTCCTCGGCAAAGTATTGATGATTAAATCACATATATAAAGCAACGAATTCGTCGGACCCACATCAATTTCCCCGAACTGTTTATTCCAATTTGAATTAATCAACAATGTAATTTACAGGGGCACTGTTGATGAATAATTAATTAATCAAAAGATGGAAGCTGTTGGAAACACGAGATCACGAGCTTGGCCTCAATAGCTTATGATGAATTCTATCAGAAATTCAATTCTGATAAAATCTTCTTTTTTTAAAAGAAATTCCTTTTAAATTCACTCTGTAATATTCTATTGGTCACAACTAATTTGATACACGTGAAGTATATTCTATGCATATACAATATGACACTACTCATTTCATCGAATATCGGAGTAAAATGGATCCTTTAACCAAATCCTTATAAAAACCTCTCTCTATCGTAAAAGAAAATGAACTCACTTACTAGCAAAGCTTCTTTGAAAGCCAGGTTTCCTCGTAACATTAATCATTTTCATGAATTTTTAATTCATTATACATGATAAGTATATGAGCGTAGGAACCAAAAATTATAAATGTTCCAACAGACTTCATGAGATATTTATGAAAGCTTTTACGCGTTCGTAAAAGAATCTTCGTTCACTGATTCACGTTCAAATAAAGATAATAGATATCGAAGCTACACTAGCTTGGAATTTCTAAATATACATGGTTAAATAAAGAAAAAGCAAAATAGAAATTTTGATTATGATACTAATTATAGGCCCTGAATTATTTTGATCAGCGCGCTCTGAGATAAGAGAACGAATGACATATTAATTAGATAAGATGACACTTGTATCTATAAAATTAATTCAAATATTTTATTTTTCTCTTGTAAGCCTCTTGATTCAACAACTGACGCGCGTGGCAAGATCGTATGATCGATAATTGTGCCCGTTGAAAAATGGATCGATTCATCATGCACTAGCATAACCAGCACACTTGTTCGCTAACACGCGAATTCCCCTGAATCTTAGTAATAGTTTTTGGATACCCAAACAGGTGTTACTCGAAGTAAGTCGATACTCTCGACATATCAAAATGAAATGCATGCGATTTCATTCGTACGGAAGAAAGACGACCGAATATCTCGAGGAAATCAAAACGTTATCTGAAGAATGACTGCGATAAATCATATTGTGGTTATGCCATCGGAGCCGAGACCGATTGGTCGATAACACACGGATACGTATACTTTTACCGGAGGAACCGAAATTTTCATGCGGACACAATACAGCCAGCTTATTGGCTCGAAGTTGTCCCGGTGTGCGCTGCACGGGGAGGAAGGCGCGTGGCCGGCATTTGCCGCATCCCCGATTCCATTAACGCAACACGTTATTCATGAGCGGAGAGCAGGGCAATTTCACGAGCGAGCTCCGATATACGCCGATATATAAGAAAGTCACGGGAATTTCCACATTGCGAGCGTTCCCAGCTGAAATCCAACGATGCCGCGCGACGTTTAGCCCGGGGCGCGCGGGGATCCTTGATTAATTCCGGCTCCGCGCGACGGATATCGATTGTGAAAATTCGACCGCGGAGAGGAATTTTTCGCGAGGGCATGTACTTCCCCGTCTCCCTCTCCGTAGGGGAGTTTTCATGGTAATGATTGGCGCGAGATTGACGGCGCATCGGCGGAAATTCTTCCGCAAGACACGTCCGACGTTCGATTCGGGTTTGGAAAACTTCGAGAATAGTGATTTTCTTTGAAATTTCAAAGACGATGGAACGCGCACTTTTCGATGAAACTTCCTATTGTTTCATCCGTTCAAAGTGTCATATCCCAAGTTATAATAAATGAAGATTTTGATGTTTTGAGTAGTCATCTTAACAAGTCATTTTTGGCCTACCTTCCAATGTTCGATAAATATGGAATACTTTTTCAGCTTTTTCTTGGCTATCCAGAGCGTGAGCAAAATTTACTTGCTCAGAATGTTACCTTTTCTTCGTAAATTTCAATCAATCGTTATCAATTTCATTTGTCATTGTACATATCAATCACGTGTACGTGCTAAGCTCAGGTTATCATATCGCAGTTTGCGTAAGAAAAAAAAACTCAAACCTCAGCTGAGAGATACGTTGAGGAGGAAAGTCATCCCAAACGGTCGGCTGAAGTATGTTAAAGAAAAATGAGCTCCCCTTTGGTGGAATTAAAATTGGCACAAGGGGGTATGCGTCGCGCGAGAAAATTCACTGCGCGGAAGTATTTCACTGAAAGCGAGTGCGCATGAAATTTTTAGTGGATTACAGGGAACTTTTCACGGAATATTTACTTGGGGAAATTCACTCAAGGGGGCTTCAGCACATTTTTGTAAAATAATAGATTGAGTTAGTGCTTTTATTGAACGGACCTAACACAAGCAAATTTTAATTGGGTTCGAGAACATCAGGATTTATCGACTTCGTCTCCACGTGACAGCCATAACAATAATGATATTTTTTACCTTAGCTTTTCTGGCTCGAAAATCACTTCTAAACGGAATATAAAAATTGAGAAAAATTCGAAAAAATTCAAAGTAATAGGTATCTATTAGTTATGATATGCTCATTAAATAGTATGTTGACGTTGAAATAATGAAGATCGAAAAACCAAAAAAGAGAAATTTGGTTATAGGAACTTTCTTGTTTTCAAGTAAGTATGGGCAGCCTGAATAAGATCTACTTCAAAACGATAGAATTGTGAAAATTGCACAGAGCATCCCCCTCCCCCCCCCAAAAAAAATCCCTTTACCGAACGCTAAAGCCGCCGTAGATTGAATTTCCACCAGATTTACTGTGATTTCAGGGTAGAAAGTCGATTTATCCATGGAAATGAATTGAATATTCACCGATGGTATTAAGGTAAAAATCCTGACTGTAATAAACTCAAAAACTCATCCGCACCTTACGGTGAAATACTTCACTTCAGGACGAGCTTATAGACTGTAAGTATCCAATAGAGTCGACCCGAGACACAGGTAAATGCGGCAGACCATCATCCGTCCCAGTTGCGACATCGACGCGATTCAAGTAGCCAGCCGCGCCGGGAATGAAGATGTCACGCGCTTGCGGACGGATTGAATAGCGCCCGAGGGTCTCGTGCCACGTCAACTCTCTCGCTAATGTCGACGCTCGGCGCCGCCTCATTCGTATTCCTACGCGGTCACGCGCTGTGTGTGGTTTGCAAAGCGTGCCGGGGAGGATTTGACGCGCTCGAGCCTCAATGGTATTGAATCTCGCGCGACCCTCGAATTCTTTTACTTGGTCAGTCCGAGTCGTGCCCCGAGGTATTTTTAGTTACGCCGCACAGCGACCAATTCCACGTGATGTTGGAAATTGCGAATTGAACAATCGTCAAAGGCTATAAGGTTACATTGATTGCGTGTGACGTTTTGATTCGGAGTAATTTGTCGATTCGTATGATGGACCAGTTCTTTCCAATCAAGCCAACCCGAAACTGATCAAAATCGAGTTGGAGTTGTTTGAACGATACGTTATTATTATTGGAATATGACGGATCTAACGTTTTGTTTGAGCTCGATAATTGGATGAAAAAATTTGGTTTTCTGCAAGAACATAATAGAATTATCAAAATATACGGGTATAACGCGTGATATGGTAATAGGATGAATAGTAGATTGACAGAAATATAGGATTAATTTCACTCCTGTCCACGTGAAGCACTTCCTGAAAGTTTCCATCCACAGAAACGTTTAACTGAAATACATCAGCTGTATAGCGTTCATAAGCACAGCTAGAATTTGTTTGGGTACACCACAGCTGAATTTGACGTGAGAATTTGAGCGGAATTCGCGTCATCTGTACTTTGTACGAATTCCCCACTTCAAAATGAATATGCACATAGGGATCTCGAGAGGATCCTCTAGAGTCACGTTTTTATACGAATCCACGGGGAACCATATACAATTTCATAAGAGCTCGAAGAAACTGTTATTTGGTAGTTGCGTTCCATCTCGGAAACGACTCACTCAAATTAGAATTTATCGGGTACTCGTATGACCTCCCGCCGCACACTCTGAATCTACAATAGTAGATACTATACTATTATTAGTGGGAATCGATTATAACTGATGAAAACAGTAAATATTCAACTGAAAAAAATTAGTATATTTAACTAATGTTCAATAAAATTTGTAAAAATGTACTGATTTCCAGTAAAAATCGATCAACTTTTAGTGTAACTATACTTATTCTCGATCGAATATTTATCATTATTATCAGTTATGCGATTTCTTCTATCTCAGGGGGGCGAATTCTAGGTGGGCGAAATCCCGAGACGAGACACCTCGAGAGAGGTCGATGAAAGAAGTTGGCTATGCAATCGATTACCGAATGATCGATTACCTGAGTCTCGAGATCGCCACCGGATGATGAGTCCTCTCGACGAACAATGAGCCACGCGAAACTCTTCGAGGCGTAAAATTAAAAATCAAACGACATCACCGGCCGTTTCTGGCCGATATCGCTCCCGGGTGATGTATGGGTAAGCGGCGAGCCGATACACGTCCAGCTAGGTGTGCCACAAGTTGCCCCGGGCTTCCTCAGGCCGAGCAAAGTGCACGTCGAGATTCGCATGTCCGATCGAGCTCGACTGACGCGCCTCGAGGGCCTTTCGCCAAATAAAGTCGTTTACTTGATTATGCTCTTTTTTCCTCCTCCTCCTCCTCCTCCCCGATACTCATCCCTCGTTAGTTCGACGAATAATCGACGCGTGGTTCTTGTTGTTTTTCGTCTTGTGATACAAATTAGAATTTCTACATTTATATCGAGGCAGTAGCGACGTCACGTCGGACTTCCAACAGATCTTTGACCAAGAGCTTCATACCTCCTCTGATTCGAGAACACGAGAATAAATTATTATCATCACGATCTGAACAAAAACAAGCAATACTCGTTTCCCCACTGAATTCGTCGGACCGTTCGGTCTCGCTTCGACACTGCCGAGGTACGCAATTTTCATTGGGACTCGTCATAGACGCGAACACGGCACCCCTTTTGTGTTTCCGCATAATCAAGAAAACGCGAAAATCAACGGTTCGCCGGCCGCGTCAGGGGCTCGGGTATTATTCCGATGCGGTATGAATCAATCGGACACAATGACATTTCCCGCCAACACGCGGGTGTCACGCGGGGCGAAAAACGCGCGAGCTCGACGCGTCCCGGCGTAATTCAACCCACGCGTCCATCCGCCGACGGAAAGTTCGATTGGTCGTCGTCGTCGCGTGTGCCGATACATCCCGAGGAGAGCCGGGCGGGGGTGACAATGGAGCGGCCTACTCGTGACAGGGGCATTGTGTCGCGGAGAGCTCGAGATACGGGCCGCAAAAGAGCAGCCGCGGGTATATATGTGTGTATATATACGTACGCGCGTCAAACGATATCCCGTCGGCGGGATTTACATGAGAATGGAAAATCGAGCTCCGCGGTGCGCCGAGCGACAAGTGCCGCTTCGCAGCGAGATATATATATACTATCCTCCCCCCGCGGCGTATATAGCCACGAGCGAAGCGAGCGCCGGGCTAAATTCACGAGCGGCATCGAAGCCAGCGTGAAAATTACCTGGCAAACGCACATGAGCGGATCCACTCGGCCGCTTGAGGAGCTCCCGCCGTCATATGGGCTGAGCTGCTGCGGTATATATATCGCCCGACGTTATACGTGTCAATCTCTCTGCATCGATATTCACGTGTTATCAAGTCTCGATATATAAGTGTGTGCGTGTGTACTTGCTGGGGGCGCTTGTTTCGGTGGAGAAGAGAGAAAGAGAGGAGGGAGATTTTTCTTTTCTTTTCGTCCATGGCAAGAGTATATATAGTTTGAGTAAATTGTTCGACTTACATTTGTGATCGTTATTTTTAAAATCGTTCGAGAAATCCGTGTACGTAGTTTCCGGGTATGTGGTTTGGCTGCGCCGAAAAACTTTCATCCTCTAAATTCTCCTGTAAAAAACTTGAAAAGTTATTCTTCATATCGTCTCGACTGATATAGCAGGCAATTTTTTTTGTTTTTATCAAGATCAGTAAGAAGCGTGGACACGAAATGGATCAGGAATAGTAAATAGAAATAAATGAAGATGGGACAGTTTATAAACTTCTCAGTGAGACGCTTGCTCTCATTCAGTTTCAAATTAGTTAACCTCCATACGGGATAATATTTGGATTGAGAGGTAAGAAGAGAAAATAATCATTCAACAGTTGCCGAATACGTATGTAATAAGGTAGAGGTACCCAATATTGGCCGGTACTTAATATGTGCCACCCTCTGGATATCATATATAAATATACGCGCTTCTACAGCAGTGTCACGTGTCACAAAAACCGAATGTTGGTTCAGGAAGAAACATCAGTTTAACACTGTAACAGGAATATAACTCCTCTTGCTAAACAGCTTTCTGTAGGATCAAAGACAGAGTCAAATATTGTTTTTTGATCGGTCGCTAGGACGTTACCAGCTTGTTAGTAATCATTTTCTGCGTTTTCCACTGATCCCGACTCGCTTCATCTCATTTCTCCCAAGTCAGGAGAATTTTTCTTAGAATTAGCCGATAAATTCGAGCGACATACTTGGCATTTCTTCATCATCCAATTTTCTATTTAATAAAAACACATTTTTTTAGGGATACTATTATTTGGCGTAGAAAGGTATTGAGTAGACCTTCATATCACCTCACCAGCAGCGTTTGAAAATGCACATTCAACGCGATAAAGTGACCGCTCGGGTGGCCCACAATGGATCCACCTCCCTTACATATATTTAAACAGTGGTTTCAACCAAGTCGAGGACAAAGACACTTTGGAACTGCCAAATTAGCGGCCTCGATTCCTCGAAGAAGCCGTCGAGTAGTTCGAAGGTACCGATGGGCACTTGGCCGACGCACACGCGCCCACGCACTATGCCCAAGTTAACTTTCAAGTGTGCGAGAGGCCGCTTCCAAGGCAGCCGCAACGACTGGCCCAGTTGGGAGAGGCCGCCGACGCACATTCTGATTACTCGCGCTTATATCGGGGGAACAAACGGCCCGGGGTATTTTGCAATTAGCGGACGCTGCGGTGCGGCGAGAAAGAGGGAGACGGGATGTGCGCGAGCGGGGGAGAATATACTGGCGCGCGTGCAGCGGGCCGCGATCGATGCGCGTCGGTTATCAGCCGCTCGCTGGCCTCGACGCGAGCTAATTAACAAGATTCGCCGGGGGAAAATTTGATGCAACAAGCCACCCCGGCGCATCGGATCTATTGGTTTTGCGTGCGTGTGGTCGCGGACAAATTAGCCGCTGGTTTGCCCCGCGTATCTTGTGTGTGCCTCGCGGATTTACTAATGTGTACTCTCTGATCAAATTTGTCCCTGGCCGATAATTTACGCCAGCTG
Organism: Aphelinus atriplicis; assembly: GCA_020882685.1. Classification (NCBI taxonomy): domain Eukaryota; kingdom Metazoa; phylum Arthropoda; class Insecta; order Hymenoptera; family Aphelinidae; genus Aphelinus; species Aphelinus atriplicis. The sequence continues at coordinate 71,239,687 of CM037074.1, read as the reverse complement.
GATTCGTCATCGCGCGCACGCAAACGCGCCCGTGAATTGTAACGAGTGGTGCTCGATGTGCACGAGATACGGCTTCCGACGTACGGTGGGAATTCATTATTTCGTGGAAATGAATTATTGATCCAATTATCAATTCTGAAATATCACTGATTAATTATTTATAGAATCTCTATAATTTTGTGTATCGAATTACATTATTGTCGTGTTGAATCAAATGAATATTCACTATTTACCGATGATGCGACTATCTGCTAACGAATTGTTAATGTTAACTATGAAATAGTGATGCTCAAGAAGGGATATACCTTTCTTTTTTTATAGGGATATACCATTAGCATCATTAAAATGAACAATATCAATAAAGATAACGAGAATAATCAATTCAATCTGCATAAAAAAAGAAGCATTCGCGGCACTTCATATCGTAATTATCAATTGGATTAACCGTCGGCTGATCAACGATTCAACATAAATTGAGACAACTGACGGGAATCACATGAACAATTGCCAAATCCCCACTGATTCCCATTAGCCGTTGTCTCAGTTCACGTTGAGTCGTCAAAGGGTCCAAAATAATAAATATACAAGAATTACCGCGCGGACACTTTTCTTTTTGTAGATATAAAATCAAGCATCAATTTTATCGGAGCTGTTTCATTTCAATAGAGTTACGTTGCCCTCCTGTCATGGTTGTATAATGTTGGGAAAATCGAGCCGTTACATTCGTAGAGCGTACTACCCGTAAAAACTTCACGACTGATGATGAAACAAGGTGTAAAACGCGCGAGGCATGTCGTGTATCTGAGCACACGTCGGAATTACGAGGGATTCGCGTAAACAGCTACGAGTTTCGAGCGGAACAACGAGGAGTGGGGGCCCGGCTCGGGTTCGACGCTGGAGTGTATATGGGCAATTCTCTGTGGGATCGAACATGAAAAAATTTGATTTGGCTCAAAATTTTTTTGTAAGTTCTAGGGCATCAAGCCGATTTCCCAGAATTTTTTTAGATTTTTTCGAGCACTTTAACCCCCTTTAATAAATAGGCAAAGTTGCTGATTTTGCTGTTTTTGCATTTTCAGAGGCATTTTCAACCTTCATTTACACCCTGAAAATGACCTCTGAGGCAAAAAATGAATGGGACACTTTTTCCTGCAAATTGCCTGAATTTTATAGAAGAATTATCTCCAAGGTCATTGGAGCACACTAAGTACTCCACATTACCAATTGGAGCCTCTATTTTTGAACCCTGGGAGTTCGCTCGTCAAGCCCCACACCACATGGGTACTAAAAGTTGTCCCAACTCATACCACATACAGCCTATATAGTGAAAAAATGGGCCTGGACTCTGGAAGCTCCCAAAAAATTAATATATTAACTAAAATAGGGGTAAAAACGGGCTAAAATGACAATTCAAGGGGAGCCTTGTACCGCCAACACTTCCAATTTTTGCAAATACTTGTCTGTGGTATTATTACAATTATCCACTGTAAAAACTCACATTCTATCATACTAATACATATCCTGAGTTGTCAATATCATATTTATATAGATGAAGCATTACTATACTACTTGACGCCACCTTACTTTCAGTAGTTACATGTATTGATGGTCAATATATTGGCTCTATTGTGTTAAAATGTACAAGAAACTACTAATAAAGTACATTGTCATGAATTGCATTCACTCGATAAGAAAGATTAATCCAGAAAGTAAATTGTAAGCTGTGCATTACACGTACACCTTATAACACACTAGGCGGTGCATAGATATCATATGATTTTTTTAATATCAACAAGAAAATGTTGAAGTTCACTAAACATGGGTAATATTCATGAATGTGGGACTCATGAAATCCACTCATATTGTATAAACTGCATAGCTAAGGTCCAAGCAACTATCGCCGGATGGGCTCAAACTACAACCTCAAGTTATTTACTCATGAAAATAGATAATATGAATCAATCCACTTGAAAGTATGATCACTAGATGCGCAATTTGATAAGGAATTCAAATATATATAGTTTGCCTGTATTTAAATGACTTTATAAACCACTTTGTGAACGTTATACTTGCCTATACTGGAGATATATATGACCCATGTATGGCAAAGGTTAGGTTACCGACCATAGACTTTTAGACATGTAAAGCTACTTTGGAAGCTCCAAACTCATTTCTGGACAGGCAAACTATATATATTTGAATTCCTTATCAAATTGCGCATCTAGTGATCATACTTTCAAGTGGATTGATTCATATTATCTATTTTCATGAGTAAATAACTTGAGGTTGTAGTTTGAGCCCATCCGGCGATAGTTGCTTGGACCTTAGCTATGCAGTTTATACAATATGAGTGGATTTCATGAGTCCCACATTCATGAATATTACCCATGTTTAGTGAACTTCAACATTTTCTTGTTGATATTAAAAAAATCATATGATATCTATGCACTGCCTAGTGTGTTATAAGGTGTACGTGTAATGCACAGCTTACAATTTACTTTCTTGATTAATCTTTCTTATCGAGTGAATGCAATTCATGACAATGTACTTTATTAGTGGTTTCTTGTACATTTTAACACAATAGAGCCAATATATTGACCATCAATACATGTAACTACTGAAAGTTAGGTGGCGTCAAGTAGTATAGTAATGCTTGATCTATATAAATATGATATTGACAACTCAGGATATGTATTAGTATGATAGAATGTGAGTTTTTACAGTGGATAATTGTAATAATACCACAGATAAGTGTTTGCAAAAATTGGAAGTGTTGGCGGTACAAGGCTCCCCTTGAATTGTCATTTTAGCCTGTTTTTACCCCTATTTTAGTTAATATATTAATTTTTTGGGAGCTTCCAGAGTCCAGGCCCATTTTTTCACTATATAGGCTGTATGTGGTATGAATTGGGACAACTTTTAGTACCCATGTGGTGTGGGGCTTGACGAGCGAACTCCCAGGGTTCAAAAATAGAGGCTCCAATTGGTAATGTGGAGTACTTAATGTGCTCCAATGACCTTGGAGATAATTTTTCTATAAAATTCAGGCAATTTGCAGGAAAAAGTGTCCCATTCATTTTTTGCCTCAGAGGTCATTTTCAGGGTGTAAATGAAGGTTGAAAATGCCTCTGAAAATGCAAAAACAGCAAAATCAGCAACTTTGCCTATTTATTAAAGGGGGTTAAAGTGCTCGAAAAAATCTAAAAAACCGCTGCCAAGTGCCTCAGCAGTATGCTTTCTCAAAGTATTGCAATTGAACCTCAACTTGCATTAATCACCACTCTTTGAGAAAGCAAAATGAACCTCTAACTCATTTCCTCCACTCTATAGTAACGGTTGCTATGGTAAATATCCGAGCTTCGGTGTTCTTACTTCTTAGTCGTCAACAGTTCCGAAAATAGACCTCTAACTGACTTTTCCCACTCCATAGTAACGGTTGCTAAGGACGTAAACAATGGTTGCTATGGTAAATGTCGGAGCTTCGATGTTCTTACTTCTTAGTCACCAATAGTTCCAAAAATGGACTTCAAACTGACTTTTCCCACTCCATAGTAACGGTTGCTAAGGACGTAAACAACGGCTGCTATGGTAAATGTCGGAGCTTCGACGTTATTACTTCTTAGTCATCAATAGTTCCGAAAATAGACCTCCAACTGACTTTTCACACTCCATAGTAACGGTTGCTAAGGACGTAAACAACGGTTGCTATGGTAAATGTCGGAGCTTCGATGTTCTTACTTCTTAGTCATCAACAGTTCCAAAAATGAACCTCCAACTGACTTTTCCCATTCCCTAGTTACGGTTGCAACCGATATAAACACCGGTTGCTAGAGACATCAACAATGGTTTATACGGGAAAGGTCTCTTTGATTGTTATAGAATCCCATAAATATACAAACCCAAATGATCATTTATCATGAATTATATGGGAACTTATCGAAAACACGCTAGCAACGGTTGCCATGGAATCAAACAACGGATGTTGCTGAAGACCGAACTCGGTTCACATCTGCCGGTGACCGACCTGTGTGCAAAATTTCAGGACGATCGGACCATTCCTTCGAAAATTAACGTACGACAAAAAAAAAGTCAGTCTGAAGCTGAATTTTGTATCTCCATAGCAACGGTTGCTAGGAGAATAAACAATGGTTGTTCCAAAATGAATGTCTTATCGATTCTCATCGATCGTCGAAAGAATTGGAGACCCATCGTGCATTGATGATGATTTTTGGAGCTTTTATCAAAAACACGTTAGCAACGGTTGCTAGAGAAATAAACAACGGAATTGGCTGAAAATTGAACTCGACCGAGATTTTGCGGCGACTAACCTGTGTGCAAAATTTCAGGACGATCGGACAATTCCTTCGAGAGTTATCGTACGACAAAAAAAAGTGCACGTACGTACGTACGTACGTACATACATACAGACATTTTCGGATTTCCATGTTTTTCGACCCGTAGATTACGAAAATCGAGGTCCCGAAGTCCGATTCGGTGGGTCGATTTTTACCCCGTTACAAAGCTTTCTCTTTGAGAAAGCAAAAATTCTGGGAAATCGGCTTGATGCCCTAGAACTTACAAAAAAATGTTGAGCCAAATCAAATTTTTTCATGTTCGATCCCACAGAGAATTGCCCATATGTATGTAGACAGTCGCCGGCCGGAGGTGTCGTCTGACCAGAGCCGGACTCGCACCACTGATCCGGCCAACAATGCTATATATACCGCCCAGCTCAAGAGAGAGCGAGAGAAAGCGAGCCCATGGCGGCGGCGCGGCGGTGGCCCCAAAGCACGAATGCAGGACAAGGCCACGTGCGCATTGAAGGCTCTCTCGAGCGCCATTGAAGGCTCGCTCAGTCGCGTGTGCTCCAGTACACGCGTCTGCGACGCTGAAAGGATCCTCCGTTCCACGGGCCGTGTGATCGATATAAGCCTGAGCTGGTTATTCATTGCAGCCTTCGATCGGACCCACGCGCCAGACTGCAATAAGTATCCGGCTGCTGCGGCCGACTCCCGGCGCAACAGATCCAACCAGCCATGGGCCACCTTCTTTCTCTCCCATCTATTGGGGATCATCTCGACGTCACAATCATCCTTCGCCGGCCGGCGCGACGTTCGTCATACTTTTTATACATTTGTGGTTGCGGTTTTTAGCTGTTACGTTATCGACGAATAGATGTGGCGGGAAATCCGTGATATGAATATAAATTGATAAATACCTTCGGATAACTGAATATAAATTCATCTCTGCTGATTTTGTAATTTTTTTACCCTCTTATTCATTTTTCCATCCATGGCTGTTCGCTCGTCTGTACGGAATGTTGCGATCGAATTTCAACCTACTTGTACATGAGCTAAATATCTGGAATTTTGCGCATGTACTCGTTTTTGAGCAACATTTTATGGTAAGTGGAAGCATTCCATGATGAAAAAAAAACTTTTTTTTGATTGAATATTAGTATCTTGTGAACCGTACAATTTCAAATATGCGGACTGAAATTGAAATCAAGAGGGTAGCGCACGTGCCTGTAACGCGTATGCGTTATTAATATAACTCGGGACAAACGTGATTGTTTTCAGACATGCAAAAAAAATTTTGAAGAAGACTAGAAAGAAGAAAATAATTTCCATCACTCGAATAATACTTCATAAAAGTTCCAAGCAAGAAAATCCCGTTCAATGTTGATTTCAAGTAACTATATAGTTCCCGACAACCCACGTTCGATTTGGGTCGCAATAATTAATCGCTCCGGACAATGGTAAATGCCAACGGATACTTTTTTTCAACCTCTCGAACATTTCGATTGGGTGTAGACAAAAGAAGCTCGAGATCTCCCCCCTTCCCCTTGTTCAGATACTCAACGAAAAATTCCTCCCATCCGATAGCGTTGGTCAATGCCAGCGGGTTTTCAGTTTCAACAGGGAATAGCTATACGTATCCTGCGCGTCCGAGTCTAAAAGAATTTTATGTGGGAGCATAAAAGTTTCGTATTTGTTGCGTGGCATCGTTTTCCCCCGTTGCAATGGATATGTATTGAATACGAGTGCACTGCGTGCTCCGGTTGCCGCTATAAAAAAAAACAACCGGATATACGCAACACGAAAACCACGGGAAGGTACATAAAACGTTAATTTGGTTCGTATTGCTCTGGACATTCGCCATTATTGAGAAATCAGGAGAGATGCGATCTTTGAGAGCCGATACAGTGGAATATGGAGAACAAAAAAGTGTGAAACCCGTATCATTATATTTTTTAGTGATGTTTCGCCAGCCCACTTTACTGGTCTTATTAGGCTTCAGTTATTTAACTTTGAGACGATACTAATTAGTGGAAGCGACAACTTCCGCTGGTTCTTCTAAACTCATGCACACTTAAAACCTTGTAGTAAAAGAACTGCGTATGAAAGATGGAAAATCAACTGTATTTCCACTCAATCACCCATTAATTCATCTTTATACGCAGTAACTATTCACTTTCAAACACTAGATTCTCATTGCGAGGTTTTAAGAGGGTACCGAGGCAATTTTCATTTCTCCATATTCAACTGGATTGGCACTCAACAATCGCATATCCCTGAATATGGTTGATAATTCGATTAATTTCACAGTTCATACAGTACCTGTTCGAACGAGATTCGACGCATGGTCGAACAAAGTAAGACGAGCCAATGCGCGAGTTTGCGCGGCATCGGGAAACACACGTGTATCCGCGGCGGCACGTGGTTGGAAAACAAGACGCATAAATCCGGGGGCGGAATCGCGTTTGAAACATTCGTGCCTGACTGATAGATGCAAAAGTGGGGGAGTACGCCCCGCGACGGGACGCGTCTCCGCGACGCAGGCGAAATTAAATTTCAAGCTTGGCTCTCGTGTATCCCTCATGTATACATCGTGCCTTCGGCGTTGAGCCACGCGCTCAAGCCCTCTCTCTCTTTCTCTCGAGATGTTTCATAGAGAGACGTGCGTTGAATGTTTCGGCTTGACAATCGAATCGATCCCGTCGTACGATTATTCGTCGACTATCGGCCGTGCGCAAAAATATATTCCCCCGATTTACGAGTATTTTCGGATCGACGAATCGGGGTTACATACATGTAATATGGATATATATATATATTGGACGTCAATCAAGTGTTTGTCTGCGAGCGGTTTCACCGAAACGAAACGATATGGCTCGTCTACATATCGCCGGGGCTCATGAAAAACAAGGGCGCGAATGAGATACGGGGGAAACGCGAGCCGCGCGCGTCCAATATATATACGCGAGCGCGTGGCCGCGACGCAAAAACGACTGTGCACGTATGCCCTGATTGATGGGGCCGCGCGCGCGACATCGGCTCGTGAAAAATAATAATTCACCAGGGGCGACTCCGTGGCAACAGCCGTCGCGTCCTCGCCAGCCGATCGGCAAGCGCCCCCCCCCCCGCATATGTGGAACGAGAAAAAAAACAGATCTACCTCCCCCCTGGTATTTGCTTACACCACGTGGCGGAACGGCCAGCTGGACGAGGATAAAAACGAGCCTTGCGCAAAAATGGCAATAAGCTCTCGGCGCGCTGTCAACCGCGAGGTTTCATACCCACGCAACCATGAATACTCGCGCAAACTCATCCCGTTGGCACACATCAATTCGGTGCAAGGACGTTGGTCTCTTTTTTTTTGCCTGCTCTGCCCACCGGTCGGATGCAGATGTCGCGACCGCGTGTCCGATGACAGATATGTGAAACGTAATTTTTATCGGCGTGGTATTTCGTTTGATCACGAAATAAAAACCCCAAACACCGGCTCGATTCCGCTCGACGATCGTACGTCATCGATGGGGAAAGCTAATTTCACCGAGGTGAACTCGGCGATGTTGCACCCGGCGATTTTCGAAACTACTCCGAGCTCGCCCGGAGTTCCCGAAATACTCTCGCGGAGCAAACGCTCGCTCCGTAATCCCTCCGAACGAATCATAAAATGCCCCACCGTGACGAGTGTTCCGAGAGAGCGAGAGAGCTCGATTTCCCCTTGGAAAAACGCTCGCCGCGAGAGTTCGAAAGCGAAAAAGAAAAAAACCCGCCCACGAGTCAAGCCCACGTTTCGTCGGCTTTGCCCGGGCGCCCGCAGCCCGTTTTTGTTTCGGGGAAACAATTTTTTCCTCGTTTCCACTGGCAACTCTCTCTCTCTCTCGGCGAGTGGCGGTATAAGTGTGAACGGCGGAGGAGGTGGGCGGCAGGAGAGAGAGCATACGCCCTCGAAGCCCCTCTCGCCCGATTTAAGCTCCATCGATTTCGGATGCAAAGGAGGAGGGAGGGGGCGGCTGCCGACGCCAACAATGCCCCGATATTAGCCCTTCGGCTTTATCCCGATGAGCCGCGCAAGGTTCGAGCTGCCGACCGAATTCTTCTGGCCTCCATTCGGCGCTCGCGCGAGTTATGGATTTATGCTCCCTCGCGCCTATACTGCAGCGCCGCTCTTTCATCCGCGATCCCGTTCCAATTTGTTGCGAGACAGCCGAGACCCGATGGACCTCGTGTTGCGATTGAGCTTAGCCAGATACGCTCGGCTCATAGAGTTAATAGAGTTTTTTTCTCACTTTTGTTTGATACGCTTTTATTGCACCCTTTTGGCTGTAACTTGCTCTCCACGCCTGTCCATTTGACGGTATGTCACTGGTGGGATGGGTGTAATATAGCGATCGAAGTTTTACCTACTCCTACATGAGCTTATGCGAAAGTATTCAAGCAAAAAACATATTTTACATTGAATGTAAGCTGTAGCTTGGAAAAGGGAGGATTTCAAACGTGTGGGCCAAAGTTGGATACAAGAGAGAAGCGCATCATAAAAAAACGTTTTTTAAGAACACAATTTAATGCTAGAGTAGAAAATAATCTCTTGATGAATACAAAACTCTCGATGGGAATATATTCGAGAGACGGAAATTATTTTCTCCTTTCGAGTCGTTTTCCCGGAAAGATATTTTCAAACTTTATCTCCAAATAGAAACGTACGCTATTTTACATGATTTAGTTCTCAGATAAATCTCCGCCCCCTCAATAGAAATTTATTCATATCTCGAGTCAGTTACCGTCGGGGAAAGCTAGGAAAATTAAGATTTTAATTTGAAAATTTCCCCAGCGCATTGTGCCGAAAAGATCATCATTTGATTCGCAAAACATCGACTACGCAGTTTTAATTCCCCTATGTAGACACTAAAATGGTTTTAGTCTACTGTATGGAAGCTCCGAGATGCGACAATGAATGTGATTATTTTTTGTTGGGTTTTCATAGTTGTGATGTATCCACACCAGATGCGAAGCATCACTCGCATGGCTCAACGAAATGTCCATGCACAATGTGATCTTTTGCGGAGTAATAATCCTAGACTACAATCTTCGAGTTACTTATCGAGATTCCAGATAATATTAGGGCCTTCTTTTTCTGCTACATAATGTACGGAGATCAAGCTCTCGTGAGCTATGTGCTACACGCGTTCCTCGTACCAAAAATAAAAAGAGAAATGGAAATTTAGACGGCGCGTTATGAATCCTCGTCGTTTCCATTATTCAACGAAACAAAAAAGGAAACATCGCACGCCGATAGAGATGTGGAATACACGATGCCTTTCCTTCTCTCTCAACCACTCCATCTCTCTCTCGAATCCAGGGGAGGATTATTCGGAAACAATGGCACATATCATTTCGTCCCGTGAATTTCTTCAACGAGAATCCCATTTCTCCGAAATAATACGGCAAGAGCTTTTTCGCGCGCGTATCATGAGCGAGCGTAAAGAGAAGAAAGCGAAATTGACGAATATAGATTGTCACGTGTGCGTGGCTTATTTGTTATTCTTGCTCGCATTCCCATTCCGTTCTTAATACTCGCGGCACTCCAGCCCGAGTGGGCTGCTATTGTTCGAGTGAACTGGGTCAGTTTCCCATTCAGAACACCGTTAGTAAAACGTGCGCGCTTCAATTCAATTACTCCCGGTGGTACTTATACCGTCGGCAACACGCTGAGCGGTGCGATCAAGAAACAACAGGTATACGCCGGGAAATCTTGGAGAATCTCTGTTCGGGATTGATAAACCAATGGATTTTTCGAAGCCTTCCAACGTGTTCTCCGACAAAACTTGCTGTGTACTCGCAAAAATTGAAATTTTGATTCGAGAAAAACAATATGTTTGCCAAGCTGTAACAAAACCTTTCCTGATGGGATCGAGAAACGAGTCCAGAGGAAATCTTCTCGTTGTGGCATCTAGATTATTTTCTTTCTTGAAATATGATTTGAATCATTTTTAGTATAAACGCATGAGCTGGGGCAATAAATAGGATGAAAATAATTGTACTTGATTTTATGAAAAGCTTGTTCCAAATTATGTACATCATGATGGACATTTTTATATCAGGAAGAAAGGAAACAAAGGCGAGCAAAATGAATTTGAAATGCAAAGTAGTTGCGCCCGCGCCGCAGGCAATACAGTACTTCTATCAGAGAGAAGAGTATAATGCATTGACGGGATCCAGTGAAAGGTTGAGTAAAACTTCAATATATATATATATATATATATATATATATATATATATATATATATATATATATATATATCCACTGTTTTGTAAAGCTGTTAAGAAACAATAGCGTATCCAATAATCTCGTTTATTTATACAGGTATATTTATTTTAATGGAAATATTCGGAAAAATATATTTTTCACTTGTATCATTGTCCCAATATAATAATAATAAGAAAAATAGTGAAAAATTACTATTCAATATTGAAAATGCATGGCTGTAAATAAACGATTCAATAGCTGTAAAAAAATAGTTCGATACACGAAAAATAGTTTAAATTTTCGTCAATCGTATTTTTGTTTTACTGACAAATAGTGAAATTTCACCGAATATTTCACCAAAACCACTACCTCTATTATTCATCATTGATATCAAAGAAAAAAGCTTACCCTTTGAGATGATTAAAAACGTACAATTGAATCAACCACTACGATTTTCACTCACGATTGGTAAACTTAATCATCAGCCGCGCGTCTCTCGCCATACAACAGTGATCTTGAACGACCCCGGAAGGCTCGATGTAACATCGCACAAGAAACCGCGCGACGATAGTAGGTTACGCGACTCAGCACTCCCAATTCGACCCGGGGGCCGCATCCGCAACCTTCTAAATCAAACGCTCTCTAAACAAAACGCGCGAGCGCGAGTGAAAACGGGAACGTTATGAATCCTCAACGAGGAACATCGAGCCACAAGGATAACGGGATCGGCCGAGCATCACGCACCGCTGGCCGGTCGATCAGCGGGGAAAATATTTGAGCAAGATCGAGGGGAGGGATGGAGGCGCGTCCGGGTCGGAATCAACAGTTTGCTGTATCGATTGGTGGCGGCGCGTGTCGCGTGCGCGCCGGGCTCCGCTCTTTACCGGCCTCCCCCGGCCGCCACCCGATCGTGATTCGCATACGCGAAGGAGAAGGCTCGAGAGGACGTCGTCGTCTGATCTGGCTTGTTTCACGCTCGAATAAATTCGAGGGGGCGAGGCGGAGTAGTCCCATTCAAATTAGGCGGGAGGGCATACACATATACACTCTGGTCCTTATCTCCAGCGGATGATGAGAATCAGAGATGAGCCACGGCTTGGCCCTTCTCATTGAATAGCACGAGAGTTTATTCACAGTCACTTTTGTATGGGGCTTGGTTCTAGCGGTGTAAGCAAAAACCTCGGGTGGAATTTCGAAGATAACCAAATTAGCATAATCCCATCTCGGTGGGTCGTTTCGGGAGAATAACGTTCGAGGAGGGTATACACGGCGTCTGTTCGCTTCCGTAAGGATACGCCGGGGTACGATCGCGCCTTTGAATTTTCGCGGAGTACACGCAAGCTACGAGCCCACTGATTGAACATTCGAAATTCGATTTTGCTTTGAGCTTCTCACGGTGTACGATCATTTATCGGGTCTGTACCCATCGTTACATCCTAGATTAATATTTTCCACTAGTCGCACAAGAATCGACAGTGACAAACGTTCGTTTCAATATTCATCGGCCTATCCTACTTCATTGCCTTCCCTAATGCAAAAAGTATTACATTTTTCGTGGAAGCTTCACTTTCTCGGTTGCAAAAATGTTCGGTTCCTTCCGTCAAAGAGGTTTCTCATCCTCTTACCAACGGTTGCCGAGCACCGAGTTTACTTTGAATGTAAGCTGATTCTACCGTGAAATCTTCAGAAAGAACCACATATACATTTCTTCCCCCTTCTCGATAGTCGTTCCTAGACATTTGACGTTGACAGTGTATACCTGAAATGGATCTTGCATTGATTTCAACTCTCCCTTAGCAATGGTAAATTGTTTCACATGTGCCACTACTCCAAAGTTCTGTCAAGGTACGACTATGTCTTCCTATTTCGTAAGAATAATCGCTGGGAAAATGAACAGCGGTTGTTACAAGAGGGGTTTGCTATGGAAAATCATGAAATTGACCTCGGCTCATATCTTGCCGCTATCAAATTACGTGCAAAGTGCAATCGAGATCCGATCATTTCTGATTTCCTTTAGCAACGGCTACTGGAAAAATAAACATTGCTACGGACAGTTGAACTCGAAAGTATCTTCTATTTTGATTTTCTCAGAGACCAGTCAAATTTTTAATATTTAATAATCACTGCTTAATAGTGAATGTTTACTATTCGTTAGTCAACGTTCTTTGACAAAACAGTACGTTTTATTTTTTTATTCAAAGCAAAAGTGACTCCTTGTTTACATGAAATGGTAGTTTCGTTCAATTCATCAACAATACTCTACTACTTATTAATAGAAAAGGGAAAAATGTTATTTTCCAAATAGTGAAAATTCAACCGATATTCAAGTATCAATCTTGAGTCGACGCAATTCTCACCGACGAGCAGTGCAGAAATAACTCGTTCCAAACGGACAGAGTAGGCCGTGACGACTCTGATCGCAGGTGTGCAGCAGGCGGCACAGCAATCGCCCAGAGTGTCGCGCTCCCTCGAAAGTTGCGACTGCGAAGCTGGCCGGGGGAGGGAAGGAGGGACGAGGGACACTATGGCGCGCGCATCATCGCTCTCGGCTACGTACGCGCCTGCAGCTCCGAGCCATTAACTGGGCGTAACTAAATCGCTTAGCACCTAATCGATCGTTCGCGCAAACTAACCCCCTCCGCCGCCCGAAAGCTCTCGATCCTCCACCCCCGTGTTTTCCGTCTTCTCTGCCGCGCGAGCGAGTTCGGGCTAACGAGCGCGTACACAGCGAGACCGGGTTCCTATCCGGAGCGGCGACAAACTTGCAGCGGAGGCTCAAGCGCGCTCCGCTCGGCGCTCCGCTTCACTTTGACTTGTTGAGTTGTATCCGTTTGATTAAATGCAGATACGCGCGCGCGCTCGCAGCTCCTCGATCAGCCGCGTTAATCGTCCTTCGACTGTTATCCAATCGCGCCAAGTTCCACGCAGTTTTTCCCCTGCCGAGGTGACGCTAGATACGCGCGAACAATTCATCCTTTGTATTGTGCGCCGTCGGAAACGTCTAACGCCACGTCGACAAGTTTGATTACGAATTCGGTCTCGCCGCGAGCGCATAGCATATATCATTACCGGCCGTGATCGGATAGCTGTATACCACCATCGAATCAATACCCTCGTTTCATACAGCCCGAGGCACATATTGAATTTTAATGATTCACGCGTCCGTGCGTGGCATCGAGAGGGTGCGAAAGACCGTTCGACAGCTGACATTAGCAATTCGCCAACGATCCCGGCTTGATTCTTGGGACACTCCCGCTTTGTCCCGCGGCTATTCCTCGTTCCGATTCTGATTGAATTTACACGGGTGATCTTCGGTTCAAAGTACAACTCGAATTGGATTACTGCAGCAGGACACTCGAAGACTAGAGCGAGTCGAACGGCGCGACGCGGAAAAACTCCGTTTAACGCTGGGTCAATTACATCTGTAAACGGAAGAGCGATTGTAAGCAGAGCTTTCTTTTTTCTTTCTAGCTTTTTTTTACAACGCGTCCGTTCCTCTTGAGTAATTAAGTTTCGTTATTTGTGCAGTCAGTGTTTGTCGTTTGGTGGAATCAACAACCGAAGCGTAATTTGGCGATTCTCGCAAAGAGGAGGCTGATTGAAGGATGGAAAAAGAGAAAGGACTTATTAGGAGATCATGGCCATTATTTGGATCGTCAATATTTGGCTTTTATTGATGATTTTGATTTCCACGATGATTTTGAGTCATCACGAATATTTCCTCACATGTTTACAAATACTCCGAGTGGCAGATTTTTAAGTATTATGTTGTCAACTAGAATTGTTGTGCAGTCCAGTGCAAATTTTGTTGAATCAAACGCGCTACTCACTGGCGATCTATGAAATTACACTTCAATCATTGCTTTCACTTTTTTTTTTTAAGATAATTTCTTTCACGTACTTGTGAGTTAATCTCAATATCCACGTTATCCAAAACTACATTCATATTTTATTCAGCTTCTGATATAGAGATTTGGTCATTAGAACCTTGAAATTCATTATCCTTAGCTTCCCCCATTGGTGACGAAAATGACTGAAACTGACTGCCCTATAACCAAAGAAGATATATCTTCTTTGCCCCTACCTATCACCTCTATAACTGCCAGCCTTGCTCAGTACTTCTATGGCTTCTCTTTCGCCTGCATTTTTATCAATATCTTACTCACGTCACGTGGTTGGGTCTTAAGCCAATCATATTACGAGTTAACTGGTTTAACCGTGCAGGCCATCACTTTTCATACAAGGATATCAGGTAATTTATATTTATGTCTAATTACATTTTCATTAGTTCTCTTCGTGATAACTTGAGAAAGGCACAACTGTAAATACGTTTAAGTAAACGATATATTTCTCTCAACCGTACAGCATAGCGAACTCAGCTTACCAGATAACCACATCTCACGTTCAGTTCTCAAATTTCACTGGAACTCTTGTAGGTAGTTCTTTTGATATCGGAATATGTGGTATTTGAAGTCGTTGTTTGTATAAAAATCATATCAATATCTCCGGAAAATCGAAACATCAGGC
Organism: Aphelinus atriplicis; assembly: GCA_020882685.1. Lineage (NCBI taxonomy): Eukaryota > Metazoa > Arthropoda > Insecta > Hymenoptera > Aphelinidae > Aphelinus > Aphelinus atriplicis. The sequence continues at coordinate 71,224,624 of CM037074.1, read as the reverse complement.
TGATGAATGTCTGAGCAGACATTCCATCTATTACGGTATCCCTAAACCACTTCCAAAAGTTTCAGCCAGATCCGAGACCCAAATCCCTCGTGGTTTCCTAGTCAGAACAAACATAGTTCGTGGTTTGTAGAGCAGCAGCTCAGGACGCTAATATATAGATTGCATTATGCGGGCCTGCAATTCTGGCTCGGCGGACTACCACCGGCCAGCGTGAACTGGCACACTCCGGGCTTTCATTGTTGCTCACCGCCGCCCCGTGTACTTAAAACTACTTGAGGCTGGTCAGTTGCCCTTTGCTCTTCTCTCTCAGTGTAAACTCATTTTGGTTCGCATCACGGAACAAATTTTTTTCTTCCTCCAATCTCCAGGGGAGGCTACGTAGCTTTTCCAACAATGAAACGTTCAATTACCGGAGAAACGTCGGCTCGAGGAGCTCGGGCTGGATTGGAAACGCTTGGAAACGCGTGGCTCTCCGAACACGTGTAGAGTCGTAATCTGACTTCTCGCCGCGGCGGGCGCGGCCGTGAAATCCGATAAGTCAGCTGTTGCTCAAAGTCTCGGGAGGTTTCGTTTGCGGGACGGGTGGTACAGCACCGAGCGAATCCATCGGATTCCGCGTGTATCGCGCGTCCGCTCGCCGACGGGACGCCCGGAGATTCGATAATCGATTATTCAATGGTGGCCAAGAGGTCTGTTTTGCGTTTTCGTTCGAGGGAAAAGCTTTTGAATCAGGAAATTTAATTCGCCTCTTTCTCTAGACTCTGTCGCGGCCTCTCGAATTTGCGGGGCTCCGGTGGATCTCGTGCACGTCGGCAGGACGCTCCTGTAAAGAAGGAAAAACCTCTCGTTCGTTCGAATGAGGTTTTGCGTCTTCGAGAAGTCACACAGCGCGGGTGAAAATTCGAATTGCAACGAGGATGCGAGTATTGCCGGGTATATGAATCGAGTGAAATTGCGGATCACTCGAATCATCCCCCACGTTGAAAATCAAAAGACAACGCTGTGATGTTCTGCCCAGCTCTGGAGTTTGATTTCGGCCTCGTGCAAATAACCATCACTCTCCCAAATGAAGTTCTATGGGGTTTTTATGGAGAACTGAGGATTTATAGACGAATAATACTCTTCATTCTCAACATATCCACCAAAAACTGCGCAACTGTGATTAGGACAAACTTTGTCAAAACACAACAAGTTTGTGCTGATGGGATAAATACTTGAATTCTATCTAATTCAGTATCATTGAGTACTAAAAATCAATGGAAGTACCTCATAAATTCAAAGGGAGTACCGGGGCGCATTCGCGCTCAGTATCCAACTATTGCCGGTAACGGGCGAGTGTTTATACCACTCGCTCGAGTAAATCCTCGCGGTGGAAGTTTCAGACGTTGCTCGCGTGGGCGGGGTGGCAGCAGAGCCAAGATTTCCGGACGCGCGACAGCCGGGGGGTAAGAGACGCGAGCGGAAGCGAGGAACGAATTCCCCTCGGTTTGTTGCAGGGACGCGTTGGCACTCGGGTCCCGGAACAAGAACAATAGCCGAGTCAGGAACGGGGAAAGCGAGAGAATCCGGGATTGCGATTCTCGGAGTCGCGTCGTGCGTGCGTGAAAAAATTGCTACACCAGCGGGGAACACGCGCGAGAGCCCACGTCCCGACAATAGGGGGGTATTCTGATGAAACGACTCTACTGTCTTCCTCGAATCTACCACTTGTCGTGTCTACATATACGTTGACCCGGGATAATCACGTACGAAGAAACGCGGGGGGAGAGATGGCTTAGAACGAGCGAAGAAGGACATTCTGGAGTTGATCGGGTGGACGAAGTTGACCATACGATTGCGACGCGTGCGGTATTTTTTTAGTACTCCCGATATACGGACCAGTTTAGGACGCAGCTCGCATTTGTACGTCCAATTCCCCAGTGACACTTGCAGCCTGTCCTCGGCTATAACGTTTTTATTTACCGACGATATAAATCGATCATCGCTGAATTCATAGATGTAATATCATTCGAATGGACTTATATTCGGCGTAAGGAGAAACGACCGAATATCTTGAGGAAAACGTTGGTTAATTAATAATTTGAGATATTCCATCTATTCTAGGCACTTTAAACCACTTCCAAAAGTTTCAGCGGAACTAAAGACCCACATTCCAGAGGGTTTCTTAGTGAGAGTCAACATTTGCTCAAGTAAGGTAGGTGTACTCAATATGCGCCACCCTTTGTGTTTCATGTATATTTACGCACGTCTAGAGCAGCGCCACGGTACACAATCTTGTCAGCAATACAGAATAATGAAGAGAGAAAATATTTTGACCGGAAGTTTAAACCAAGTTGTTACATCCAATTTCCTGCATATTTTCAGCAATTCTGATTCTTAGTCTAATTTCGCTCAGATTTTGCAAATTCTTTTAATATGCTTAAACTGGGCCAAAAAATCGAGCGACATACCATTCGATTCCTTGGCAGTCAATCTACGTCAGCAAAATTTTTTCATCTATTTATAAATTGTCTTCAAGAGCCTTAGTTATTTTTGTCAAGTGTAGCCAATACATACTATCCCCCAAATCATGATTTTCGTCTCGATATTACGCGTTTAATGGTGGAAAAAAAAACATTTTTTGAAAATACTATCATTCCTCGTAGAGAAGTTTAAGCCAGATGCAGCTTGGCTCATTTTGGAGTCATTTAGTACCTACCAGAAAAGTACATAAAACGAAAAGGTAAAAAAAGTATTCTCCGCGTGAAGCATATTGGGTGAACTCGGATTTTTTCACGATATTTTTTTTTCTTTCAAAAAGTGCTCCACGTCAGCGTAGAAAAGTTCAAAATGAACATAGCTTGGTTTATTTTGAAAGTATTGAGTGGAGCTTGCTACCATCTCTACATTAAATATTTCACATTCGATGCGATGCAGTAAATTTTCTCGCTTAGATGGCGTATATTATCGAGTTATAATAGTAATTTGTTGATGAATCCATACTCCCAAATAACACTCAAAGAATGGGCTTTTTTTTGTTTTCGACACTGAAACTCATAGTTATATATTTTGGATTTATCGATCGAAATGAGCGTTTCCAGCTGGTTCAGCTTCGGAGCCAAAGAGCACGCGATGGGTCTTCAAAGCTCTTGTTGCCGAGAGAAGCACTTTGTAAATCCCACTTTCCACTTTTGCGCGAGCGAGTACAGAAATCAGAGTTGACGAGTGATCGAGGACTTCCGAAACGCGCGATTTATTGTTACAGCGAACGGAATAATGGACGTGCGATAGTCCGTGTATGCTATATATGGCGCAACACACACATGTCCGTAATTGTTTGGTCCAAATGAGGGACGGGTGCCCGAGTCGTCGTATGGACATCAATCGCACGTCCGCCGCCAACAAACTCGAATTTCATTTCTCTAACAAAATCGAACGTGGCTCCAACGCGACGAATTAATTCACCCGCCAACGCGCGAATAAACACGCCCGATTCATTAGCGGATATTGGAACTTTTGAATTCCGTTAGAACACACCCGGTAATCGCTCGCGACGGCCCGAGAAACTGTTTGAAAGCCTGCACGCGCACGTGTGGGTGCGGGTGTGTGTACATGTAAAAGGCGCCTACTTCGTCGCTACGCTGACCTAGATAGCTCGCGGGGGCGGCTCGGAGCATCGGAAAATTGAATCTCAATGATAATCGCCTCCCCCCCCCCCGGTGAATCGGCGGTTCCGGAAGCACGGAATTTGTCGGCTCTTCCGTGCCACACTCCCACCTTTGCCACGTGTACCCGTTGATCCACGACCGACGGCTCGCGTTGACGCACCGATTCACCCGAGCGTCGAGGGTATTTTTAATCGTCGCTCGAGCAGCGAGAGACGCTCGTATATGACGGCCGTTTGGGACTGGTTCGAAAGTGCATTGGCGTCGGAGCGACTCTTCGTGGTCCAAATGGCGAGCCTTGGTTGATCGACGGGTCAAGTATGATTATGCGCGTGTATTTCATTGAATTTAGATCATATTTGGGTTACATCGAGTTATCTTTTTTCTTTTTATTTGCATTGCACGGGTCACTGGCTATAGTGAACGAACATTCTTTTTCACTTTAAAACTTTTCATCCACCGAGGAGTTATTCTTTCACGATGAATGACGCATGTATCACAATTATCCAGTCTACAAATTGCCCGTCAACTGTTATTATATTATAATCGATAAAATCTCGTCGACCACGATCATTATCGATGATTTGAATAGGAGATATAGTGCACGATAAATATGGACCATCTGGGGCATTCCAAATATAATCTGATTCGAATAAAATCCACTCGTAACCGCAACGCGTAAATCTACTCACGAATTTGCGTTACGAATTCGGAAATTGCTCAAGTATCGCGCCTCACCATTCGACCCATCCAAAGTATGCGCTCCACATAACCGCCTACGAGATCAAACGTTATTCACCGCTCGTCCCCGATTTTGACTCTCGAACGGAGTTATAACAAAATTCAAATGTCAGCAGAGTCATCGCGATTGCCGCTCGCAGCCTCATGGATTTGCGAAATCCTCTTCAATCGACTCGCAGCCCTGGATCGCGCGCCGCTTCCCAAGCGCCACCGGCGCTCTTCCATTATTTCCCGGCCGACAATGCTTTCGCTTTTCCGTATTTTCCCGTCAACAAAAGACTCGCGGATCCCGCTGCATAATTCTTTGATCCCCAGTGAGAATTGGATCGGGCCGAAGTGGCTGGGCCGAGGAACGCGAAACGGGCCGTACGCGCGCGCGCCCACACAAAGAGACGCAGTAAGCGGAATGTAACTTGTTGCTCCGCACCGATTGCCCGAGTGAAAGTGGCAAAAACACTCGTCCAACGTCCGCGTCTCCCGGATTCAATTTCGCGTGTCGCTGAGCAACGCAGTCGCGCGCCTCTTGTTTTTCCCCCGACACATCCCGGGAAGAATGTTGTTATTTTTTTTTACCGTCCCATAGCTAGCATAATTCAGTGGAAAATCTGGGAACGTGCTTAACGCCGCGATGATTCTCCCGGTGGCGTAGCGCGAGCAGTTTATGACGATTCCGCCTTTATTATCTCGCGGCGTACAGCGAGTTTTTCCATGCGTCGTGTCTTTGGCGTAGCACCACGTCAAAACTGCCTCTTCGCCGTTCGGGCTTCCGCCTACTAAGGAGAGCGAGCTCGTGGGGCAATGATTCATAATAAAAGCACGAAAGTTCGCGGGTCGGTGTAGAGAACGAGGAGGGGGGGAGCTTTTTTAAAACTTTGACGCGCTTGTGTTATGGGCTGTGTGGGCGAGCACTCGCCTCTTTGGGTTTTCGCGCGAAAAGTTGTGAGGAAGAAAAGGAGCGTATGTATATGTAATGTGCCCTCGTAGACGGGTTGTGGATGCGGGAGAGGCCACGCAGATGCGTATATAAGTGCTTTGTGTGTGGCTCGCGTCCACTGCAAGCACATGCGCGGCTCGGAACATCCTCGCGAAACATCCGAAGATTCTCTTGGAGTTGGCGGGATATTATTCTGCCTTGTGTGCAAGTCGAATGGCGAGCAGTAGTGCCCAAAACAAACACGGAGAACGGATTCGTTTGGCGAAGCGTTTCTTTTGAATATCACGAGTATATTGCAAGAGCCCGCGTTTCGGAGCGCGTTAGTTTCAATGATCTAGTGCAATGAAATTCAGTCAATAATTACGATCTTTTATCATTTAGCTCCAAATTGAATAGCTTATGAGCTATAGTGATCACTATAGTGATGTCATAGTCACGAACGATAATTTGTCATTTAATATATCAAATATCAATCAAAAAATTGTCGAACTAATTCAACATCTGCCTCAGAACAACCCACAGTTGTGGCCATAACACAGCTTGTACGGGGCGGCTTCAATGTAACCGCTACAATGACTATCAAGAGCCTTAACAACAATAAGCATAGATAAAAAATTGTAGAACGAAATTACAACAAATAATGAACTCGATCAAATCTCAACCATAGCCAATCCGGCACAGCCCGTTTCCTTTTCGCTGTCTTACTAGATTATGGTTGAACCCTAACACAGTTACTATTTGAATCGAGTTAGAAACTTCTATGCTGTTTTCGCCCAGTATCGATTGATCACTACTGTCACGCTAAGCTATGTTCAGAACACACGTGAATTTCCATGTCTCACTCTGCAAACGTAAAAAATGGTTTTTTGTCATCGGAAGGAAAAATATACGTGCAATAAAACACACGACATCACTGAGATAATAGAGTTGGACATGAAAAAAACGGAGGAACGCGGCTCTAGAGTGAAATATGCTCGTCTCGGTGATTCGTTGTGCAACACGAGACAATAAGCGGGAACGTTGATATTTCCGCCGAGTAAAGCGGGAGCAAACAGCACAGTTTAAACGCCCGAGTTACTGGCCCAAGGTATATAGTGGAGTCGCTTGGTAGCTCGAGAAGCGCAAACGCTTCGAATGAAAATTGGAGGAGCTAGCGGAACAGACTGGGGCAAGCAAATTAATTACTTTTTTGCTGACTCGTGCCGCCGTCAGCCCGAGGAAACGTCGAGGGGAAAACGAGACGACAAATCGACTCGTGAACTGTGAAGACGTACCCGAGAGCCAAGGGAGAATCTGTCCGCCGCGCTCCGGAGGTAATAGAAAGGAAAAAAAAGTGGTGGTGAGAAACGGGCGACATGTGGGGCAAATGTACCCGGAAACCTCTTGTTTCCCCCGGACAGCAGAGCTCGAACTTTCAGCCGTGGAGATAAAAACTAGCGACTCAATTGATTCAAGAAAGGGCTAACAATTGTCAAGATCCCAGTGATTCCCGTCAACTGTTGTCTCGATTCTCCTTAAAACGTCAATGCGTCGAAATTTAATTATCGGTTAACATTGATACGACGGGAACTGTCGCGATCAAATTTGTCTTCGCAGAATGAGTCGATTATTCGTGTTGTCCTAATGTTATCGAATGTCTCGAGACGCGTGTAACAAAACCAACGTATTCGGCAGAATAAATTCGCGGCGCGGCCGTTCACACCCGTCCGACCAAACACGGTTTAATCTACTTGCGCAAAACACAAAGTCTCGAATTTTGATGTACTCGCGCAACACACGACGATTCGCCTTGGACTGTACGCATCATCTCTATGCTAATCTCGTCCCCGACGCCAATCCGACAGCGAGCAGCAGCAGCAGCAGTTCCGGAGTATATACGGGCGGTCACGTCGGCGAGGGCTCACCCGTAATTCCACCAGTGGCACACTCGCTGATGCGCCCAGAGTAACGCTCTGGGTGGCAAAGTGAATAGTTCCGTTGCATTCACGCGTCGATCCGTCCTTATATACAGCAGCGGCTCGCTTGAATCTCGATACACACGCGCCGAGAGTCCGAGGCGTTACCCGCGGTACAACGCGCGCCCGACCAAACGAAGTTTATATGTATCCAGCCAAGTTGGCGATGCCTTCCCGGGAGTTTCCTTGCCCTTCATCCGCACTTTTTTAGACCTCGATCACTTTTTCCTTGGTTGACCGACCGACCGTTCATCCATTATTTAGCCCCGAAAATCGTGGCAACGGCGAGCGAGAGCTCACTTATTCACGTTGCACGTGAGAACTCCCCAACGCGCCGAGTACTGACGGCGATATGTATATAGGGCGCGCGCGCGCAAACCGAGTAGCAGCTCGGCTCGGCCGATGGTCCTCGAGAAATCCGCGAATGAATCGCGTGTTTTTCGCTTTGAATAAATCTCCGGTTTTTTCATTTGCCCCTCCCTGCGAACCCGAGGGAAGAATACGAGTGAAGCATCGGCGCCCGTGTATAGTCTTCTTTGAACATTCCGCCGGTGCAAAGCCGATACTGCATGCCGAGGGAGCACGAGGGAAAGGACTTGTACGGCCGGTTGACAGATAGTCGATGCTACCACAGGGGACATGCATCGCGCATACAACAATGTACGAGGCGAACCTCAGCCGTCAAACGCGAATCAACTTTGAGCCCGCAGATTTCCATGAAAATCTCAGTGAAATCTTTTTGACATAACTGATTATCGTTACTTTCGCTAATACTCGAAGGATATTGGATATCTCGGGAATTTTATTTTCAATCGTTTATCAACGTATCGGGTTTTTTGCGACGCTAATGTGGCGTAGTCCAAAAGTGACGGATTTTTTTCTAATTTACATGTTTGAGTTTTTCCAAACTATGAAATCGGATAGAGCATATCCAAAATAGCAAGGACGTGTATTTTCCAGAAGAATTTCCGAGGATTCCATGAAGATCTCCAAGCTCAAAGTTGGAGACACATTTTTCGCATTTCAGCCCGAAACGGTTCAAAATGCCTTTGTACGCGAGGCATATCGGCTGCAAGATGAAAATATTTGACGTTGAATCAATACAGGTAGTAAATATTTCGTGAAAGCATATGCAGTGTACTATAGGAAGTTGGGTGAGAGAACGACACAGATAATCTGCTTGAGTGAGTGTAATGGGTAAGAGCGTCAGGAAGCGCATATGGGGCCTTGGCCGGAAAATAAAGTTTTGAACCGCAGTGATCAACGGGACGTTACTTATCAATCTTCGATCACTACAAGTTTTATAAACATTCTCGAAGGGAAAAGTAAGAATTCGAGAATGAGCTTCTCGATATTTTCATCCACATTACGAAGTCGTATTACGGGAACGGCAAATCCAATTTCTTGTTATACGAACTGTGCAATCTGGAGCGATTGCCGCTCAGAAAAAGGGAAAAATCATTACAGGATGCATAAAGATGACATCTGATGTAAAATGAATTTTTCATCTCTCTCTCTCTCAGCTTGGATTTAGCTTTCACGAGAGCCCGGCGAAATTTTTCATAACCAGAATTGATTGCCGTTGAGCAATTTCGATTGAAAAAATCGTAATAACAGCTAATTACTTCAATTTCGACGGAGAGTAATAAAATTCGAAGCTATATACAGTACTAAGGAAATTCACTCGGAGTGCGTGGGTGAATGAAAGAGCGGTCAAGAAATTTGATGTCCCACTTCAGGAATTGCGACTTATTAGATGAATGAAACCAGTGGGAGGAAGCTTGATATTTTAACGAGCCATGGCCGAGGAGTTGGAAAAACGAGATTTCCGGAGTTTCGCAGTTAGCGGGTCGAAAGAGAAAGAGAGAGAGATAGAGAGAAGCGTGCGAAGCGGCCGTGAAATAAATGAGAAAATATTCACGAGCCAAGCTTTTCCACGATATTCCAGCTGTGCGTCGGTATATTTTCTACAGATCCGGAATGGCCAAATAGCCATAGCCACTTTTCTTTCTATTTCTAGATTCATTCCAAACTCCATTCCGAGAGGAGGGGCGAATGCAACGATTTTCGAGTCATTTTTATTCCGCAAAAATTCCAAACTGCCGAAATGTTCGCGGGACGGAAACTGCAATTCGAATTCGCGTACTCGTAGCCAGTCCGCGGTCTGAGCGAAATTCAAAAATTTAAAACAACAAAGTGCTTCGCAGGTGGTAAAAAAAAATAACACTCGCGCACTACGCCGTAAGTTCGTAATCACGGGGTTAATCGATACTTGTCGAGATAGAAAAAAAAAACCAAAAAAAAATTTCTCAACACGTGTTACAAGGATCCCAGAGGTGGATTAATTGAATTTGTTCGTGGCATTCTTCGGTTAGCGGCGCGCAAAAGTAATCATACCAATCGAACTGCTTGAAAGCCTCGCGCGAAAATCCATTACTCACGTGTCGGGCCCTACATACGCGAGGTGAGCTTGGCTGTCGTCACGTCTCTTAAATTCAAATTTTGCTAATGGCTATGAATAATAACGAGTAGTCTCTCTCACGCGAGATCGGATTCTTCGCAGTGATATTTTGACTGGTAATAATAAGGTGAAATCACAGCTGGCATCAGACACACGCCATCGCGATACAAACGCACAATAGCCATTCGCTGACACGTATGTCCCTTTCATCATCACACGGTGTCTATTACCCTGCCTACACTGGCGCGATTGGGAGAGAAATACAAGGAGCAGGTATATAACGAGGATCGCGTGACAACTTGTTCCCCCGCGTGGGACACACGCGAGGAGCCAGTCCGACTGATCCCCATTGTGTTCCGACCCCAAAATCACGTGTAGCGCCGTTATTTTCAACCTGCCAAATGTGCAGCGGAACGAGAGAGCACAAAAGCGCGGCCATGGACGCGGCGTCGTACATATAGGTGTGCTTGACGGACGTGCCAGAGCAAGTGCATGGCCGAGCGCGTGAAAGCCAGCTTTGCCGGGGCGGACAAGAGCGACTCGTTAGAGGCTATAGTAGAGTCGCGCCCACACGTATACTCGCTCGCCAGCTCGCTTGATGTTTCGAAGAAGTTGGTCGAATAAAACGAGTTGTTTGCGAGAATCTTTGCGATTCAACTATAATTACAGGGGCGAGTGTGTGACTCGCATGTATGTAATCTCAAAGTCGAGACATTCGTCACGCACGTCCCTATGTCGAATGTTACCCGTCCTGACGTTTCAATTTTATCATTTTGATGGAAAAAATTATGGTCACGTCTGATTATAAGAAGCTTCTCATTACGGAGGAAGAAAAAGGGGAACGTGGCGAATAATCAGTGATAGAAAATACCTATTTCATCTCGTACTCATCATGCGAATATTCTAATGACATGCGGTGATATTGAATGATTAACATCGTTATTCGAATCAATCAGAAAGTTGCATGACCAACTAATAATATGATAGGACACATATGATGATTATAGCAGAGTATAGAGTTTTGTAAATCGAGAATATCGGGGAACGTATAATGTCCCAACGAATACAATCGTTCGATTGGGCGCCATTGTACCACTCATTCATAGTTGGGATAACCAAAGTACTTTCTCGGTTAACATACAGCCAGGTAACAGGTCGAGTCTTGTCCCGCAAACAACACTTGTTAGCGAGTGCATGTCACTATAGCGCGACTCGCAGACTCGGGATTGTTCGAACGAAGATCAAGTTGAATTCGACCCAAATAAACATGTACACCAATCGATCGCTATATACTTGGAACGCATCGACGAATTCGCTGCGAAACGGACAAGCAACCGTCTTGCTCGGAGCGCACCCGGGCAGAATGACACGAGGTTCGGCTCTGAAAGCACTATCTTTATAGCCTCGCGACGAGCGCGCGTTTGACGAATCGCGATACACCCGGCTTCGGGGGGAACGGGACGAACGGATCACCGAGGACATCACAATCGGGGAAAATTGAAACACCAATCGAGCGATCGAGATTTCACCCCCGTATGCCCGCCGGGCAGAGATCCACCGAGTTAGGCCGTGGGCGTCGAGCCAACACAGCGGAATGGATAAAATCCACCGGGTAATGTAATACGAAGTGTCGAATCGATTGGAATTCGGCCGTTTGACCGCGCGGGGGTGCGTAGGAAGCTCGCGTCGAGGGGGATGGAGACGCGCGCGGGCGTCTATATTTATCCGCGCGCACGGCCGGGGAAGGGCACGTGGGCGGCTACCTGTTGGCCTGTACCCCCGGCCAAGTGGGTCGGGCGAAACTAGGTCGGCTCGCCCGCGAGAGCTTGTGTGTATATATGCGCGTCGGTGTATAGTCGCACGTGAGAGCTCGTCAGTGAGCCAACTGTTGCGAGGCCGCCGCCGTCGCCGCCGGCGAGCGATAAACGGCCCGAAAAATTTGCCACCCCTACATCCCGCGCCCGTGTGTAAGCTGCTCTCGGGGCGTGTTTGTGCGCGAGCTGCGGTGGATTACACGCGCAGTGGCTTTCGGCTCCGGGCGAGACGTGCCCGGAAATGAGCTCTCGATCCAGCCTCTCTGTCTCTCGCTCCAGTCAGGCGTGCTCCTGTCAGTTTGTGCCTCTCGCTTTTGGATTAGGTACATGGAACTATACTCAGTAGTATATCAGCGAGGAGTCGAGACAGATTGAAACGGGTCCCGGCCGTGCCCGAATGATACGTGACGCGCAGCCGTATACGTATACCCGATACCGAGAGCCACCCTCTGGGGGATCATATATATTTATACTCGAGTATATATAGAGCAGAGCCTCGTTGTACGGAGTATTGGGTTGGCAGAGAACAACATTTTGACCCTTATGGTCGACAGGACGTTTGAATCGGCTGTTTTTGCCTGGTTTTTGCCCCGAACGACTCGCGCTCCATTTAATTTCACTCAGGTGAGCTGGAGAGTTTTTACTGATTCAATTGGACTACGACTACGACCAAAAAGAAACGAGCAACATACCATGCAATTTTTTTCCACAATTATTCTAGACCCTGACTCCAAATCGAATGTACCTTGGCTCATTTTAAAGTTATCAAGGAGTTCTTTGGGAAATTTATATTGAACGCAATGCGATCCCCACCAAAAATTTTCATCTTCCAACTCAACTCTGTTTCGTCCAAGCACCAGAGATTGACTCATCAGTAGTATACAACCACGATGTTCAGCCGGCGGGCGAATATAGACAGAGGGTTTATGTGCGTTGACTTGTTCATTCAATGTATGCGCATATCAAATATGTAAACGATTTCAGACGGTCAGAATCCTTCGTGAGCAAAATTGAAATGGATTACAAAAGCATATTGTCATGTTGCAACGTTTCACCCATGGGATTTTGCCGATGGCCTCGTAAGGCTATTTATATTACAGGGAACAAAATTGACAAGCGATACAGCTAAAGACTGACATCGTGACATCGCTAACCAATATAGAAATTGAAATATTTCCATTATCGTGTAAGGCAGTGAAAACTACAAAGATTTAGGTGCTCCGAGATGTTTTCGAGCCTATTTTTAAAAAATGAATGGTAACACAAATTAGATGAATCGCGGTCTACGATGGAAAAGAGACCAGACTCGCAAAGAAACAGTTGTTCTAAACCATTAAATGGCTATCATATACAACGAAATATTGAACAACGAGGTTTTAACACAAATTTCTACTTCGATGTAGAATCTATAATTTTAAACGTACACACGACACATCGAGATTGCAAAGAAGCGTGTCAGTATTTCCGTTCGTCGGTGCTGAAGCAGGAGCTGTCGTTTCCACTGGTTAATATTCAATAATGTAAACAATTCGATTTTGAAATTGTGATAAATAATTCATAGACACACCGTCAGTCATTAGTTGTATTACCTACACAGCAAACACGATTTCTTAATTTAAGTAAAAAAAATCTTTCTTAAAATGGGACGGAACGAATTTCAGTATAAAAAAAGTACTTGAATCAAAGTTCTTATTTTGTACTTAGATCAAGTACTTTTTGTACTGAATTTCGGTACGACGAAGTACTTAAATTAATAATTCTCATTTCTGTATTTAGATTATTCTTTTATTAGTGTCTCAATCTCAAAAATATGCAGGCGATAATCCTTGCACAAGATAAATAAAAATGTAATTTTCAAATCTATTGTTTATTTCCTTTATCGTTTGTTTATTTATTTTATTTTATTTTCTCTATTGTTTTAATCAGGCTCTCAGAATTCGGAGCAACTCGTAAAGTTGTCTAGTTTTGATCCGAATGCTCACAAAAATACTAGTCAAACACTGACCTTTATACAATAACCTGTCAATTTAGTTCAGAATCGATTTTAGGATTCGCAAAAATTAATTTTAGTAAATTTATACTGAATTTAAGAAATATATTGATTTGAGTAATAATTACTGGAACTAAGAAAATTCGGATTTTTCGAACTTATTTTAAGTTTAATGTTGTTTCACCCAAAAAGAACGAATTAAAAACAATACACTGGGACTGTAACTCCCTCGACTCCCCACGCGCGCCAAGAATTTCGGCCATTTTAACACGCTTTAAGATCCTTTCTCGAGTAACTAGAGAGGCACGCGCGCTCGAGCGTGTCGCATAATCACTGTTTCTCGCTAGTGTGCGACGCGTGTCAGACGTCCGACGAGCATACAAGTCGGCGCGAGCCGATCGACCGGCGGGGGTCTCGAATGATTCAATCGAGTGAAATTGCGGCTGCGCCTCGGGGCTAACGATTTGCGAGGCCCGCGTTATCCGGTAATTGACGGGGCGAGACACGCCGATAAGCCGCGCGGCGAATGAATCGAACCGGGCCGTGCTGCTGTCCGAGAGGCCGCAGCTGTGCTCGCGCGCGCCGCGACCTGTCCCTTTACGCCGAGTCAGTCGCGTCGTCCTTCGACCTAAGGGCTTTCGCCGCACCGAGTTTCCCACGTGTACGGCAATTAATATCGGCAGACCACGTAGATTTTGCCGAACGTGTATACACACACACACACACACACACACACACATGCGCGAGATTAATCGCGAGCCCGGGTGTTGTGTGGCTCGCTGCATAACTCGACTCGAATCTCTATATCCATTACCAAGAGTCGTAACCTCTGGTTCTGATCCCTGTGTAGTCTCAGCAACTGAAGGAAATAAACCCCGAAACTTTACTAATGAAGCATATATATAATATACACATATTTTTTTTCAACTAATTGGCAAGTAGTATTCGTCCACTACGTGTAATATTTTCGAATGTAATTAATTCAAATTTAAGATGACGAACTCTGATGAATCTATTTTCAGCAATAAAATAAAGTTGGCAGATAAAAAATTGTCGAATCATTGAAACACTCGAGATCATTGGAATCAATATGAAATTCGGGATATCCTACATGTTACGAGGATAGAGACATTCCAATATTTTTGATAGACTTGACGGGCGAGCTCTCAATCACTATTAAGCAAATGAAATAATCAAATATCAATGCACTCTCGTCGTTTCAATAAACGACCGGCCTTAAATGATTACTGACACAGCCTGGAACAATATGTACTCGCAGGGGCCAGCATTTAGTGCAATTAGTTTATTCTTCTTCATCAGTTGTGTCATATACCAGATGACGTTTCGGTGCAAATTCAAATGTAGACATTTTAACATGGTGCTCTTCTTGGTTTGTCCACTTATTACTCTATTTGTTAATTCATTCATTGTCCGATATTCGTCTTGTTGTTGTTTTTTTCAATAGAATAGATTAATTTATTTATTTAACCCAAAGTCGATCCTAACCAAATGCTACGAGGAAGAAAAAAGAGGCAGAATAACGTGAAGGCATTGTTTGTTTGTTTATTAGTAACTTCATGACGCGCATCACGTGATATCCAGTATCAAAACAGACAAATGTGACAAACGAGCCGCACCGAAACGTCCTCCGATATGAAACAAACAACTCGTTAAAGATCGTCAACTCTATACGTATCAGTTCGCGTCCTTCCATAAGTTACCGCCGGTAGGCACACATTCGCGGGTGTGTGCAAGCCAGGTGAAACAGAGAGAGCCAGGAAACTTCGCGCTACGGAGAGACAGAGACTGTAAAATCAATTTTGAATTCTGTTTGACCAAGCAAATCAGAGTAATGTTGCCGGGTGCGTTGGTAATCAGCCAAAGTGTGGAAGCCGCCGGATACCCGGGGGAATAGTTTTAGTGTGTGATCACAGCCGGTAGTTACATACTCCGGAGATGAGATCCGGCTAATTGCAACGGAGATCCTTCCTCCCGAACCGAGTGTCGCGACGCGCCCAAAAATACGACGCGACACGGGCGTATCGCGTGCGCGCGAGTATCAATTCCACCCTGGACCCGCGTGTATAAAGACACATAAATAGCGTATAGGGTCGTCGCGGGCAAACAAAAAGCGAATGGGCCTCGATGAATAACTCATCAGGGAGCGGATGCTTACTTATTCAGCAGCCCTTCCGTTTTTTTTTCTCTCCTCGCGTTCCCTCCCCGGGCCGCGATCATCTCCTTTTGCCGGGTACACGCGCGCCCCAGATGGATCGCGCCCTCGAGCCTCCCCCGGCGATCATGAATGCCCGGGAGCAAACCGCCCGCATATATATATATTCTCTCGTGTTGTATCGTAACGATCCAAAACATCGGCCCCCGAGAAACGGGCGGGAGTCTCGACGCAAACAACCCGTGTTTGTTCTGGATTATTGTAAAATATCAAACGGGCCGAGCGTACTTTTGCCGGGGGAGGAAAAACGATCGGGCGTGGAGACACGCGAAATCCGTTCGTCGCACTCTGAGTTGCTCGCGGTGAGTAGCCACCGCGAGTGAAAGTGAGGACTCGCTGTATCAAAGTGGGCTTTCGCTTTGACGCGTTGAAATTTACCCCGATTTTGACAATTTTGGACTGTTCGAATTCCGGGAAATCGAGTAGAAGGTCACTTTGAGAAAAAAAGAATTACCCAGCGGTCTCTCGTTTCCCACAACGAGATTAGGCTCGAATCATCGCAAAAAGTTTGGGATGATCCATCGAGTTACATCGTTATCGAGCGCTCCGCGTATAACTCAATCGCCCAACCGTCCCGACAACTCATATCGCCCGATCACCGGCTCCACAAAATAAAGGCCCATCAATTTATCCGAGAGTTGCAAAAACTTGAATGAGTTGCGCGAGCGCACGATGCAATATTTCGCTTCTGGTTTCCCTCCTCCTGCTCCTCGCCCAAAGGCCAATAGCCAATTCACTTTGCTCGCGGCGATCCCAACCCGCTCCCAACTTGAATCACAAGCCCGGTCGGGATTCGATTTTTCCGTTAATCGCTAAGCAGGCGTAACGGGGCTGTAGGAGCACACTTCGCACTCGGAAATTGGCGCGCGGATCAATCGAGCACGCGCGGATTCATATCCACTTGGAGGCCCGCACCACTCGATTGTTCGATCGGTGTGATTCTCGGTTACGCGGCAATCCATCCGTTTGCTGGATTCGCGCGGGGCTGCAATCGCTCGCGGTGAGCGGATCCGCTGTGCAAATGATCCTTGGGCCCGATACGAACGACTGGAGCCGCGTTGGCTCGGCTCGCTACGAGGCCGCTAATTGCGTTGCTTATAATCTCGTGCGTAGGCGGGTAAATATCCCGGCTCACCGGCTCATTAGTCGGAAATTACTTTGCTGCCTCGTGTAGACTCGCGGAGCAAGCGTCCCGAGGGGGAATATCGCATCGAGCCCAGAAGTATTGTCGCTCGAGAGAATTTCCACTGGATTATAGTCGCGGGACAAATACTCGAAACTTCGAGAGGGAACGAACGCGCGAAACTTTGGTTTACTCGATGATGCTTAGAAGGAAGCAGGCTAGATTTGGAAAGAGCTACTCCGAGCAGACGTTCATCCGATGAAACACTGGATCGATCTGTTTTCCCCGGGTTACCCGACAATTTAATCTGGATTTTTCCAAGATCAGGTTCTGAAGCGCGGGTCGAATATGGAACAATTTTTAAGACGATTCCAAAACGACGCGTGATTCGTTCTTCAATTGATTTCCCTCCGTTATTTCCCGAGATAACAAGCTCCTGCATGATAGTGACACTTCGAAGTATCCCATTATAAGCTGGTCAATCAATTTTCTAATGAATTACATTGGATATTTCACTGCAACACTCGTGACTGTTTACTCGACTTTCATGAGATTCGTTCATTACACTTTTTGTGAAAATAAATATTCTACTAGAATTTCACTGTAAATTTACGGTAGAAAGACAATTTTATATGTGCAATGGGCCACCCTCAAAGAGCAAACATTGAACTTTTCAAATAAAGCTTCTATTTCAATAGTTTTAGTCGAATCAGATATATATATATATATATATACATAACAATATCAAAAAGTGCTCAACTCTATTCTCCGTTATGAATAAATATCATATTCATGTAAATTGCTTCTACCAACTGAGAAGGATTTTGTCAAAAAGTTGACTTATCAAATGTCACGAGACTCCGGTGAATATTCGCCAAAATATATTCGCCAAAAAAGTCCAAATTAAATTTCCCCTAACCCACTGAAAACTTTACCCGCACCAGTCTCATAGTGAAATTTACTTCACTTGCGCCATACTTCAACAAAACAAAATCACGAGCTCCTGCGGAATTCGACACAGCGTAAAACGGTGGGACGCCCGAGAACACCGAAGCATCTCTAGTATACTTGTCTCGATGAAAAACCACCCTGGAGACGCGCGCCTCGAATTAGCTCGTTTTCCAGGCTGAGCCTCGCGAGTCCGTATACTAATTGGGTATTACCCCATTAGACGTTGCGCACAAAATCGGCCGAGACGTGGGGTTACGCGCAAGTATAGGGGAGGAGCCGCGAACGTGTCCTTGGGGTAATCGAGCAAGCCTAAATTGCGCTCCCCCACATCAGCCGTCCCTGGGGTGTGTTTTTTACCGTTCCCCCGCTCCGCCCACCTGGCGAATTACCCGGGACGAGCCCGCCACCTGTTGCGACTCGAGCTCCCGAATGCCCTCGTATTCCCGGAGACTCGCTCACCAGGAGGATGGGCCCGTGCTTCGGACGACCCGGGGGGCGGGATAAATTGATTGTGGAGCAATAATATAACGGGAGTGTCCGTTTCGCGCACGTCTGTTTGTTCTGACGGGGAAAGAGCCCAGACCTGGAGACCCTGGCCCGAGGAAAATACACCGTAGGGTGTAAGTAAACGAGAGAAAACCCGATCGTCGCGACGGAAATCGTATACGGATTCTCGAAAAATAGAGAAAAAAAACATAAAGTAGAGATATGATAATCGGGAGTTGATCGAGGATGAACTCATACGTGGTTGGATTCGTTCTGCCACACACTCACTAAAATCGAATACAAGATTCACGATAAAAAATAGTTTGAATTAAGAAAAAAAATCAATTTGACAGCCACGATTAGCACTAAGCGTTTTAAAAATGTTCATCGAGCTCCAAAGTACTTTGAAATGTTCTACAAACGTTTGAAAATCGTTCAAGTGGCGTATTGATAAAGTTTCAGGAACATTCATTGAATATCGGTGGATTTCGTGAAGAAAATTGATGTCAGTGATATTCAAGTTTAATGAACGATTTTGGAACGTTGACAAAAATAATATTTTCATTAATTATGTGAATGTAATTAAAGGTTCGTTAAATATTTCATGAATGCATTCAAGCAGGTGATCTACTTTCTTTTTATAAACTAATAACATTTTATACTCGAATCGACGGTGCATTAAATATTCACACGGGTGGTATTTACAGTAGAGTGAAGTAGAATCTAAGTTGAATATTCTGTTCCTACTGCTTGCGCGTGAATTTATAACTGACAAGAGTTCACTTAAATTCAGAGCTACTTACCAGGAGACTACCTAATATTTGGATCTCCAACTCCACTGAAACTTATCGAGGTAATTTCGTGATACCGTGATATTTGCAGTGTTTCGTCGGCTAACGCTTCTATTTGTCTGAAATATCGACTGATCATTGCTAATTTTATGCTCATTTACATTGATGATTTATAGTTACATACAAAATCTCATACTCTGTAATTCTAAAATAGTTAAAAACTACTATTCTGCAGTAGAAATTGCATGACTGATGAAAATAGTAAATATTCAATTGAAAAATTAGTAAAATTGGACCAACTTCCGATTGAACATTCACTATTCACATGAGTCATGCAATTCCCATTATTTCAACTTTAGAGGGCATACGTATAGATATACACAGTTTGCGGGGAGAGATGACAATATCTCCAGGGAATCGAAACGTTAGCACGAAGACCGTCAATATTGTCCATTTGGGTAACCGCAAGTTTCTACCACCAATAGTTTCATGTATCGGACACCCAAACCCCAATTGGTCCCCTGGTTAATTTGTCAATCCTAGACAGTACTAATCCAGGATCAAACGTTCGCTCTCTTTAGCAGCTTGTCAAGGTGACTTTTCTTCCCCAACTGAGGTTCGATTTTTTGCCGAGTGCAGTCCCAAAGACACACGCCGGACGTCCTGCACAGATGGGAACGCAATACAGGCACGAGGCAGGAGGGGTTATGATAAAGGCGCAATAAACCAAGCGAAGCAGCTGGAACAATGACGGATCGCCTTTTTCAGCTGCGGCTCTCTCGGCCGCTCGAATTGACGTTTCCATCGCTCGCGCGAGAGCGCGAGAGAAAAAGAGCCGCTTGATGGAAGAACAATCGAGAGATAGAAGGGTCTATTAGCTGAAATCAAGGGTAGAAGAGGCCGTGGCGCGGGCGAGAGAGCGAGAGATAAAAGAAGCCATACTGGCGCCCGCGTGATATCGGCTCGATTCACTCGCGTCCTACATATTGGAAATCTTCCTCGTCCGGCCGAGCGGTTTTTTCATTACTTTCGAATAAAATTGATCCGTCGTCAAGGCCGGGCGACACCCTCGGCGGGCCGCTGAAAAGTTCCGATCGTCGCGCGCGAGCCTATACACACTCGGATGAATGGATTTTTCCTTCTCGACACCGGCAAACGGCCGATATACACGACCAATGTCACGAGCACACGAGCCCTTTCAATTAACCCAGCCTCTCTCTCTCGAGCTGTCGACTTTTTTAATGGATGTGTGTGTGTGTGTGCCGGGTAACGGCAGAGTAGTATATAGAAGGAGCAAGTGCTCGGGCAAAAGTTTTAATAGTCGGTGGCAGCTGCAGCCCACCTGAGAAGCCCGTCTCTCCGAGGAGTACACGCGCCGGCCGATGATGGAGTTATGTCGCGCGTGCGTCTCTATATATATATATATACACTCGCGGCATCTGCCAAACATTGGCAATTAATTTTTTCGTAAAACTTCCTCGATTAACTCTGCCACGGGGACAATTGATGGGTCGAGGCGGTTTTTTTTTCGAGCTGACCTCGTTAGTTTTCGACGGCCACACACACACACACGTGGCTGCTTTATATATTTATCTATCCTGGCTAAACCCATAATATATCGCCGGCGTTCCTTCGCTTTTAATCGAAAGGAAATATGTGTGTGTGTGTGTGGGGGGGGGGGGTTAATATACGTTTTAGGAGCTTTCCTCGGCCCAGTTATTTATCGGTTAATTTCTGGATCGGTCGCCCGGATGCAGAGGGATTTGTGCGTTTGTGTACTCGGCAGCTTCGATACTTTCCAAATTTATCGAGGACGCCGTAATTCAATGGTTGGCCCAGGGCTTCGTCTATACACGAGTCGATTGTTCGCTCGTGAATATTCCCCGGTTGACTTTTCAACTTGGACCTCGGGAAACTGGCTCGGCGTACGCGATCTGTGAAATATACCCCTTTGGCGTTTCGAAAAGCAGAATCCGCACTAAAGAAGAAGTTGTTAGTCTTAAAAATCTTAATATACGTTTTTGAAAAAAAATGAAAGGAATGCTAGATTTATATCGGAAATCTACTGTATCATAAGAAACTCTGATATCTGTTTATAGTAAAATTATGTTAACATCACCGTACAAAATATAATGTACAATATATTTTTAGAAGCTTTCACTAGTATATACTAGATCTCACTAGTGAATTGTGAAAAACCCTAAATTGATTCCTACTGGTCGGCATATAGAACCACAAACTATTTCATACTTCGAAATTCGTTCGTATAAATTGAAGTCGGAAATTTATCTAAAATCGCAAAAATACCAAAAGTAGGAAATTTGAGCCTTGGATTCGAGGACCCAAGAAAATCCGATAGAAACTCGGTTTTTGTTCAATAATTCATTTGAAATTAAGTGAAATTAAGTATATTAGTGCTATTTAAGTAAATTTCGATCGCAAAAATACGAGCCCCGCGTACTCTTCGTATTCATAACATTTTCATCCCGGCGACTTTACTCTGGTGGAAGAGCTGGAAGAAAACGTCCCAGGTCAGTAGTGCACACGGGTAGCTGCACACAACGGGCTTTGTTCAATGCGTTCCCCGCGTTACTTTGTCCCGGCGCCAGTCTTATATATACACACCTACGTGCAGTGGGGACAGCCGCTGAAAGTACACACTTACAAAAATCGAATATTGGTTGAAAAATCCGCTTGACGCTATAATAAGGTCTCATCTGGCTGCGAGAAGGCAATCTTATCTCTACACTGGAGAAAAAAAAATGAAATATAAATATATTCACGTATGTCCTTTGGACGAGCACTCGTATAATAGAATATCGTATTCGACTTTTGAGTTCAATTTTCAAACTGTCACGCACTAGTTGCATATAATATACTATGATACAATCGTCCAACAAAACGATGAAAAAGGATGACCGTATGTCTCCAGGAAATCGGAACTTGAGCTGACTCACGACTGCATATCGACGGCCCTTACGAAGAAAAGCACATTTCAAATCTCCGACGAAAAAAAACACATTTCGTTTATCGGACGAAAAAAAAACACATTCCAGTTTCTCAGTCGAAGAAAAACACATTTCGGCTTCTCGGACGAAAAAAGCACATTTCAGCTTCTCGGACGAAGAAAAGCACATTTCGACGAAGAAAAGTACATTTCAGGTTATTCGATGCGGTAGAAAATTATCTGCGCATTACCACGTAGAATAATACATTACACACAAGTAAAATAATACATTGCACGTTTTCACACACTCTCACGAGTATTGAGATACCCAATTTCATACATCTCATCATTCAATATACTACGTAGCTGAAATGTGCTTTTCTTCGTCCGAGAAGCTGAAATGTGCTTTTTTTCGTCCGAGAAACTGAAATGTGCTTTTTTTCGTCCGAGAAGCTGAAATGTGTTTTTCTTCGTCGTAAACCGTGAAATGTGCTTTTCTTCGCCGGAAGGTCGAAATGTGCTTTTTTTCGTCGGAGATTTGAAATGTGCTTTTCTTCGTAAGGGCCGTCGATATAATCTATTTGTGTCGCAGCGCACATGTTTCCACCTTCAAAAGTTTGAGATAAAACCCGAGCGACCCGAATCCCAAGAAAAATATCATCTTGGTCAGCCATTTTTTAGGGAATTTTAAAATTCATATCTTTTTGCTTTACATCCCTCTGATCCCCCCTCCCCGCCTCTCCGGAGGTAGGGGTCCCACGTTTTACCGATTCATTCCTCTGAACTTTCTACTGGTTCCCTTGGTCTGATCGCCCTCTGCCCAGCCGAACTAACTTGCAATTTCAAGTTTAGAGAAGGCCAAATCATTGCGCACTGGGAAGAGTCAAAATAAAGGATTTGACAGTTCGAAATTTTCATCATTTCAATTTACTACAGCAACCCGATTTTCGAAAAATTAAAATCCCCCCGAAGGGCGAGGCACAGTTGCTTATTCACAACCCTGAACATCGCTGCTCACTTTCACTCTTTTTTTGCCTCGGCGTCGACGGATCGGCCGAGCAGGGGAAAAGAGACCCCCCTTTTGTTATTTCGTATCGAGAAGAGAGTGTACCAAAAGCATTTCCATCCGAGTGGTCGCGATCCGTTCGTGCTAAACCAATCGCACGCCCTTCGTCTTGCGTACACTCAACGTGAGCCGCGCGCGCGCCGAATCGCAATCAAACGTGAACTGGAGGTTGGAGTATATATAGGGAGGGAAGCGCGTGAAGCTTGACGTCAGTTGGCTCCCATACATGGCCAAGGATCGATGCACCCGAGGATTTCTCGGGAGACGCGCCGAGCAAATTTGAAAAATCATCCGATTCTCATATGTTTATATACTCGGCTTCCATATCCGGCTGCACGAGACGCGTTTTTCCGCCTCGAACGAGCGGCTCCGAGCCGTTGACTGCGAGGAGCCTATTCCCGTGTATACGCGAACTTTTCCTCGCTGTTTATTTGTGTGCATGTCTATATGAGCTCGAGTAGGGAGCCGTGTTCGATTCTATACCGTGATTCATAAAAGTCGCAGATGTCGGACGGGTGCCGTATATCATACACTCTACATACAAAATAAATGAAAATTCTCATTTACTATAGTAGAAATTGGCTAACTAAAAAATATAGTAAATATTTAACTAAAAAATTCGTGAAATTAGTAAAAATTCACTAATTTTTAGTTGAATATTTACCATTTCCATTAGTTACGCAATGTCTATTGTTTCAATCTTGGAGAGCACCTATAGTGGATACTACCGTCGTAAAAGAAAACTAGGCAAACGAGTGCTCCGCGCAGTTAGGCCCAAGGATGAAGGTGTTTCAAATCGTTCCTCGGTGTAACGTATCACTCGATAATAAGTAGCAATCCATTCGTCAGCGCCAAGTCGAGGGCCCAGCAAGTGCAGTGGCGCGTGTGTCCGCGTAACGGCCAGACCGAAATGGCGCGATGATGATACAGCGTTTGAAACCGACGTAATTCCGTCGCCCAGACGAATTCGACAACGCGGCACTTTGTCAACGGCCGCGGCCTTCTTTGAACTTTTCTTCGCTCAAACACATATATACGTACAATTCCAAATAAACCGGACGGAAAAAGATTTGCCGACGAATCGTTTCGTATGACGCGTGCGAATCGAAATGAAAATCGCGAAATGTCGATGTGGAACTTTGAGGAGGAGAGGCGTGTCGTCGTCGCGAGAGCTCGACACGTATAAGAAGTTGAATCCGATGAAGGATGGCGCGAGGGAGGGAGAAAAAAAACATTGAAGGCAGAAGAAGAATGCCGGATTTGCGCGCGGCAGGTCCAAAGAGATTCGACGATAATTCAACGGTAAACTAATCCCATCCATCAGACTTGATCGATTCGCCCTATCAATAACAATCCGAGCTACGCGCGTATATCTATACGCGTACACCGAGCTACGACCACGGATTCACCGCGAAACACACACCCACACGCACAGATGGTATACCCTCTCAATGAATTTCCAGCGTGAAATCCGGCTGATTACGGCCGCGTATGACTCGCCGGGGACTCGCCATCGATCAACATCTCCCTCGATTAATAGCTCGAGGCGAGGGCGAGAGCCCAAGGTATACGGGCTCCTTTTCATTCTGCGCTGCTCTCGAAACAGGTATACGGGAAAGAAAGAGAGAGAGAGAGAGAGAAAGAGGGGGAGGTAAGACCGCTTAGCGAGAGTCGTACACAATGGAAGCATTATGTGCACTTGGCCGCGCGGTCCACCGACACGCTGAGCCGCGCCACTTATTCCATTACTCGTCTCTGTTTTCCGGCCGCGCGCTGCCCCCTATATACCGCCGATATTGCGTTACGTGTTTCTCCCCCTCGTGTGTTTTTTCTTCCTCCGTCCTGGTCCAGCTTTATGCGGGGAGGGGGAGCAGGAGGTTTTTCCTTTTCTCTCCTCCCCCTCTTCGTTTTCTCCTTCGTTTTTGTCCGAACAGCCGAGCATGCACGAGCGGGGCACGCAAACTTATCTCGCGTTAAAATTCCAGGATGAAACAGCTTCCTCCTCGGGACTCCGCCCCGCCCCCCCCCTGCCTTTACCCGTAATATTGCAAACTTGATTCTGCTGTATTACGCATTTTCGTCCCTCCCCCCCTTCCCCTCATTTTGTGACCCGGGGCAAAGCTGCTCGAAATGTTGTATCTATCTCCCTCTACCTCCCTCTCTCCACGGTTTATTACTCTCGCGTGTTTTTTTTGCTTTCTCAAAGAGAAAGCTTTGTAATGGGGCAAAAATCGACCCACCGAATCAGACCTCGGGACCTCGATTTTCGTGATCTACGGGTCGAAAAACATGGAAATCCAAAAGTGTCTGTATATATGTGTGTGTGTGTGTGTGTGTGTATGTGTGTGTGTGTGTGTGTGTGTGTGTGTGTGTGTGTGTGTGCGTCCCGTTTTTTTTTCGTCCACGATAACTCTCGAAGGAATGGTCCGATCGTCTTGAAATTTTGCACACAGGTTAATCGCGGCAAGATCTATCACGAGTTCAATTTTCAGCAAAATCCGTTGGTTATTTCCTTAGCGACCGTTTCTAACGTGTTTTTTCACAAATCCTTATGAGTGCTCATTGGGGCAAGCCGGAAAATCAGTTTAAGTCACACTCGATGGCCAAGGACACTGAATTGTTCTATTTTCTCCATAGCAACCGTTGTTTACATCCCTAGCAACCGTTACGAAGGTTGGAAATTATTAATTAATGACCTATTTCCATCATTTTTGACGGCAAAGGACACAAAATCTTCCCAATTAGCTCCTTAACAACCGTTGCTAAGGGGAAAAAAATTCATGTACGTTTCGTTTCCAGTATTTTCAACGTGCTATAGAGAAAATTGGGGAAATTTGGTGTCTTTTGCCATCGAAAATGATCAAAATGAGTCTTCAAGTATGCTAAATACGGACCGGATCGATTTTGACCGCCATTAAACCGTATGACAGTCATAAGATGGATTGATCGAAAAATTATGCAGGTCCAAATGTCTCGCATCGTGTAGAACCTAGAACCGTTTGCTTTGTTGCATTTGATCAAATAATAAGAGAGCCCGGTCAGACATCAACACTCGCAACATAGTTTGGTCAATTGAAAAAGAACGACACTTTACACAGTCACAAAGATACAAATTGAATTGATTAAATAATTTTTTTGTAATTTTTGAAAAATAGATGATAGTATCTACGCTAGTGGAATGGTGAAAATACAGGTTTGAGACGCGTTTGTGGGTGATGTTGAAGCCTCTTTGAGAAAGCATACTGCTAAGGCACTTGGCAGCGGTTTTTCGTTCTAGAACGCATCGCGAGGTATTCCGTAAATGTTACAACTCCGGGCAAGTTTCGCAAAATTCAAAGGGAAAATTCCCACCGCTTTGAAGATAACAACTCGGACGGGGAAAAACGTCGGCCACGTTGGAGAATCATTTATATATCGCGCGGGTTCGCCTCTTGTTAGCGAGCAAAGCTGACGCTAGTCGGGGCGCTTGATTACGGCCGGGGAATTTCTCGAATCACGGGGACAAACTCTATTAGAACCCTGTCTCGAGGTGGATTGTGAGAATGACAATTTTGGAATTTCTCAAAATTTCTCAGAACCGCTTCGAAGGTAGTCGAGTGTCAATTTCGATGACAATTCACGCTCGCTCTTAATTTGAAATTATAGTTGGAAGGTACTATCTAATAGTGGATATTCATTACGCGTTAATGAGAATTAAATAGATGAAAAGCAGTGAATATTCATTCGATTAAACAGTATACGTTTACCCACACTAAGTAATTCGATATATTTGGTGGCTAGATAATCAGCCTTGTCAAGTTCAAATTATAATTATCTGTTACGTGGTAAGCAACGTCAAGTTAATGTAATCATATCTACTTCTTTCAATAAAAGGGTGACAATCTAACGAGCGAAACTTCGCCTGCATATCCAATACTGCAATTGAATATTGTGTGTATAATGTGGTATCCTGTTCGAATAAAAGCCAACCCGTGCATACTCTCTTTCTTTCCATCGAGGAATTACGGATTTTTCCCGCGGCTGGATTACCCTCGGACGTGGGGTCGGTCATTCCAAGTCGGAGCGGAGGGATCGCGAAAGCTCCTCCATAGTGAATATTTCCAAACTCGAGGGTCGCACACAGCTGTAGAGCCTCGTCGCGAGCTGGCAGTAAATTTTCGCCCCGGTCGACATGGCCAGGAGGAACAGAGTCACTCGCTCGCGGGGTCGAGGTGAGTTTGAGCGCGTAACGAGAGCTGCCGCTCGCGTTCGCCAGAAAAAGAGAGATGCACACAACTCGAGGGAGAGCCGAGCCTCTCCAGCAGTGCCTAGCATGATTATCCCACCGCTTTTTTCCCCGATGCCCCGCGAGCGGCTCTTTCCGTTCCCACTTCAGCGGCCTTTCTCTTCGGCAAAAAATTGCGCAAGTCTCTCCCCGGCCGCGCGGCACAGTTCGACGGTTTCCATTTCGAGTGCGCGCGACTGCTCGGATCTATTTTTTTCTCCTCCATCATCCTCCCCCTACTACCCCTCGTCACTCGCGCTCGTCTATCGCG
The DNA here is from genome assembly GCA_020882685.1 of Aphelinus atriplicis. Lineage (NCBI taxonomy): Eukaryota > Metazoa > Arthropoda > Insecta > Hymenoptera > Aphelinidae > Aphelinus > Aphelinus atriplicis. The sequence continues at coordinate 71,196,953 of CM037074.1, read as the reverse complement.
ACATGTTGTGCAAAATTGTAATTCGAACGCAGGGGCAAAATGTGCCGAGTATAGAAAAAATATGCTGGACGATATCGTATTTTCACTGGATCATGTGATGGAGACTTTCGCGAATACATACGTATTGGGCGAATCGCACTAGACGAAATTTAAGAGCTCTTACAAGATTACATAAGTAATTCTATCAATAAACATTCTACGATTTACTTTATTTTGGATAAATTAAAAAGACTTTCATCAATTCAATCCCAGAAGCTCAAATTTGCTACTTTTGCGATTTTAGACTCATGTTTGACCTCAATTTACGCCTATACAAACGAATCTCGAAATGTTATAATTTGTATGTTTGTACTATAATATGCCGACAAGTAGGAATTAATGTAGGTTATTTACTGTATATTAGTGAAAGCTTCTAAAAATATAGTATACATTATATTTTGTATGGTGATGTAGTTTACATAATTTAAACAGATATCAGAGTTTTCTATGATACAGTAGATTTCAGATAGAAATGAAGTATCATTTACTATGATTTTTTCTTCCTATATGGTATAGTAAGATTCCCAGACCAATTTTAAGAGTATTACGCGAATAATAACGTTTCATTTCCAACCCATAGGCTCGCGTATTTTTCCGGGAATTGAGAATCGCAGCATCCCACAATCCTCTCGTGGCATGAAATCGTATTTTTCTACTTCATACACATGGATTTTGATTAGAAATTCCGTAATTCCAAATCCCACTCTTACTTCGCGAGCTGTGTAACGGCAGATGACCATTTTTTAGACTATATCCGAAATGAAGTGAAAGATCTCTTCAAACTGGGTTAAAACGGAAAGCAAATAACAGTATTAGCTCCACTCGATGTCAAAGCGCCGAAGGAGCATACGAATTCGAACCGCTTTTCCGAGATATCGTCGGCTTCGTCGCGTATATATACACACACTCACGCGTGTAAAAATTGCGCGAGTATCGTTTTGCGACGGCTATATGGTCAAACGACTCGCCGACTGAGATATCAGGTTGAGCATCGAACAAAAACGTGGCCGCGATTAATTGCGGCACGACGACGGTAACTACGCCCGTGTCGCGGAGGTAATTGATGAGGGGCGCCTCTCAAAGCCGAGAACTGGATATCGTGACGTGCGGCTCGGGTATAATCCGGCCCTCGCGCTCTTTGCCCCTGATTAAGCCAGCCCAACACACGACTCGCTAACCCCCTCCCCCCCAACTATATTCGGTACGTTTGATTATATCCGGAAACGATACGCCCGGTATATCGATTAATTGATTAATTAGTTATTATTTATTGATTAATTATTGGTTTATTGATTAATTAGTTCGGTACGGGGAAATTCGTACTCTTTCCCACGTACCCTTTGACGTGTCAGCTTTCTTATTCGTTAAAAGACAATTATATACCTTCGCGACACCGATTCTCATGCGACTTTGCGATGTCGTTACTTCTCGCCCAAATGAATCTTACTAGTTGAACTTGAACATGATTTCTAAGAGAAGTTGAAACACTATAGCCTGCGAATGATTATATGTCCAGAAATCATTTTACAATCGTGACCGCAGTGATCCACAGGTGGAACCGGCTCCTAGCCTAGTTGCAATACCATGATATTCACGCATTCACGCGTACACGTGGAATTTATCTACGCTGCGGAGAAAGAGTTGTTGAAAATCCTACTTTTTTTGAATAGTTAAAAAAGACAGCAAGTTACACATTATTTTATCTTCAAAATTACTACCTTCCAAGAAAAGTCGAAATCGCATAGTGAAGATTGATAGAATGTTACCTTTGCACTTTTATACAGAGGTCTTTTCCCCGCAAGCTTTTGAGAGAGCGATCGTGTTGCGACGATATCGCACAGGTTGATGTATGCCCGATTTGATTTGGGGAACTCATACTGCGACTTGATAGGTTACACCGGCTATATTTCTATTGAATTCAATTTGCGAAACTTCCATGTTCATCTCTTCGGGATATCCCAATTTTCCATTAGCAGCATTGAAATCCAGTACATTTTACGATATTTTGTTCGGTATAGTTGCAAAGTTGAGAACAACGTGATTTTGGATCAATACGGTATCCATTTCGAAATTCTAAAACAACTCGGGCCCGATCGATCGTCAGTTTTCATCTCTCGATTACCGAGCAAGAGCATACACACCCGCGCGAATTTCAAACGAACAACACCGAAACTCCATCCCGATTTTGCCGAGCATAATTCACGAGATAATGAAGCTCGACATATCGAACAGGCGTACAGAGAGACGGGTGTAATACACCGCGCGCTCCGTCAAATATATGCTCGCACGGAGATATATATACACGTATGTAATACGCGCAAACAGGCGCGTTGGAGCTGCTCACGGTGTAGGGCTCGAGAGGCCCTGTATACTCCCATATCGAATTTCGCGGGTGAATCAACAAGTTCGACGATGCGCGGCCAAACAGTCGGGAGTTGCGAGTCGCGGTGCGAATCCGAGAGTCTCAAGTCGCGTCTCCTTCCCGGGACCTTTCAATGTATGTGAGGCTGCGATCACGACGAATGGGCGGATGCATCGTCGGCTCCCGTCGAAAGGAGCCGTCCGATTGGCTGCAGGTTGACTGCCGTATATTTGTGTGGTTTTGAAACAAATTCATAATCGTTGTTCTTCTCTAAAGTAGTCGTTGAAGGAATAATGAAAATATCAGAGATGAACTCGCAAACGACGATTCTTTAAATTGCGTACATGTTGCTGCTATTCAATCGAGTGAAGTTTACTTGAATCGAGTTGCAATATTGACTCGGATAAAAGAATCGTATTTGGTTCAAATATAAAGTATCTGCAGTTGTCTGAAGTTGGACAAAGAAGACAGATGTTCTATGGCTCGGATAGTCAGTTTCGGTTTCGGAGGCTAAGCATTGGGTATTGAAGTTTTAATGAGCAATTTTCTTTATCACAAGCTGAATAAATATGAATGAATTGAGAGCCTAAGAGAGATTATCTTCATTCAAACTTGAGAATATTAATTAAATTATTATTTGAAACGTGAGAATGTGAATTGCGTAAAGCGAGTCAGAACGTATTTAGTATTCATAGTTGTTGAAACTACTATAACTGTAACTCGTATTAATTTACTAAATCGTGTAGTCGACTGTGTATCAATATTAGTGAACGGTGTAGCAATTCAAAATCTGCCGATTCGTCTCATTGGAAATAGGTCAATATAGTGAACATTATGGGGAAATATACTAATCAAGATAATGCAGAATAATTAATGTGGGTAGAATCCTATCTCACAAACAAATGAAATGGGTATATTGGGTAATTGTAAATCCTACTGAGGAATTAAACCATTTAATTATCGAATACAATTTTTCCTCCTATACATATTAATATATAGTAAAACATATTCATATTATAATACAGGGGTACTGAATAACTAGTATATGTTCGCCAAACTGGTTGAAACATGTTTAATTAATAGAGTAGCCTATCCGGATGGAGGATTCTGGTGTCAAACAATTTTTTTTTATAATCTTTGTAGTATTCAGCATAATTTTTGTTCTCAACTTTTTTTCATTTCCACACATATACAAGATTATTTGGGCTCTCAAAATTGAGAAAAAAGTTAAATTTTGGATAATTCAGTTTTTGAGTGCATAGACTAACTTCCACATACATGCACCTGAAAATCTGAAAAAATTTTTGAGTATTCTGGGGATGGATATCAATCAATTTGTCAATGCAGAATTGCGAACAAAATTTTGACCATGCTCACTTGACGTGGAACGTCCCATATACATTTCGATTCACGGTGAGATCAATGAAAAACGTATCTGTATTTAGTTGAAAAATTTCTTTCCCAGTGCGATTCTCTTTTTCTTCTTTTCATTCCCGCAGAACAAAAATTCTCCATCCATTCTTAAATTCCCGAAGAGTTTAACCTACATCTGGGCTGCTCTGTAAGTAACAGCTGCGCCCGAGTCGCTTTGATTTGCTCACGATTCTCCTTTACTTTCGGAGCCGAGCCGGAAATGAAACAATATCACAAAGTACTCTGAGTGATCGGTATATTTGTTTGCGAATCGAAATTATCGTACAACTTTCATTCCGTATTAACGTTGTACCTTAATTCCGAGTTTCAAAATTACTTCCGTAGTTACAAAATTACTTCCAAGTAATATATGTCACCAAGAGAAAAACTCTGGTGAAAATTTCTACGATGTATAGTCACAGACTGAAAGAAAAAACAAAGATTTAACTTGAACTTTTAAGAAGAAATTACTGGAAGTTCTATGAAAATTTACTGTGGATCTTTGAAAATTCTCTATAGAAGATGATAGAAATTGGAAGCAAGTGAAAGTTCAAACTTCTACTCATTTCGAAACTGCACTACTCTGTTAAATTTAGCGATTTTAGCATAGCAAACTCGCGCAGTGGGCTCGAGTTCATATCGTGTTGGAGGCAAACAATTCTTCCGAGCTAAAGCGTAACGCGAATGAATTTAAATCGATAAATTACAGAAATCGCGCCGAGAACGGGAGGTAAGTAAATCTCAAAAATATCTCTTTCGAAAGATAAAAATCGAAAAGGTATCTGGTGAAAAGCAGCCGCGGAGTGTGTCAGCCAGTGACTGCAATTTTTTCAGACATTCCAGTGAAAATCACTATTTTCACTGATTCACCTCGTGAATTTCACCAGACATACGTGCGGGATTTCCCGCTGTACATCTAAATAAGCGACGCGTGAAAATCAGCTTCGAAAAAACTCCGCGTGTTGAATTTTGACTTCACACGTAATACGAGTAGACCCTCGAGCCGGAGATTCGGGGCTCCCCGCTAACAAACTACATTCATCGGATCGATTTTCCTTGCCATTCGCTCGACACGCGCGTGTGATTCTCTAATCCAAACCTGGGGAAATCGTTGTTCGCCCAGTCTCGGCTCGATGAAATATCGATTTTCGGCCGGGGGGAAAAAAAAGGCTCCTCGCGGCCGCCGACAGTTCGATAAAGTTAATTAATTAAATCCAGCCGAGGATCTACGGAGCAAGGGGTACACGCGCGGGACGGTCGCAGCTCGCCGAAGTATAGTACGAGAGCTGCCATCAGATTGTGTGACAAAGAAGAAACTGGCGCAGCGCGCGAGCGGAGGCCGGAGAGGTGGTATAACGAGGTTACCCGCGTGAAAGCCGAATGATATCGGATACGATCGTTTGTTCGGGATCAGGGAACGGCCCCCGTGTATACACAACTCATATTAAAAGACTCGTGATTCCGTCTGCTGATTTTAACTTGATGTACATACGATATATATTCATAGTTCCCGCGGGTCTGTTTGATTAAATTCAAATCTGATTTTGATCGGGGTGAACGATAGCCGGCTGCTTGACGCAATTCCATTCTAAATCTCACTTTAAAAGAGATTGCAAATCATTTTATTTATTCTCTCCTTGTCCTCTGTGAAATCTAAAGTATTGTTGAAAACTCTTTTCAGTTAGTAGAAGTTGCATGACTTACGAATGACAGTTTATTCAAGGAAATAGTACTCGTGAGTTTAATCGGCATAATGCAACAATTTTATACCAGGAAGAAAAATGTTAAAAACACTCGCTTTTCTCAAATACTCCATATTAATATATACGAAACTACGATAGACAGGAAAGAACACGTATGATCTCATACGAGCCAGAATTATTATTTTTTTCTGTTATTATGTTATCTAACGGTTAATTACTAATCTGTGAATTTGGTTTCTACTGTTTTTTATTTTTTGTTGTTGTTTCGAATGAATTATTCTGATGAGGATGGAGATCGAACAGACGAAATGCCGTTGTTTTGCAATGTAATGGAGATTTTTTTTCCTGGCCTGACCTTCAAGATTTCTTAAACACGAAGGATGATTATACTCATTCGTGAAATAAATGTTAATGTTCACTTATAAATTGGTATAATATTCACTATCTTGAACAGTAAATTTTATTCTAACAATGAAATATCACTGATAAGCTAACTGAAACGACTATTTCGTGTATTGAATAGTTCACTTTTGTTACTGAGAAAGCAAAAAAGTTGACTAATATTCAATAAAGTGAATATTCACTGTTCATCAGCTTCTCAAATTTCACCAACGTACCTTAAACGTTCACCAAATACTAGTAATTTTTAACTATTTCAAATTTATAGTGTAGAAAAACGAAGTATTCAGAATGAACAAAACTCCACTCCACAAAGATGGTTCGCGTGACGAAGTGTTATTTGCCAATCTCGTGTACATTTTGTAAATCCGACTTTTTTCATTTCGAATCGGATGGAAACTGTGAAAAATTGCAAAACGCCCACTGGTCGCTCTGTGCCACTGAAAGAAACTGACGCATTTCGTTGAATGGCAAATACTCTTTTGATTGGGGGGTGAAAAAAAAAGAGGAAGAAAAATAAAAACTTTTCCGTTGCGTTGAGCAACGCTTTGCGCCGACGCGGATGCTCTTTTTATGCGCGGAACTCTCGCTCTCTCCCTCTCTATCCCTCGTTATACCGCTCAAACGAGATAAAGGGGAAAGCTCTGCTGCATATTCAAGAGCTTTCGGGCATTAGGTCGAGCACTTATTCGAAATTGATTGTCACGTGATATTGTGCAACTTTTACCGGCGGTTTTTTTGGGTGTTATTTCACAATCGATCTTTTGTAACGTAATTTCAGCTACTTCTGCCACTAATACACTCACGATTCCGGTTTATAGAGTCTCATTGAACTCTTTTGCTTTCCAGTATCAATTATAGAATAGAACTGGGGATAAGAATAACATACACGCTCGTAATGTAAGCAAGTGTGATTTCGCCGACTTGCTATTGAAAAATTAATGATTTGGATATATTCATGGCCATAATCACGGATACCCCAACAAGTTGGCAACTTCTCGAACCTCGAGCTCCGAGTCATATAAATCAATCGCATGTCCAATCGCAACGAATATAACGAGTCCAAGTCGACGAGGCGAATCGAATACACAAATGTTCCTCCCCGGCAATTCGTAAAACGCTAATAGCCCTTTTTTGTTCCGCAACGACAAATTGATTACTCAACGTAACTGAAAAAAAAAATCAACGACCAAACATTTGCATAACAAAATGTTTTGTCGGAGGCCGCTACGAAATATCAGGGAAATAGCAGCTACGATACAGCAGAGTGGGGGAGTGGGTAGGAGCGGCAGAGAATTTCGCGGCTAATTGAATCATATATACCTATGTACGGGGCCGCCGCTATCGGAAAATGCCTGGCACGCAGCAGCAGCAGCAACGAGCGGTGAATCAGGATTCAAGCGAGTCCTGCGCACACCAATTCCACGTCTGCGAGCGCCGTACCCGATATATACACTGGCTTCCGCGGCGCGAGCATTCCTTCCCCCCCCCCACCCCCCTCTCCTGCCCCATTTTGATGATGCGCACTCTCTTTGCCACCGAGAGCCAACGACGGGCGAGGGAAAAAAATTTTTTTTTCCCTCGCTATCGCTCGTGTATTAATTCGGTTTTCCCCTGCGTGAGCTTCCGACGCGCACTCCTGCCCAACCGCGGGGGGAAAATATTGATATGGTTACCTAATTTTTACTTTGTTTTTTTTAGTACAATGTATGATCGCCTGGTTGAGTGATGGTTAATAAACTGTACACTTCACTATCTAAATCGTGGTAATCGTTACTGGGGAAAATAACATAAGTATATTTATACATTGTATGAGTACAATTTAATTTTTATAAGTGAAAGCAGGATGGGCAAATTAGAGATCGAATTCATTTGGAGTGGCGATATTGTATGGTACAGACAACTTTAGAATATTACATTATTTGAAAAACTATATTAATTTTATTCCTTAATATGTTAACTAGCTAATTTTTATTGATATTAAAATTCAACGTCAACGCACTCATATCGTTGTGCAACAACGGCAAAATCTTCAAGATTGAAAGGATCGTGAAACTGTCTGCCTGGATAAAATTCAATGATTTTCTCTTATATAGGCAAACAATCATCATCATTAAGTTTAACAAATATAAATGTCTTCTTTGCAAATTTTATGATATTCAAGTCTATGCGTATTTGATCATTTCTAATTCGTCGCTTCAAATGGACCAAGTCAACTCATATGATGTCGCTTCTCCACAAATTCTTGCACGATTTTGAACTGTACGAAATATATCGATTCGTAATATACCATGATTTATTCGTTAACGTTTCATATGCAATTAGTGTAGAACCATCGAGAATTATAGTGAAACGCTATGGCTGGAAAAATAGTAAATGATAAAATAATTAGAATCTTTACTGAAAATAGATTAGTATGATTTATAAAATATAGTAACGACTGATATATCTTTCTCTACTAAGGTAACTGTACCCAATGTGCCCCCCCCTAAGGGTTTTTCGCGAATTTGACTATGATAGACTTTGAATTTTAAAATTCTGTGAATGGCATCTCAAAGCTTAGCTCAATACCTATTAGAAACCATCTTCATAATCATCATTCGACTACTTTAACCTATCGAAAATCGCAATTTAAAAAAAAACGCAAAAAGGCTAAATGCACAAAACGTGTACCCAATTTGGCACAATTTTTTAATCATTAGCTACAGCCTATATAGGCCTACAGGGACGATCCAATTGGCATTGAAATAAACTCTCAATTATGTTCCCAGTGATATTTATACAAAATTTTTAACATACAACTCAAAAATACGCGTCTAAATCATCGTAATATGTCTATACGAATATTCAATGATTTCACTCAATCTTCCCATTTAAAAACGCGTAGAGGGGCACATTGGGTTCACTTTTTTTTGATGCGAAAAACAGCAATTTGAGTAGGATAAAAAATAATTTTAGGAAAACTGATGAGACCAATCGAAAGCTGAGATGTTTTTACACAAAAAAGAGTAATGACACTTTGAGAGATAAAAATTATTGACACCTGATTTTTGAGGTTGAGTGTGAAAAGTGAAATAAGAAAATGGTGAAAAAATCAGTAAGTGAAAGTTCAAAGTGTTGTAGGAGAGTGGTTTTAAGGGCTAAATGGGCGGGGAAGATACCGAAAATTTTCTTTTAATTCCCCCAACATAACCCAAGAGCGACTGATGCTCAGAGAGCACCGGAAATACGAAATCTGACGATTGTGCCAAATTGGGTACAGTGCCAAATTGGGTACAGTTACCTTATATTCAAATGATAAACTCTTATAATCAGATTTTTCTCACTAGGAGACCACTTGGGATGTGGGTCACCAATCTTGACCAAAATTTTTTTGGTGTTTACTTGTGGCAAGAATAGAGTGTATCCAAAGTTTTAGGGTCCAACGCTCCCAAACTTCCAAGATATTAATTTATGTATTTTAGTTTAAAACGCTGGTCTCGTCCCAAAAGACAATATGTCATCTGAGACGTAGTTCCCTCACTGCACTACACTTTCATTGTTCTCACTGAACACTCCATCACATTTTATCCTGAAAAGCATATAGAAAGAGTAAATAACGTTTATACTCAACAACTCTTACTTCCATGTCTTACTCACATAGAGTAAAACATGAAATATATGAAAAAATCAATGCTAATCGACTTTTCACTCTGTGCTTGGATACTGAAGCAATAACAATATGTGTGTGTTATAGTATGATATTGGTCGGCACATGTTCAGAATTGAAGTTTCCATGAATAAAAATCAAGTCTGACACTGAATTGTTGTCTTATGATACTACATTTGTGGTCTTTGTGCTTATATACACGTTGTTATTGTTTCAGTATCCAAGCACAGCATGAAAAGTCGATTAGCGTTGATTTTCTCACATATTTCATGTTTGACTCTATGCGAGTAAGACATGGAAGTCAGATTTGTTGAGTATACACGTTATTTACTCCTTTTATATGTTTTTCAGGATAAAATGTGATGTGGTATTCAAGTTATAGCAGAAAGTGTAGTGCAGTGAGAGAAATACGTCTCAGATGGCATATGGTCATTTGGGACGAGACCAGCGTTTTTAACTAAAATACATGAATTAATATCTTGGAAGTTTGGGAGCGTTGGACCCTAAAACTTTGGATACACTCTATTCTTGCCACAGGTAAACACCAAAAAAATTTTGGTCAAGATTGGTGACCCACATCCCAAGTGGTCTCCTAGTCAGTATGATCGACTGACAAACTTTGAGAATTCTCGCCAAAGTAATTAATCTCTATGTTCACTCGAGCTACGCGGCAATAAATTTCTTATCGTTTGACGCGTTCATTTTTGAAAAATCCACATAGTTTTTGAGTTTTATATCCGTTCAAATTGGAACATCGAATAAAGGATATTGGTCGAGTGACATTCCACCATCGGATTACATTATCTGACTGATCGTCCATAAATATTCGAGGCAAACATATACGTATATTTATACCGAGCAATATGAAATTTAACGATTGACGTCAAAGCACGTGAAAGGCTTGTGCCGCAATCGAAATGATCAACCATTCTCTCCAACGTTTTATTGTATGCCGAAGTGTAAAATCAAATGAAGAGAGACGATGAGAGCTTTCGGCTGCGTATAACTCGCAAAATGTGATGTAGACAACTGTTCCCAACGGATAAACCAACAAACGCATTCCGATTTCAACTCTCGTCATCGGAAAATGATACGCGTTTGTTGTTCAATGGAATCCGTTGAATATATACCTTGTACAATAGATGAGGGAGTAGTGGCGAATGAACAGCATCGGGTCCGTACGAATGCGAATCGATTGATGCTAAAACTACGCCGATGAGGAGTTAAGGAATTTTATTAACGGATTGACGAAATGAACGCATCGCGTCGCATGGAAGAAATATTCCTAAAATAATTGACGCAATATTTCTCTATTCTCTTTATCTTGTCTTGAAGAAAATATTCGCATTTACTTGCTCAAATCGGTTTGATCAAAAAACAAGTTTTACGAATTATTTTCGTGTATAATAATCTATTTCATCCAGTTCACAATTGCTCGGTCGCTGCATAATCGTTACTTGAACAGAAGCTCAGTTGCGAGAGCGCAGGATGTATAAGCACGTTTCTTAATCGTACACAGAACACTCGGCAGAATATAGCTAGGAATTACGAGAAATTACGGAACTCGCTAAATTAGTACCGCGAACTATTCAAATTTATGTCAATACTAAGCTTAATTGAGCCCGAATGAATTCTCTGATAATGATCATTATACCTTAAACTTTGCCAATTCCACCTCGTTCTCGAAGAGAATATAACACTGTTAATCAACTATTTGCTCGCTGCTCAATTTCACCAAGACTTTTTGAATTCGTTGACCAACGGAAGACCATTTAGAAAAACATACAAGCTAAGAATACCTAATTGTTTTTTGACGGCTGCTCAAATTTAAAATTTCCTATAGACCAATTGCTTCAATTAAAATATTAATAAGAGCCCACCCACTATTGTTCAAAAATCAGACGAAAAGATGGTTTTTCAGGGCCAATTACAAACTCCACCACACAGTAAATGATACAATTGTTTTACAAAACTATAGATGAAAGAACAAAGTATCATTTGTCACCAGTTTCAAATTCAAAATTAGTTCCCGTTATAAAACTTCGTCATTGTTAGACTTTTGTATACTGCATAACGCGCGCTAACAGCAGTGGTGGTAATTACCATTAGCTGCATTAGTGTGTTTGTTTAAAAAAATGTTATTAATCTTCTTATGCGTGTGACTGTGCGATTGTTTGTCTTCATTCCTTCCGATTGTAAAGACTGTTTGGTATGTTACATTGTGGAAACAGAATGAAAATTGAAATATAGAATCAGAGAACACCAAAAAACTAACATACATTTTATTGGAATAAAGTTAGAGGTTTTTAATTAATTAGGGATTTTGAACTGGTGATAAATGGCAGTACGTTTTTTTCGTCGATAGTTTTGTAGACCGATTGTATTATTTATGGCATTTTTTGTATGATAAATACAGACTGATAGCTTTGCTGGCAAAATATTGCCAATTATATAGTGGTGTTTGAAATTCGCCATGCCCCACATGCCACTGTATTATCCCTCGAAAAACATCTTTCCGTCCGATAATTTTTTCATCATTTCAAATCAAACGCGGAACGGACGAGGCTGGCTCGGACTAAGCGCGCAGCGGCATTCACGGGGGCATACCTCTAATTGCAGAAACGTGATATATCGCACGGTAGAATCAAAGCTGATGGTTATAAAAGTGCCCGGGAGTTTGTGCTGATGTCGGTTGGCTCGCGAGCGCGCGCGAGCAGCCAACGGTGGGTAAGCACGAGAAATTATGCATGAGAAATTGGCTCGGTTGCATCCGCGAGAAAGCCCCGTATAAAAAGCGCTAATGCAAACTTAGCGATACTGAAAAGGGCGGCGGCGCGGTTTGCCCAAGATAATTATACCTCATCTTTCATCTCCGTCTCCTTCTCCTATGTTTCAACTGACTCAGTAGTCTCGCGCGCCTCGATTCGCTTTTGAGCTCTCGCATCCTCTATCGCGGGCTCGCGTTGAAAATAATAAAAGTTGGCACACGGAGCCGAGCGGGCAAGAGGGTTTCTCTCGAATCAAATATACTAGACCAACGGGATTCTGTTGATTCGTCGTTTGATAGAATTAGTTTCGACATGATTATATGAGTTATACAATCTTCAAAAAACGTTTGCATCGCACATTGATAAGATGGATTTTGGGAAACCATATATATCGATCCGAACGTTTCAATTTGCCGGAGATATTCGCGAAGCGTTATTGATTATCCGTGTATGTACTGCATACCTGCGCGGCTACACGCAAATTCGTCGATATGGATATACTGGATACATGAGCTTGCAGCATGAAATCAAACGCGATTGGTCGAAATTTGCCGGGAAACAGAAAGATTGGGCTTAACGGATACGGTGCCGCCTGCACCAGAAGCCATTAATACGTCCTCTCTTTGGTGGCCACGGGATCAAATTTAATCATCTCGAGCACATCGCAGCAGCATTTCATTCCCAAATATTCGAGCCGAATTCCATCGGGAATTTCCCGGAAGACAAACGCACGTGGAAAGGCTTCATCGATTCATCGCGTGTTCAACGAATACCTGTATCCGCGGAAAGAACGACCGGTGTATCTGGGCTCTAAAAACACGCTGGCTCGCCGAATGTCAGGCGCACAGATATCGAGAGCATCAGAAGCGTGCCGTGGGGCCGCGGAGATGATTTTAAATTATGCAAACGCGCCGGGCTATTTGAAACTCTTACGGGATTATGCAGGAAAGTTTTTGGACCGATTATTTCTACAAATGCGCTCGCCTCTCGTGGCCTATATATCCGAAGCCAGAAAGTTTGGGGGCCGATTTCTCGGATCCGACGTGAAATATGACGAAAGCCCCTCGAAATTCACCGAGGTATCTGCTTAAATAATTCGAATGGGTGGGAGTACTCTCATCGGTGCCTGTTTCACTTTAATCTCGCGCCCCGGTACACGCGCGCGCGGAAAGGATATTTATGGGGGGCCGTATACGGAAGCGAGCTAGATTACACGCGCGTGTCCTTGCTCGAATATTCCGGCGATTCGTTTGGTGTATCTTTTCATATTCATGCGAGAGAACAGGCCGCGAACAAAACGCTCGAGCGTACATACACGTATATTAAACGCTTCTATTTGTCGGAGCGGCTGGAAAGTGTTTTTAACCGAGCGACCGTTCTTTCGTATTGTAACATGCTTATATCGTCACCGAGGTATACAAAACTGCCCGACGTCTTGAGATTGCGCATTTGAATTTCCGAAGGCAAAGTTTCTCGGTAACGCCGTCTCGTCGATAGATATATATATATATATATATATATATGGACGCAGACGGTGAGCAGAAAGATTGAGAAATTGGAGGAGACGTTGTGGGGTAGCAAAACTCGGGACTGAGTTAGCAGAGTCTCGGTTGATCTGATCTAACCTTATAGAAATGTGCGACAGCGATGGGTATCAGGAGGTAGGAGTTGAAGGAGGCAGGAGTTGAAGGGAGCAGGAGCATAAGATCGATGTGGGTCAGGTGTATATGTCGGTCCAAGTTCGAAAGTCCGTCGGAGCCAGTGTATAGGCTAATTTTCAGCGAGACGCTCGTCGGCTAATCAAGTCTGGCTGCGAAGCGAGTGCGCAGCGGGTGAGAAAGCAGTGGATCGACGGGACGCCGATGACGTCCGAAAAAAAATTCGACATCACCATGTTTGTCATGCGGCGAAAGTTGCTCTGGACGGCTATAAAGAAAAGACCAAGCGCGTCAGTTGGATCAAAGCTGACAAACCTGCCCTGAATAACTTTAGTTTATAAAAGGATGCCCACGGCCATATCTGAGACCTATCGCTCAAACAGAATCTACCGGGGCATCGTAAAGAGTATGGAAAAATGAGAATTTGAAAAGAAATCAACCCTGGCAAGTGCAGGGAAGCTGAGGTAATTGCTGATGAAGTTTTCATCCCCTATACCTAGTAAAATAGAAAAAGTTTGCAGAAAACGTACTAAACGATGAATCGGATCACTGGAGATGGTCACAATAGATAAATTCAGATCATGACGATACTTTTTCGATGTGTATAAGTATCATTACACCCTAATTCGGTCAGGGTTAACAAAATTATATAAAATACCTTATTGCGAACTAGAGCAGGAGAAAGGATAATGGTACAATTTTTTAGAACCAAACAAGGGAGCGGACGAAAAGCGTAGAAAGGGCTATAACCAAGATCAACCCTATGTCAGCCCTACATCACTTTATAGAATGGAGTTAATAGGTGCCTACCAAACTCTCTTTCTATAAATTTTGACGTCGCCGTCATCGGATTGGTCTTGATTTGAAATTTGAAATTGAAAGTCCTTCCCACGCTCTTTCCCACGCTTGCCAGCACGCGTGACTCTGCAAATTTGTCTCATCATCCTTTCTTCTGCTCTAGTTTGCAAGGAGCTTATATAATTTTCTCAACCCTCACCGATTTAGTGTGGAATAATACTTACGCATCGCAAGAGTATCGTTTGGATCTATGACTTTCTACTGTGACGAGTTTCATAGTTATGATTCATCGATCAGTACGTTTTCTGCATACTTTTTCTATTTTATTAGGTATTGGGGGATGAAAACTTCATCGGTAATTACCTCAGCTCCCCTGTACTTGTCAGGGTTGTTTTTTCTCAAAATTTTCGTTTTCTCTTTGAGTGATAAGTCTCACCTATGGTCGTGGGCATCCTTCTTCAGTTCAATTCACTTGAACGTTTCTTACAGGGAAGTTTCTCTGATCTGTCAGTTTCGACACACGATTCATGCGCATCTACACCGACGTTCCGCGTGTATTACAAACGATCGGATATTAATCGTACATCCGTGAGGCATTCCGTGAAAAATGCGCTTGTACCGCGTAATTGACTTTTTTGCTGAAGGCCGCGGGATCTGACCAGAGGATTCCCTCCTCCCAGCGCAAGCTTCCGGCGTGGTTTCCTTTATCAATCTACTGGTTTTCGTACCTCGTTCGGCGCGTACATACACACAAGAAAAATTACATGACCGCTTGGCGCCCAACAACAAGTCGAGACAAAAGCTACGGAGCGAGGATGATGTTACAGCGGCGGCCGAGGCGTTTCTCGGCGCGAATCCCGAGGTAAATTCGAAATGTACGCACTCGCGCACGGGGACACTGCGCAGTTTGCCAACTGGGTCTTGATCGAACTTTGCGAGTAGGCTCTCGCCCGATAAGGAAAAGTTTGCCGCGAGTATTCCGTCGAACGCGTAGATTCGCGCGCGCGAGATACTACATGTGCGAATCATAATGTCTAACTACGACAAAAAGTCGTGTGTATACACGACTCGTGGAGAGATTGATAATGATACGCGGAAAAACTGCGGAAAATCGATACGTTTGACGAGGAGTTTTTTTTTTAATTGTGGCATGAACCGACCGTCGAAGTTTCATCAATATCCAGCTTTCGGACCACTGCGCGGTGTCCTCCTCGTCAGTGCGAAACAACGAGTCTCGGATTCGAAATCAATGAATTTCGATCTAGTGTTCGTACTTGTCTCTAATGTCTAAATGTGAAACTACGATTCATTGTTGAATATTGCATGACTGATAGATAACTGGAAATATTCACTTGAAAATCAGTGAAATATTCACGATTTTGGAGAGTACATTTTTTTTACCAATAAATAGTGAAAAATTCATCAATTTTGATGAATTAACCAATATCTCTATTTCGTGTATCGATTTATTCATCATTGGAACCTATCAAAAGATCAAAAAGTTCACTATTCAACCAAGTTTATGTTCATTATTCATCAGTAATCTAATTTTTTACAAACTACATAATCGTCAATATTCGCTATTATATACATAGTAATATTCATCTATTTTGAATTTAGAAAGTAATTCAGTATTTGTCTCACGTATTTTGTATTTGTCATGTGATAAAAATCAGACTGGGGACATGCCAAAGAATTGGCATTTCAATCTTATTCCGTTCAACTACTTCAATATATATACGCTGCTGAATATCGAGCGTGTATGGCTTTTGTCCTTCAAGAACACCTATGACCTACGATAAAAATCATCCACGGAGAGAAATGTTATTTTTTCCATATTTTCGAACGTTCTCCGGGAAATCAGTCTCGTCCAATCAGCGACGAATGGACACATACAGTGAAGTAAACCACAACGGAGGGCTCGTGTCATTCTAGTCGCGCCTATACGCTTTGTACAGCAAAGAACAATAGTTTTGTGATAAACGGTCGCGCAAAATAATAATGGACCGAGTGTTTCTGTTTCAGTCGGGTCGATATAAAAGCGGAACTCTTGCAGCCAAGTTTCGCTGATTGAATTTGTTATGCTGTAGTTGCTCGGACGTGCTCGTATCGTTTTTCGATTTGTTAACTAACGAGATATACGAATGATTGATCAGTTATTCCCCGATGAAATTAATTTTACCCAACGGAACTCGACATACTCGACTTTTTGCCCAACCAACCACGGGGAACTGCGCGCTCTTTTAATATAAAATAATTAGCTCTTTTAATATAAATTGATTACCATTCAATAATAAATTTGCATTAATGATGAGCAGCGAGTACTCGCTTCGTAAATTAAAACCCGTTTCTCCTTGATCCATAATAGTGAATAAATCGATGATCTGAATAGTAGTTTTGGTCGTCTATTCTATGAAATTTCACTATTTTCTATGGGAAAAAACGTACTATCCAGAACAGTAGATATTTTACTAATTTTTCAATGAATATTAACTATTATTCATCAGTCGTGCAATTATATCTAATGAATGGTGGCCTTCAACCACTTGAAATCCCGAAAGTGGGCTTTTTATTCTGCCATTTGTTCTTCTCAAAGCGTATCAAGTTCTGTTAAAATTCCAATTCCAATGTGTTTTTTCAAAAGTCTTACGGCTCACATTTAGGTAGTCCCGCTGCTGTCGCACGAATGTCGTAACATAATGGGTATTCAAGTAAATCAAGCACCGAAATGGCTTGGCCACTCACTTTCGCGAGCAGAAATGTATGAATTCCAACGGCTTTTCATTCTACTCGCTCTTTGTCCCTTTTATCGCGGGCTCTTCACCTCTGCCTCAGTCTCCATACAGAGACGCTCATGTGTTTCGAGACACTCAAGACACGGGCCGAAGTTCACGAGTCATTGTAAAATACACATTCTACGCGGCTCTCACTTATTCTCATACGAAAAATACAGCGAGTTAACTCGCGGTTTTGGCACGAGTGAGATATTCCAAGGCTCGCAGTTTCAAAACGAAGTTCCATGGTTCTAGGGAAGTCAGTTGCAGTCAGAATTTTGTCAACAATCGTGAAAGAACGAGCAAATACTCATTTTTCACGGAGCCCAACCAAAATATCAATGTACACGGTTCTAGCAAACGCTCTCGCAACAAAGCGAATCGCTACGAGCACGTGAAAAAGATCACGGTTGAAGAGAGGCAAAATCAATGATTCAAATGGTAGCTGCAATAAAATCTGCCGAAGCTCGTACGCGCGTCATTGGAAACCGGAGTCTCGCGACAAAGCGTCTCGCATGAAATTCGAATAAGCTCGCGTGCGCGCTTAAAATTCGCCCGGCGACGCGGCCCCTGGCCTCCCAACGACATAATTAGTCCAACTAAAACGAAACAAATCCGCAGCGCGGTACGACGACGAGGAGGTGGAGCAGGAAAATAAAAGCGGCGTCCGGCGCGACCGCGAGCTCGTCTACAGTTTCGTCCGCCGGGGCAAGGCAATACGCTTGTATGTGTGCGCGCGCGCTAACGAGATACCACGCTGAGCTTTTTGATCAGCCACGGTGTGACGATTATCGCGCGGCTGCAGGTGTCACGGACTCGCTAATTCCCCCCCGAGTGCCCAGAGATAGAGACGTGGTGCGCAGCTGTTGTCGCGCGTCGTTAACGGGCTTTATGCGCGCGCCTCGGCGGGCTTGTTTGGGCGCCATTAGTCGGGCCGTCCCAGGAGCGCGGCCTCCCCGACGAGCTTCGGCCCTTCATTACCGCGACATCGAGCGACAACGAACAATCGGGAAATTCACGGTATATGTGAGGTCTTGGGACTCGCTGATTTTTTTTGTTTCTTATTTATTTTTCCTTTTCGTCGTTCCAATCTTCCGAATCTCGGCTGTGTACAGGGCGCGAGTCGTTCCGTATTGCGGGCCAAGGGGGAAATATCACTGCTGGGGCAAGCGAGCCTCGTTGATTAATCGGAAGGCTCTCTCGTTATTCATGACCCTGTACACACTCGGCGCTTTTATTTTTGTTTCCTCCAGCGTGTACTCGCCGAATTATCGATCATCTTTCTTTGCTCGGTTGAAAAGCGTGTTTTTTCATGAGCATTTTCCTATGTTGCGGGCGTTCACAAAAATACGGAGTCTTAGTTCAAGAGAAAAAAATCTGCCTGATACGCTGCAACAAGAAGATTTCTTCCCCTATTGAATGGATTCATTCATGATGTAGATGAGTGTATTCATAATTATGTCAAAAGCATTCTTTTTATTCAAAATTCGATTATTGTGAGTGGGCGCGAAACGAGTGGGAGTTTCACTTGCCTCGGGCAACAGTCGCACGACGTGTGAGAGTAACGTTTCGCGCTTTAATCTTCGTCATTGTTTTTTTCAGCGGGCAAAATTACAAACGTCGAGCAATGTGTACTTGCCCCGAAACTATATGGGCCACCAAACGAGATTCCATGAATGAACAACCCTAGTGGAATGTGTAGAAATTTCATGGCGCCATATTTATTAAATTTTGGAATATCCCATCGCCAACGGACGGGCATGAGCAAAGCGAGTTGAATAAAAGCGTACGTAAAAAAATATAAATGGAAACGTGTGAAATAGCTATCGCATCAGTTCGGATGAATCGAGCACGCTTTTAACTACTATACCTCGGCAAACACACACACACACACACACCCATTTACACGTCCTCGCGCGAATGGACACTTCACCCCGGAACAAACCGTCCATCACGAGCCAAGGAGTACAGTGGAAAATCTTGATTTATTCTTTTGAATTTGAAATTCCGATACGGCATCGTTATTCGGGCGTGTCTCTCGTCTCTTATTTACGATACTCCTCCTCTGCCCAAGTCTATATATACATCCGGAATTGAGCGATCGCAACCGATGAATCCGCAAGTTAATCTCGGATTCGCCCCTCCCGAATTACACCTTGACATACACACACACGAGCACACAGAGGAAAACGAGAATCAGGCGGGAGACGTATTGACATCATTTCCCCATCGGCTATAGGTAAACGAGTTGTGGCGGTCGAGTCTCTTGGGTTTCGCCTATATGGAGTTTCGAAGATAGCCGGGCAAATCAGAAACCGACTGCGGGGCAAAGGAGAAAGAGTCAGTCAGTGGGGCGACGCTAGTGGCCTAAAATCCCTTGCGCGGGGGGTCGGGAGCCCGCCACCGCCGCCGGGATATCCCTCAGTAGCCTATATTGATTCTCTCTTTCAGGCTTTCCCTTCGTTCGCTCGCTCGCTCGCTCGCTGGCTCTCGCTTTATTGTACTGTAGTTACTTTATTACCGCGTCCACTTCCCACTGGGCATTAATCTCGTTTAGTGTCGGTAATATTGACCGTAATTTCATTGAACCTTCATAATGGTTTTATTTATTTTTTTAGTTTCTTTTTTTAAATTCACTCGAACCCGTTTTCATTGCTCCGCAAACGGAAAGCGAGATCATCCATAAAATATTCTCGCGCCGACAGGTGTTCCTCGTTTGAATCGATGACTATATGTATACACTTTTCCCTCCGAATCCGTTCGCCCGTGCAATGTCACCCGACAACGTGTCCTGCTGAGATTGAATTAGTAGAAATTGCATAACCTATGAAAATAGGTATGTGTATATTTGTGAGTTATGCAATTTCTACCAATAAATTTACTATTTCAAATTTAGATTGTATAGCTAGGCTGATTTTGATCGTTTCTCGCGCGACTCTGGCTGTGACGCAACGCGTCAATCGTGGATTCGGAGAAGAATTTCAAAGTCCCCCGGATCGGATAATCAAAGTCGGGCGGTAGAAACTTGGGCGAGGACGAAAGAAGAAAAACGAGGTATCGCGCTGAAAGAATTTGCAGAATCCAATCCATGAATAAGCTCGACGGCTCCATAAATTCCCAAGGTATAGGTTCAATTCCATAAATACATATATATATATCACATCTGTCTGCCAAATATCTTATCGCGCGTTCAGTCGTTTCCCAGGCAAACTGAAGCGTCCCAAAGAGTATTGATTTCCAACGCGACAACATACTCGTGCCCCCGCGGCTGTTTCTCTCGCAATCGACTCGGAGATCATTCGCAGCTATACGTACGAAAAAAAAAACTATCCTTCTCGCTGCAAACTGTGTAACGCGTCCGATTTTCAATTAAAACCAGGCCGTTCGTTACGCTGATATCAAACATCGAGGGGGAAAAAATTCTCGGATTTTTCTCGCGGTATAACCGAGCCGTATACCGGCGATACGGCGGGGTGGGGAGGACGAAAAAGGTATATATACGGACAGTCCCACGAGATTCACATAGGACGTATAGCAGAGGGCTCGACCCCCAAATTGCCGAAGAAAAGAAAAAGGCGAAGCTCACATGCTCGGCCTGGAGTCGTGTATATAATACGCACATACGTCGCGCGAGGCCTGTGTATTATTCAGCTCGCGTCGCCGCGACCCCGTATTTGTTCAAGTTAGGCCCCAACAAATGTTTCTCCCGACTCGCGTGTGTATATCACCTCTTTCGTTACACCCAAAGCTCCTGACGAATGTCGCATATTTTTCAATGTTCCTCGCGCGTGTACGCAAGGATTTTCGGCCCCTCGCGCGACCATGAATTATTCAGCGTCGCCCCGATATCCGTTAATTTCCTATAGCGACCCCCCCGAGGGCACGTCGCGGCTCCGACAATGGCAATGACGATCCGATAAACCCGACTACGGGGATGCTGCAACGGTCGCGATGCGTCGCGGTAATGGACGCGATATATGGCTGCCAAAACTACGACGAAACTACTTACTTTTTCTTGGCTCCGCCTATGATGTGGCTCTCGCTCGCGATCTATCATCGTCGCGTCGGGGGAGAATAATCGGTGCGCGGGGCGTTTTATAAGTACTAATGGACTGGCTTGGCACGCGCCACCGCGGTCGGAACAAATGATCCGTCATCGAACGAACGTGTCGCTTGATCGCGATACACGCGTTATTCATACGAATCCGGCGCGTACGCCTACCGTGGAAAACCGCGTCGTGGTCTTTTCCTAGGACGAAAGAGGGATTGCGGGAGGGACACGGCGGATATCGGTTATGCGCGGGTTCTCATACGCACTTGGAAACCCTCGGAAATTTCGTTTTCAAACATTCGCAAGTCGCTTGGCGGCCGGAATCATACGTGACCACAGTAGAGTTTGGGGGGGAACGTGATTCGGATGTGTCGCGAGTGAATATAAAACTCTTCGCACACCCGAAGATTTTCCCGTGACATTTTCCGCGTTACTTTTCGAATGGGATGCGCTGAATTTATCAACGTTGAATCCACGACAGAGAGAAAGAAAAACGTGCGAGGGCATATATACGTATCGTACTAATTTTTTCCCGTATTCCACGACGAATATATCATTAGCCCTCTCATTGATCCACTCGCTCCGGAAAATAGGGGAGGAGAGAGAAAAAAACTAAGAAAAACGCGCGCGGCAATTATTCCGCTTCATTTTTCACGGGACGGATCGTTTGGCGCCCGGGAGTCCGGGAGCAATCAATGGGCTCGTCGCTCGCGCTCCCGACAATGAGCTCGCCCCTCGTCAAATCGCGCGAGCCAAACAAACGCCCGGCTACATCTGCAGAGTTGCTCGCGCAATATGTACCTACCCCACCTTTGTCCGAATTAATTCGCGCTTCATTAAGCCGCTCCGGCACATTCATTATGCAAGCCCCTGACGTCACGCGAAAGTCGCGCATTTTGTGTGTGTGTGCGTGTACGTATCTCGTCGGACGTGCGGCCCGGAGGGGTCTCGAGTTACCGACCGCGAGCGCGTTTAATTTGACGCGTTCGTATTCAAAGCCTTTGCCCGCGCGTGGCTGCTACCCACGCGACGGAGAGCAGAGGAAAAAAAGACGATCTTTAAAAAGCGTATGAGCTCGCGAACGGGACGCGTGTGTCCGCGGACCCGCGTTGCGCCAACAGGTGATCGAGACGCGCTCGCACCGAGTGGTATTCGGGCTGGCGTATATATATATATATATATGTGCCGCAATCGGACGTCGCGCGCGGCCGAGTATATAGATAGAGGGATATCGACATCCGACGCTCCGGCTCGGTTTCGCCCTGAACTCGACGCTTTTATCGGCGGATATTCGAGTCTCTTTTAAACGTCCCATCGGCGGATACACACAACCGAACTTCGATCGCTGGCTCAAACCTTTTTTTCGTTTCCCCTCCGGGCCCGTGCCGATCTTATCCGGCGCTCGATGGGTAAATCGCGTGGCGTCATGCTCTCGGCCATCTCCCCCAAAAGTCCGCACGGCTCATTTATCATCCGACTCGTGAGTGTCTCCGTGGCCGTTACACGTCGCACGTACGATACGTGCCTTCGAGTGGGAACGGGGTGAATTTTTGATCAGCCTCGATCGACTCGAGCGCTAACTGCCCCCGGGATCTTTTTTTCTCCCTCTTCCTCGTCCGTCGCGGGGTGAAATTTGACCGTGGCCGACGCCCCGAGGCTTTTCAACGGGGCTCACACGAGCGAATAATGAGCGAGCAATATTCCGGTGACCTATATATACATATGCGCTCGGACCGATAGTTCCTACGATGGTTCGCATTATATACTCGCTCAAACAATAAGCCGTCGAAACGTCCATACCGCGAGTGTGTCGCGCGCGCGGTAAACTGAGAAAAAATCTGGTTAACCTTACTCTATTTTTGCTATATTATAGAAATGAAAAAGGCGATAACCATACGTGTATGGCGAATCCTACGATACGAAAGTTAGTGGATTTATGATGCCAGTAACTATATCTATATATTAGTAAAATAAACTGTATACTAATAGTGAAATCTTACGAAAATATAATCACAGACACAAATTTCGTATAGTGATATAGTGAATTTTACTATAAATAGATAGTGAAATTCCCTATAATACAGTGAATTTCCGAGTAAATTTCAGTCCGCCACGGGAGACAATCTCTCCGTCGGGGGCATATCCACTTGAACGCGATCGGCGAGAATACGGCCGAGGACGGCTCTCGCGGTGACGCTTCCTCGGATTTCAGTGCGCGCGCGAAACGAAACGCAACCCCCGCGTCCGGGGAATGCGATACGTTCGCCGCGTTGTCGCCTCCGTGCTCGTCTTGGATGTGCAGGGGTAAATGCGTCGGGAACAGCGAAACAACGGGCTCGTCGGGTGATTTTCGTGTTTGTGTTTTTTCCCCTTTTGATTTCAAAGATTACGCGATATAGCTTCGAGTTCGTCAGGACAAAAGCGATCGTTGTGATCCGGCTTTGCTATGCGGACACTGATAAAGTACAGCACGGTTTGCTAATCCTTCAAATGATATGCTTTGCAGGCTCATCAAGTATTTCGAGGATTAACGAGTGGTGCTCCCTTTAAAAGCCTTACAGTGAAAACCACAGGATAAAGCCCGAGGAATGATTCATTGGAATTAAAGTGCGAATATTCACAAGAGATAATTCATGAAGCTTTGAACCTTTTCGGTAGCAAAACTCGTGAACTTCGAGTGAATATTCACCGTATAGTTTCATTCGCCAACGCTCATCCACCTTCATACGATCGTTTTCTACGGTAATGATTCGACAAAGTGGTTAATAAATTCATCCACTATTATCCTAACTCTTCAACGTAGAACAGAGTGCAACAATGCTGAAGAATGGTAAAACGTCAATTTTCCCAAAAAAAAACCCTATCGCGTTATATGGAAGAGAGAACAATCGAGACTATCTACTCTCGGCTGGGGTGTAAGTTGCTCCAGCCTTGCCCCGCGTCGATCTCCTCGGTATCGAGTAAAATTCGCCGGGTTGTTGATCAAACGATCCGAACTACCGGGGAGGCAAAGCCGTGTGTGCGTGTGGAGTGGGACAAACGCACGCGATAAACATACGAACGCGTGTGCTTCACGACGCGTGAAGGATCGACGATTGGTCGGCTTCGTCGGCTGGCTGCGCCGGGTGGAATCAATTTCCGCTCTCTCGGAGCTCCACCCCCCTCCCCCCTCCCTCGAACGAGTCGATAAACGGCGAGCGATCGACGCGCAAATTCCCCCCGGTGAATCGCGCCGTGGCAAAGGGCTATTTCGGACCGGCACGCGC
Organism: Aphelinus atriplicis; assembly: GCA_020882685.1. Taxonomy (NCBI): domain Eukaryota; kingdom Metazoa; phylum Arthropoda; class Insecta; order Hymenoptera; family Aphelinidae; genus Aphelinus; species Aphelinus atriplicis. The sequence goes on along the minus strand of CM037074.1, from coordinate 71,172,073 downwards.
GCCCCGCTGCGTATTCCACAGGTTTTCCAGCGGCTCGCCTGCGCGACACACACGCACTCGGTGCGAATCAACGCAGAGTCGACTCGAACGCGAGAGTGGAGCAATGAAAATTGGCTCGTGGAATGAAAGACACTGAGAAGTAACGAGCTGCTGGTTGTGGTCTGCGCCGCGTGGCTAGTCAAAATCCTACTCGAGAATGAATCCTCGCGTACGAACGTTTAGTCGGACAATTTGGAGTACTCGTGGTGAAGGGGGTAGAATACTCTCGGCTCGAGAGTATACTAAAGCTGTTGGTTCGAGTGTATGAGCGTTTGAGAATTTATCGAGAAGTGTTTCTATTATTCTCCCCCATGTCTACTTGAGAACTTTCAACGATTTACTTTCTCGGATCGCCGCGGTGAAAATTCACTGTTCGAGGAGGAGCGAAGTATTCCACTGCGAGCCGGGTGCGCGTATGAATTTTCGAGGGTACGAACGGTGAGATCCTCACCGAGTGCCAAGGAAATTCCGAGCTCGCATCCAACTGAACTATAGGCGATAGATTGCAATTAGCTTTTGCTTTCGCATCGCGCTCTTCCCATTTTCCACTTCGACACTGTGAAATTTGAGGCGGGCATTCGTTCGCCCGCGCAGTTGTGATTCATATCACAGTCCAAGTCGAAGGGAAAAACCACTCGTTAAACAGGAGCGAAATACTGAAAGAATACGTCATAGGACACACACGAGCAGAAGCGCGAATCCTCAAAAGTATATTCCTCCGTAGGCCTTTCATCCCTGTCCGGGCGTGGATAGGTAGAGGTACAGAGAAAGAAAGAAAGAGAGAGAGGGAAAGAAAGTAAGAGAGATACACGTATGAGGTAGAGAGTCGCTACTCACGATTGTGTGTGGCGCGTGTTGGTGTTGCGGCAGGACTGTCATCCGCGGCGGCGGCGGCAGCGGGAGGCAGCAGCAGCAGCAGCAGCCTCGTGAGCAGCGGCGCGCGCGCAGACTCCCGGCCGACCCCCTCCCTCCTGCCCTACCACGTCGGTCAGCCTCTAATACGGAGCATCTTCCAGCTGCCGCTGTGCACCGAACCATCCGACTCGTGCCTCGGATCCCAACGGGCTCGGTATAGGTCGATCGTTTTTTTTTGTTTTTACATTTTTTGGTGTGATATTCCGGCAAACGGCAGTTGGCTCCGGGACGTGGAGGCGTGTTCGTATATATTCAGTATCGGGATAATTTTTCTTCTTTTTGCTTTCTCAAAGAGAAAGATTTATAATGGGACAAAAATCGACCCACCGAATCAGACCTCGGGACCTCGATTTTCGTAATCTACGGGTCGAAAAACATGGAAATCCAAAAGTGTCTGTATGTATGTATGTATGAGTGTGCGTCCCGTTTTTTTTCGTTCACGATAACTCTCGAAGGAATGGTCCGATCTTTTTGAAATTTTGCACACTGTTTTTAACTGTTTTTTACTGTTTTTAATGTTTTTTCTCACAAATCCTCATAAGTGCTCACTGGGGCTATGAGAATCGATGAGAATCAATGAGATATTTTCCATAGCAACCACTGTTGATATCCTTGGCAACCGTTTGTTTACATCCCTAGCAACCGCTGCTTCGGAAGCCGGAAAATCAGTTTTAAGTCACAATCGATGGCCAAGGACACTGAATTGTTATATTTGCTCCACAGCAACCGTTGTTTACCTTCCTAGTAACCGTTACGAAGGTTGAAAATGATCAATTTATGGCCCATTTCCATCATTTTCGACGGCAAAGGACACAAAATCTTCCCAATCAGCTCTTTAGCAACCGTTGCTAAGGAGTTGCTAAGAAAAATTCACGTAAGTTTTGTTTCGTGGGTGATGTTGAAGCCTCTTTGAGAAAGCATACTGCTATATAAGGCACTTGGCAGCGGTTTTCTTCTTGCCAGGCACTTTGAGGGCCGACGCGACGAAGCGCTTTGAGGGATATGTCACACGTTTCAACTTTTTCGACGCAAGTGAATTTACAACACTCGGCGACGTTTTCAAAGAGTTATCACGCTCGTTTACGGTCTCTTGATCTACGCGCCGATCTGCATCGTTCGGAGCTCACGGTCTGACCCACGCGAGCTTTTTCCACTGCGGGGGCTAGGTCAACGCTGAAATGTAGCTCGTTTTATTTCTCGTCTTCGAAATGCCCGGGCAATTTCTATAGCGGGGTCGGAACCAATTCCCCGATGCACACGTACGTGTACACACCGGAATATGTAATGTAATGCGTATGCGTAAGAGCAATTCGCAAAATGTTCCTCGCTCAACGTTCGAATTTCCGACAAGTCGAAAGAGTTCTCTCTCTCTCTCGGTCTCTCTCTCTCTCTCTCCGCGGATCTTTTGAACGTATTGTGTCTTTTTTTTTTTGAAAAATTTTTTCCAACCCGAATTCAATTCTTGAATGAAACCCTACTAGATAACCCAACTCCGCGGGCATTGTCTCTTCGAACAATAAAGAGCTTATACTCTGTTCGAGAACTGAACCATGAACAACTCTCGAATGTATCCATTCAATTCTTGAAAACACACACGGAGATTAATCTCAATGCGCACTATTGAAAATTAATTACGAAAATAGGATGCGAACAATGGCCAATGAAATTGAGAAGATTTATTACGTATTAATCTTTCTTTCCCGCTGGAACAGCTTATTTTGCCTCCTCCTGTACTGCTCTCGTCTGCTCAGCCTATTATGACGCGAGAAATGGGATCCTAATAGGAATACTGAGAATCCGAATGGATATGAGATGTTGGAGATATTTAGTTGCGAGACATCACATCCAAATCCACGATGTTTCGTTGTTCTTCAATCATCCTGTTTCTTCTTAATCTTAATTTTCTTTGATAAAGCACTAGAGAAGGAGAAACGGAAATATTTTACGTTATACAGTTATAAATCCTAAACATTATTAACAATTTTTTATAAAATTTCATTATCTGATTTTCAATCAGAAACGTCGGAAGTCTTTTTCAAACAGCATTTATTGAATCATTATTTTCTTGTTCTTTTTGAAATCTTCTTCTCGTTTGCCCGCGGGAAAATGCTTGAAATAGATATTAAACCAATTAGACTCATGTTTCAAGGTGATTTTCAAAGACTTTAGAAAAGTACGTAAAACACAACTGGCGTGTCAAGTCTGAAAGTCAGGACAAACTGAATGTAAGTGCTTAATTGGTACCTTGGTCGATTCGCGAAGGAGAATTTTTTACCTTGATCAAAGCTTAAAACCAGCAATTTTAGTACATGCTCTAAATTGAGTATACCCATGCTCGATTGATTTTTCTTTTTATAAAATTGTTGTTCCGAGAGACATTTTTACACGATGTCGCAAGTCTGCAAGGACAATTCATTCCCATGTAGGTCAATGTACTCATATGTAGGTTAATAATAGTTATTCATGGTATAGTGATCGAACGCGAATTTCATGCATCGATTAGAGTGCGTAAAATCCGATTTTACGCATTAGCACTATAATAATTGGGCAAAGCACTAGTGCGTAAAACCGACGTGTGAAATCAACGTTCATGATTACGTATATACCATACATTAAATAATAAAGATCATACAGCTGAGAGGGAATGATCGCTACGAAATGAATAGGTCGATGAGATAGAAAAATTATCGTGAGTAAGAAGATATACACTATCAGGAGGGAAATATTGACGTGTATAAGATTAGCTGTCAAATATTTCCGATAATGAGCCTAGCTGTATACACGCGGGGAATCTAGCGTATCCCAAAAGAAAACTCTCCCTACCCACAAATACCCGAAGAAACACTCTGTATACAAGATTGGGGAATAGTATTAGCCGTGCGCGCGCGGCGAGGCAAAAGGCAAAAAAGCGAGGGAGGATATAGAAAGATAAAAAGATCGAAATACTATTGGAGTCTCTTTACCCGGGCGAGCAATGCCATTTGATAGGATTAGAGGTGGGGGGAGGGGAGAGCATCGTAAAAAATCCCTTTGTCTCGTTCCGTATTTTCGGGCTTTCCAATGTTACGTGTCAGTCGGATCCCTTTATACGCTCCCGTATGGAGGCTGATCTATAAAACAGCTCGGTTCTCGCACGTAGGCGCGGGATAAAATCGAAGCGTATGGCTGTATCAAGGTTATATGTAGTGCTGCAAACAGCCTTCTCTACTTCGAGAAAAATCCCCCGGCTAATTTTCACTTGTGGCCCTCGGCTGTTCAGGTGAGAGTCGCCGCGCCGAGGGGGGGGGGGGGAACGCGCGGCAGTCGTTTACCTAATTGGGATTTATTTAATGTTTACAGTCGGATGAAAAAGTACGCGAGGTCCATCTGCGTAAGCAATTTATTATCCGACAAACCTGTGGTAGTGGACGTGGATCCAAAATAATTACAGGATCAGAATGGCGAAAACGACTTTCCTAAAGAGCCGAGTTACACGTGGATACTCGAACATTCAGAGAAAAATAGAGGATTCGGGGATAAGTTTAAAGAATGACGATTTCGAGGAACTTCAAATATTTATCCACAATTTTGTGAAAAATATGAGTAATATTTTCAAATACTGGGAAAAAACACTACAAAGCGGATTAAAAGTACGCTTTTCCAACGAGGCTCTATGAATTGGAATATTTTTAAAATGAACGTTACATTGAATTCCCCTCACTTTTTCCAATGGTTGGTGAAAAATGTGCTAATTGGTGACGAAGTTTGGAATAACGAAGTAAAATGTTTGATGAACTATAAATGGAACGCTTGTTAGTGGAAACGATGAAGATTTTGTGTTCTATTACGTAGAAAGTTCTGAAAATAAACATTGATTTCCCTGTCTTAGGCAAGGGATAATACGGATGCAAATAACGGTTAAGTATTACGAGAATTGCTGACATCTCAGTTATTGTCGTACATCTTTTTCCGTCGAGAAGTGGTGTATGAGGAAGTAAATAACGGTTGTTATGGAGATTACATTAAAATTCGGTATTCGTCGTCGTCAAAAATTCTAGACAATGGACCTTGAATTAATTTTTCCCCCATCTTAGATTACTCGGAATGTAAACAACGGTTGCTATGGAAATTTCTGAAGATTCGATGTCCGATTCACCCTCATATATCCTAAGTCTCCATAAGCATTCATAGGACCTTTCCACATCTCATGCAAAACTCACTTGCGTGCCAAGATATCGGATCATTCCTTCAAGTTAAGCTCATACAAACATTCCTAGTCAACTGAGGTCCGAACAAGTTAGGAGATAGACAAGTATTCAATACAGAAGATCTCCCCGGCATCGAACTCCAGTTTGAATGATGAAAATTTGTTTCAAAACTGATCAATCACGTCAAGTCTTGTGTGGGGTTTCAGTTTATCGGGTTGTATTGACACGTGAACTTCGCAAACAGCCGGGACTAACTTCCTGCAGCACTTACATCTACGCACTCCCATGTATACGTGCGCGAGGACACACACTCACACACACTCACACAAACTGGAGCGTATGGAGAGTCGAGGTTCCATAGAAAATACATGCGCGGCATATGTGTGTCGAGGAGCGGCGGTGAACTCGGCAGGTGTGCGCTCACAAGAAAACGCTATTAACGGCTACGGCCAGTTGGAAAACCTCAAAATAGCCCGGCCGAACAAACAGGCGCGATTAGGCAGTGGCCGTTGGATTGAGCGTTCAAATGCAGTTTGACCTGAATTTTCCCCCACCCCCATTGAATATAAATGACACCTCCACGTATATACAGGCGTCAATACTCCGACGCACACGTTCCAATATGGATTCTTGAATGAATCCGCTAGCATAACCCGTGTTGAATACTCGGGGCAGGTAGCTTGAGAAAATTTCTCGTGACCGTAACACCGTTGCACCATGTCATTTGAAATTATTGAGAGAAAATCAACGTGTCGAAATCAAAGGGTGTAAGCGTTCGCTTTTTCAGAGGGAAAGCGCGGTTGCGAGTGGAAAATCATGAACCGAGCTGGGGAAAGCCACATCCGCACCATATTACGCATCATGTATTACTTCTTAAGAGTGTATTAAGCGTCTGGTATTTCATGCACTTGGCTGAACAGACAGTGGCACCATCTGAGTCGAGTGCCACTCGAGTGTTATGAAAATTTCGAAAATTTAAGAAATTTCGACGATTTTTCGATGCGATAATATAAATCATCCCTTTATGCTTTGAACTTGCAAAAGGACTCAAGAGTACGTATAGAGAGAGACCATTTTTTACTGTTGCCCTCATTATTTGACGAAGCATTTCTCCACAGGGCGATGTGTTATTCTTACTCCACCTCTGCGGTGATACTTTAGCCTCCACTATCAATCATTTCAAAAAAATCACTCGTAACTCAGCCCGAAGGTTCCGTAGAGCAACGACTAAAAGTGAAATCCGAAGTTTTTCAATCAAGATATTGAATGGCATTGATTTAGTAACTACGAATAGAACGGTCCTACTTCTCAGCAATCAATTAATCACGGGCGGTGATTTTTTTTTCCTACCCGTTACAAAGGAAAACAAGTCTATTCCTTCTGGTGATACCTTTCCAGAGGTATGAAACATACGCAATTCAGGAGCATTCCCTCTTGAATTTGCATCAAAATATATCAATTAGATTTTGCGCCGTTCTTATTTAGCCCCGGCAACCTCGGCTGCGATGTGAAACAGCTACAGCTATTATTTTGCAACGACATTCCATTAACATTTGCAAAACGAAGTGAGCTTTGAGTGTTTTTCACGAGCGAGCGGAGGGGTATTGTATTTTCAGTCATAGCGCAAATGGTGCCCCGACGGACCGCGAGAGCTTCAAAGGGACTGGAAATAAGCGAAGCCACTGCTAATTTCAGACTCGAATAATTCTCAAGATATTGGCCGTTATTTTGGACTCTCTATACCAAATAGCCAATGCAAGGCGAAGTCTCTCGTGTTTTTTCTTCCCTCCCGCCAAAGTACGAACCAAGAGAATTCCAAGGAGAGCAGAGCCTCTCGAGTGTCCTTCCTCGCGCGGGGATTCGTGAAAGCGAGCGCGTAGCGGCCGCCCAGATAAAGTTGATAAATTCCACGAGCCAAGTTGGCTGTCGGGTCTCAAAGTGAGACCGAGCTGTGGTCGCGAGTTTTCAATGTCACGCGTTTGTTTTCGTCGGAATTAAAAGTTTGGCTCGGCAAGGAAACGTACCTTCGCTCGGGATTAAGGTTCGAAAAGCGACAGGTGTGGATCGTCCCTCTGCTACTCGGTGGAGCAATTGAAAAAAATCGTTGCTCGGCCAAATCAATCAGTGGAATATCACACAAAGAGAAATCGGACAATCCGAAATTGGCCGACAGGACTCGGATATTCACACTGTTCTTTCATGGACGCTCGATAAACACATCCGTGTAATCCCCCCGAGTAAAAAACACTCGCCTTTCATTTGTTACGTCGAAATTCATTTGTTGACAAATAAATTGAAATATATACGCATGTACACGTTCGCAAAATATTGTCGTTCATGTAATATGGACAGAGCGAAATTTTGAATATTTGACGTGGAAATTTGGAATAAAAGAAAATCTTAATATTCTGTGTATCGCGTGGCGTGTTTAATTTCGCAAATGCATACATCACAGCGATGAGCATATATCAATCAACCATACGGCCAACGCGATTTCACCAATTTGTCATTTACAAAGCATCCAATAATGCGACATCGGCAGCGATACCTGCAAACGTCCTCCTTCGAGGCCGACGATTCGATTGGCGAAATTTTGCTTTCCAAACTGTTTGATCTGACCACGCCAATATACTGCGTTATATCCGTCGCTCTCGCGGTCGGCGGCTCGGTAATGGAACTCGGCGTCGGACACACGGCCGGCGACGAATCGTCTGGAATAAACGATAAAATTACGTTATCGCAGGGTTGGAGCGGAGGTCGAGATTACTCGAGACGTAGTTCTTATGCCGCGATTATCCAGCGCGAGTTACACGCGCAACTATACGAGGCTGATTAATAACAATCACCCGGGGCTTTATCCCGTCGAAACGCATTTAGTCGAAAGAATCTCGGGGCTCAAACTCAATTTCGCGGAATTTTCCATGGGATAAATGGGTTGGGCGTGTAAAAAGAAAAGTTGCCGCTCAAGCCGCTTATCTCTCTTACCCCGGGCTGGTCAAAACTTTGTAAACGCATTCAAAAAGTTGCGGCAGATTAGAGTTTACAGGAAGACATGAATAGCCCCGGCCATTATGCAGCCCGGAACGCCTATACGTATATATATATGTATGTCTTTCCGCGCGCGCGCGCCAGCTGAAAAGAGACGTCCTTTTCAAAACGGTATTACCCTGTTAATCGGCGGCAATCGCTCCCATTGACATACCTCGTTTTCCCCATGGAGAGTCCGACCAACGAAGCTCGTACGACTGCGGGGCGAATCAAACGATGAATCGTCCTCCCGTACGCGATTTATAACGAGAAAAATCCAAGTTAATGAGCGCGCCGTGTATTGCTCGTCGGGAATAAGGGCCGAATGCGCGTGTATCGAATGCGCGACATAAATCCAACATATTCCATTGGAAATGTAAGTCAGAATGTCACGGGAAATCCTCGGGTGCATGGGCGTTTTATTTTTAGCTTCTGCGCTTGTAAAACTACCCGTGCGACACGCAAATTAGGTTCTGCAAGCTGCTTTCCACTCCCGGGACGCGCGTAATTCTGGTCGTTACGAAAATCTTCAAAACTAAGGCACTCGTTGACTACGTGACATGAGATAAATGGAATTTTATTTCACTTACAACAAATGTCTACGGTTAAACTTCAGTTATTTCAATGTAATTGTATATTTAACGTGTGCGTGCATTTTTAAGATTCTGGTACCGACCGAGAATCATATGCATTTCGTGTGGGAAACTGCTTGCGAAACTTAATTCACGTGTCGCAGGCAGTTTTACCCTTACGCCAAGCAACTTTCAAATTGCTACAAATAAATAAATTTGCATATACGCTTGCAAGCTGAGAAGTGTTTTTTTGATATTTCGGTCTTTTTGAATGAAATATTTTGAGTAAATCTACATAAATCAGTGTAAAAAAATTTCGGGATATTTTGTGGTCTAAGAAAATTTATCTTTTTTATTCTACAATGAATATTTTTTCTTTGCTAGATCTAAGGTCTCTCAGTAGTGGAAGCTTTGTGAAACCAATACCGATAAAGCTTTGTAGTTAGGGTACCCTAACACCTCGTATTCAATTTCACCTATATACAAACCAGCCTTATATAGTCTAACGTTTTGTTTTCTCAAAAATATCCTGTAAAGCATATACACGAAGTCATAGATGAATGGATAATATCTAATAAATTGACGGAATAAATCCTGAAAATCGAAACGTTAAACTGCGCGTGGTTTCAGACACGAGGCGCACCCATAGAACCATCTGACAAAGTTTCATCGTGATATCGGTCAGCCAAAAGTTTTAAACTCTCTCAGTCGGCGTACGGTTGAAAATTCATCCCCACGAGCTGTTACAATCCCCCCCTTAGAATCCCCCACACTCGCGCCTATCCCTCAGGTTCGTCAATATTGAATTTTCCCTTGAAAAACCCATCCCACGGTAATCCGCCCACCCGATTTTTCACACTCTTTTTATCGTCTTTATGAATCCCCCGTGTCGAGAGACTCATCTCTTCAGCCTTTGCTCGACTTTCATATGATATTTTTTTCCCTCCTTTCGCCTCTCGATCGATTAGGACACACACGCGTGGAGGGGAGGAGGAAATCCGCGCGCCACGCGTACGTACGTTTTCACGAATTAAAGCCGGAACCATTAGGATAAACAGCGAGCGTTTAGCTGCGAATCCGCCCAGCCCAATTAAAAAGTTAGCCCGCCCCCCGGCCAACGTCGGATTTTGTTCTCCCGGAGCTTTGTTTTTTCGTACTCCCGCTGTTTGCCTCCGCTGCATCCGTCAGCCGTCGAGCGTGTCTCGAGGCATTAAAGACGTAACAAGGGCTAACTGTTCCCGTCGATCAGAGACGACTCGGAGCTATTTTTGACACTTTTGGTGCGATTATCCCGAAGAAGCGATATAGCGTGTGACCCGTGATATTTTTTCATGTTTTCACAGCGGAACGAAAGCGGGGGGCTCGGGCTCGCGTAAAGTGCCCCGGGCTTTTCAAGTGGAATGAGCCCGGATTGGGTCGGACGAGGATTATGACTTGGTTTACTCGGACGCGCCGGCTCGCGACCACTTACTCTAATGCCGCGATGTGGTTCTGAATTTTCAAAGGGATATAACCCATCCGCGGCAACAGCCCGAGCGTGTACTCGACTCTCTACGAGCAGCCGTGACGTATGAATACGTTGTCGGGACGACGACGCGCTTCTCCGGTGGGATTTTTACTATTATACAAAAACATCTCCGGAATCTTATTCCTTTTTTTGCAAGACTCGTACTGCGTACCGTGGAATTACAGTTTCCTAACGATGAAACTTGATTGCGATGAAACCGAGCTTTCCCGATAATTTACTATTTGCGACATGGATATCTCGACCCGTGCTCGCGAGGAATTTTTTTTTTTATTTCTTCGGTTTCATCATGAAAGGCGCAAGCGTTTCGCGTGCGATCGGAACCGAGCCGAGGTGGAAAACAACGAAACAATCGTTTTCGCGTGGAAAAGTCAAAACGTGCTCGACGCTTCTCGTGCGAGGGGAGGAGGAAGCTGAAAAGTGCGTACTTTTTGCCGAGCTTTTTCAAACTCGCTACCACCTCGTGCAGAGCCACGATATATCCCCTCTCGGCGTATAAGAGCCGCGTACACACGTGACAAGCATTTTCACTTCCGTTTAGGCGAAAAAAAACCAACGGGTGGTTTGGAGCGAAACGAATTCGATACACAGCTGGCACTGAGAAATCGCGTGGAATAAAATATGACGTTTGTCCATTTAATCAGTTGATTTACGATTACACTTTGACGGAATAATATTCGTCATTAGAAAGTCCCGAGCTACGTGTCTGGAAATATCCCAGTTTGGAAATACGACGGCCACGCAGCTTCAGAGCGTGTTTGATTACTCGAGTTCATCAAAACAAGTAAGCTGCATCTGAATTTGATAAGGATAAATGGAAAAAATTATCCCGAATACGTGAACTCGTATGAAAACACCTCTAATGTCGCGTGGTTGAACGTCAGTTTAATACACCAGGGAAAAATTTGAAAAAGTGCCTCGGCTGCGAACGTCTTCGGCGGCCACCTGTAGCCCCCGGCAGGCCAATCGATAGCGGCGCTGCGTCTCCAGCTGCCGCGGCTGACTGCAGATATATACATATACGAACCGAGACCCAAGCGGCTTTGACGCAGACGAAAATTCTTGTATACACATACCTGTTGTTCCGCCGAGCTAGGATACTGCATTAAACTGATGTTCATCAGAGTCGTTTTCGCTCGACACCCGTGATATTGGACGAATGTGTGCTTGGAACGGAGCACTTGGTGGAGACTTAAACGTGGCTCTTCGTCGCGGAAAATCTCGGGAAGTATCTAATACTTAGTTTGCTGAAATTAAAATTTTGAGAGATAATTTTAGGGGCAATTTTCGTGTTCTGTGAAAATATTCCACAAAAAAAATTTTTTCATTAAAAACTAGCGGCTTGCTATATATATACGGCTTCAAGTATGTGGGCTGAAGTTGGCTACAAGAGAGCCATTCGCATGTTTATGCGTAACAGTATTATAACTCATTACCTTTGCGAGTGTTTTTCTAGTCTCACGAAAAAAAATGTTAGAAACGTTTTTTAAAAAAAAGCTTCTATGCAAACGATTAAAAAGAAGAATAGTATATTATGCAACTAGCGCGTAAAATTTTAAAGATGTGTGTGGACGGGTCCACGAGTGGCCGGCGAAGCCGACAACGAGTATTGCACGTTCACACGAGTGATTGAAAATGAACGCACCAGTTGGATACGATATTTTATCTTACTAGTGCTCGTGGAAAGAGCATTTGAAAAAAACACTAGTTCGTGAAATGAACCTCACATTGATTTTTTATCTTTGTCAATCATGGTTTGTGATGGGGGATAAACAATGTACACTGGTGATTAAAACAATGCTTGCTATATGTATATATGGAATCAAAATTATTTTGAAGATTCTCAAACATTATACTGATTCTTCCATTTTCTTCCAGACATATGAGCAACGGTGGCTCTGGAGAAAAATTGAACTCAGTTCACACTTCACCACTATGAACTAACCTACGAAGTTTCATCAATATCCAACTATTTTTTGCTTCTCGTTCAAGACGTATACTATAGAAAATTCAGTTTTACGTATTGGCAAGACTGATTGTTGGGAAAATTAGATCATTCGTTCAAGAGATATCGTATGCCAAAATAGCGGCACACATACGTAAAAGTACTACCCGTAGATTCGATACGAAAGTTAAATTTTCGCACAATGAACAATGCTTCATCTATGGCAAATTAACAATCAAATCACGACGTCAAATAGTCACCGACAGAACAAAACACGCTGTTGTATAAATACCCAAACAAATCCACGCCTACTCATAAGCAAAAGTTCGGATTCAGTATTGTTGAAAAGATTTACGTACATGGCAGTTTGGTATTCAGAAGTAGATAGAATGGAGATATTTCAGTTGGAGATTGTACTTTAGCAGTCGAATATTCAAGCGTCCGAGCAACTGTATTTCGGATCGCGCGGCTCTTCGCAACTTTGTTAATATAGCCAATGCAACAATCCTCGGACGAGATAAGAGCGAAGGAAAGTCTGTGGGCAGCCACGTCACGTAGTCCTTTCGATAACTCGAGTTTCAATATGAATTCGCTTCGCCTCGAGCGAATATTTCCTAGAACTATCGAAATCTCCTTCTACAGGGTAGAGGGGGGTTGTTCGATAAGTCGCCCTCTCTCTCTCTCTATCCCACGAAAATTTATTTCAACTTAGCGCGCGGATTGGCCTGTTTCCGGCGCGTGTATAATCCGAGTAGAACTTGGTGTGTTTATCGAGCTTCGACGTCGTATGTGCAGTAATCATACTCGTCGCTGGCACAAGTCGAAGTCATAAATAATCTCGACGGCTTCGCGGCGTTGCGCGAAATTATAAGAATATCATTAGTATTCACGCGAGTACGCGGGCGGGAGATAAATCACGCGCAACAGTTTAGAATGTTTCAAGTGAAACACAATATGGATTTACCGAGTTGCGTACGGTATTGCGAGGACCATGAATCTCCATAAATTAAAGGGAAAACCTGTATAACGTCGGACCTAATGCAAGCCGTGTCCTCAGTTAGTTCCGCGTGAGCTCCTCCCAAACTTGTTTGACCGAATTCACACGGCGTACCTGTGTGTTTTCCATCCCGAAATTTTTCAATTCCTCGATCCTTCGATGAAAATCGCGTTCCCATCTAAATCCACACACGCTCGACGGTTTACGCACTTTTTCACGAGGGAAATTCGCATCCCAGACCCGCATAGCCCCTCCAGTAGAATCATCGACTCGGAATGGAAGTACTGAAAAAAATACTTGCGCGTGCCAACCTTGATCCCGTCGTGTAATTGTCAAAGCAAACGCGGCGACAAACGAAGGGATACACGCGCGCGTTTTCCGCGTGAATTTCCACCGGCTGTGCGCGGGATTGGGGAAAAATGTGGGTCGGCCGGAGCAGCTCCATCCGCAATAACCGTTCAGGGGCGGAGAAATCGAATTGGGACTCGGCTCACGGCAGACCAGAGGCTCTCCCGCTTGCCCAACACACCCGACGACAGCCCGGGGGCGAGTGGATCGCTTGTGCTCCGGACCCTGGGGCTGATACTCGGGTAATTTCCAATTGCCGGTTGACGTCCGCGGATGTATTGTCCTTCATTCCCGGGTCTGGCAGGGAAGGGGGAGATTGTTTCGACCTCGCGCCGAAGCTCGAGAGTTGGCCGGGTGGAAAAAAGTTCTCTTGGTCCTGGAGAATCTTGGCGACTCGGATTATTTAAAGAATCCGTCACGGCTTTCGCTAAACTCTCAAGGGTATATCCCTAGCGAGCCCTGCGAACCCCGAGGAATCCGCGACGATTCGACGAGCAGTTGCGTCGAGGACGATGTTTTGTTACGCGTGTGGAGAATCACGCAAGAGTGAAACGTGGAGAATTAAATTTGCCAGCGCGTAGATACAGAGTTTTAAGCGGGGACAAACTCGTTGAGCCTCGGAGTCGACGGGGGAAAATTCGTATTGCACTGGCTGTATAACAAACCACTCGCACGCGCTGCTGCTGTCGGAGAGAAGAAACCCGGAGCTCGTTAGAAATCGGGGGAAACTTTGCGCGTATGTATAATATACTTTCACTGATCGCTTTTAATCCCGCCGCGCCGGTTGGAGCAATGCGCAGGCCGAGACAAGTTGGATAAACTGAATGCCGGGGAGGAGCGGCGCGCACATATACATATATTACCCGGGGAACGAAACGGTCTTACGAGTTTCAACGCGAATGTATATAGGGCCGTAGTTTCTCCGGGCCGTGCATGAATATGCATCGCGCTCTCGCACCGATTCGCGAGACCCATTGGCTTGGAAAATCTCGCGGATTTTCTGGCTGCATTACACGAGTTGGCCGCGATTGCTGCGAGAGCCCCGCGCCAGAGAGGAGAAGACGTTAGCCGCTCGCGCCGCGGTATGCGCTCGGCTTTATCTCCGGCTTGATAAACTCCCGCCCGGGATTATATTATTCGAAAACGCCGTGTCTCGCGCCCCCGAAACTCGTGTGAGAAATTTGATTCTCCCAACACTGCAGTTGAATAATTTAGCGCGTATGCTTTTGAAACTTTCGATGGAAATTTCGGAGTGGCGTTGAGAGATTTCGTCAAATTTTCAAAATTTCTCGGGTCGTTGAAAGAATTGGAAATCAATGATGAACCCGCGAATATCACGTATTTCGTTGATCGAGTTTCCGAGAAGCTATTGTCATCCGATGATTTTTCATTGACGATTTGAATGCGATGCATATTACGCGAGAAACCATACAGTGTTGGTATCGCGTATCGAGTGTTTCCCAGTATATACTTGACGAGTATTATGCGGGAGTGAAAGGCCCCGAGACAAGGGCGAGTGCGAAATCATCGGGAATAGCCGCGTCCAACCCCTGTTTCACGCTGTATTATTTCCAACGAGTGCATGAATCGGCTCTGATTTTACTCCAGTGAAATAAGCACATTCGGGTAACGATTTCGACGAGGGGAGATTTTATTATTGATTCGTGAAGAGAGAGTGGTGGAGAATATATATACATCCGAAAGGACAGCTGTTGAGCTTGCGTTTGTTTATAGCAGCACCTTGAATGTCGTCAAAAACAGTTTTTCTGCTATAACAAACGTCGTAGTGTCCGAATCAAAAAAAAAGTTGCTGATAAAAGTTGTAGGCGCTGTCATTACGAACATTTTAAGAAAAATTTTATCGAAATCGGTTGAAAATTTCTTTTGTAAATTGCAAAAAACAGCCCAAATTCAACGATTTTGCAATAATTATTGTTGAACAGAAAATAGGTAATATCGACATTATAACTTTGCGAAAGTTTAGCATAAAGTATGCTGAATTTACGATTAAAATTTGGTTCCAAAATATTAAATAGTTTTTGAGATTTTTCAATTTGTTGTTACAACTAGGCTTTTTTCAGCAATAAACAAAGGGAGGTTTTTTTAATAGTTCAATAATAAAAGTCGGCTCATTTGAAAGATATACATTTCTACTATCTGATTCAATCATGATTCGACAGATAAATGTATTTCCCGATTGTTTAAAATAGCTCTGAAAATGGTATACCTATTGTTGTTATAAACAAATTGAATAACTCGATGAATTTTGATCGCAATATATTGTGATATAGATCAATCGAAAGCTGAGACTTTGGCCGTTGAATTACGGGGTCCTAGAGTTTGGTACGTTAATTTGGAGCCGAGATAGGTTTTTTTTTTTAAAAAATCACAACTCCTCAGTTTATAGGTATTAAGCAACAAAATTTGAGTTATGGACAGGAGAATACTTTAAGTTTTATTGGGATGTATTGTCATATTCATCTCACGCAGATGATATGGACAATAATCAACGAAAGAAATAGCACTTGTGCGCGGTGCAGCCAGCTGGTCCGTGAGGGGGCCGAAGTGGGGGGGCAGCCGCCCGCCGCGCGCTTCGGCGCGCGCTCGGCCAAAACTTGCTCGAGCTGCTTCCCGCGATGTGAGCTGTCAATATCTCGGCTTCTATACATCTGATTTTGATGATTTTTTTTTTGACTTGGGGTAGCTCGGTGAGCTGATTACAAATTCATAAACAAAATTTATGAAAGTTACTTAGCAAGCATAGGAAATGGAAAGCATGTACACAGATAATTATTTATCATTATTTTTACCATTAATTATTGCAGGTCCGTATTTTTTTTATTAATTTTTCTCATCATTATAAACAATGATAATATAATCAGTCATTTTTTCGAATGTTTATTAAACAAATCTTACACGTATTCCAATATTCTTAGAATAAACTTAATTTTTTTATGGAAGTTATTTCAAGTCTCTGCAGACATACATACAGTGAAACTAAATTTGAAAGTTACAAGCGTCTATAGACTATAGTACAGAAATTGCGAGTTAGCCTCTTTGGGATTTATACCTGCGGGGCCCGAGCCCCAAAATTTGAATTTTGAAAATGTTGAGAGTGCATTAGGAAATGTGAATGATGATGATGTAGTCGAAGATGATGATGATGATGATGATGATGATAATGATGAATTGAATGAGAGTGACTGTAAGGATTATGAGAATGAGGGCGTTACACGAGAAAAAAATCGCAGATTAAAATAATTTTACGTTTGAATATAAGCTACATCATAAGCAATTTACATTGTATATTTGTAAAAATGTTTGATCAATAAAATATTGGAAAAAATGACTGATTATATTATCATTGTTTATAATGATGAGAAAAATTAATAAAAAAAATACGTACCTGCAATAATTAATGGTAAAAATAATGATAAATAATTATCTGTGCACATGTTTTCCATTTCCTATGCTTGCTAAGTAACTTTCATAAATTTTGTTCATGAATTTGTATTCAGCTCACCGAGCTACCCCAAGTCAAAAAAAAAATCATCAAAATCGGATGTATAGAAGCCGAGATATTGACAGCTCACATCGCGGGAAGCGGCTCGAGCAAGTTTTGGCCGAGCGCGCGCCGAAGCGCGCGGCGGGCGGCTGCCCCCCCACTTCGGCCCCCTCACGGACCAGCTGGCTGCACCGCGCACAAGTGCTATTTCTTTCGTTGATTATTGTCCATATCATCTGCGTGAGATGAAAATGACAATACATCCCAATAAAACTTAAAGTATTCTCCTGTCCATAACTCAAATTTTGTTGCTTAATACCTATAAACTAAGGAGTTGTGATTTTTTTAAAAAAAAAACCTATCTCGGCTCCAAATTAACGTAGCAAACTCTAGGACCCCGTAATTCAACGGCCAAAGTCTCAGATTTCGATTGATCTATATCACAATATAATGCGATCAAAATTCATCAAGTTATTCAATTTGTTTATAACAACAATAGGTATACCATTTTCAGAGCTATTTTAAACAATCGGGAAATACATTTATCTGTCGAATCATGATTGAATCAGATAGTAGAAATGTATATCTTTCAAATGAGCCGACTTTTATTATTGAACTATTAAAAAAACCTCCCTTTGTTTATTGCTGAAAAAAGCCTAGTTGTAACAACAAATTGAAAAATCTCAAAAACTATTGAATATTTTGGAACCAAATTTTAATCGTAGATTCAGCATACTTTATGCTAAACTTTCGCATAGTTATAATGTCGATATTACCTATTTTCTGTTCAACAATAATTATTGCAAAATCGTTGAATTTGGGCTGTTTTTTGCAATTTACAAAAGAAATTTTCAACCGATTTCGATGAAATTTCTCTTAAAATGTTCGTAATGATAGCGCCTACAACTTTTATCAACAACTTTTTTTGATTTGGACACTACGACGTTTGTTATAGCAGAAAAACTGTTTTTGACGACATTCAAGGTGCTGCTATAAACAAACGCAAGCTCAACAGCTGTCCTTTCGGATGTATGTATATTCTCCACTACTCCCTCTTCACGAATCAATAATAAAATCTCCCCTCGTCGTTATAGTCAAATATTGGCGATTTTTTAAGCTAATTGCACTGGAGTATTTCACGTATTCACGGTGCATAGAGAGAGTCGTGCATTCTTCCCACGCATGTGATTTATTATACCAATTGTACCAATTTTCACAAACCTGATATGGGGGGGGGGGTATACATTATTTTTTCTCACTGTTAGCATGAGTTATTGGAGAAGGTGAATTCACAGCCGAGGCGATTAGCGGGATGTTGTCTCGAGGAGACTTGACAAATTAAGATTCTTTCCGCCCTTGGTTACTAGCGGTTTTCTATCGAATTCGCCGATACATCTCCTTGACTTTCATTCATATATCAATGAATTTCATTCTCGTAAATCCCAAGGATTATTATGAGGATTCGTAAAAAAAAAACTGCCCCAGAACACTTTAGCAACGGTTGCTACTGAAAATTCAATCAGATCTTTACATCTTGCCAAAACCGACTCGTGTACAGAATTCGAAGAATAGCGGGCCATTTCTCCGGGTGATATCGTGTGCCAAAAATAGCGTCACATACACCGCGTATACATACGCGAGTACACGGGAATTTCCAGAATTCGAGATTGTTCGACCGTGTAATTTACAGAAATAAGCGTTACGACGTCCCATTCGAGAGTTTTCTTCTTCTTTCTCCCTCGACAACGTCCGTGAAAGATTGTCAGTAATCCGCGGAGGCTGATGAAAATTTGAGGCGTGTGCTTTTGGGGTGGATATACGGCGCGTCAGGCGGGTTATTACCGCAGCCGTCCAGGTCGATCCGTCCGAAACCGAGTGTGCTCATCCCGGGATCGATACACCATTGCCTGCCGTAGGCGAATAAATTTTCTCTATATAGGGACCGGTCGTGTATACACATACACACACACACACACACACACACACACGTGACTAACATCAGCGTTATACCTTGGGTGTGCGCATGAAAAATTCAACTGAGCGATGAGCACGGCCGCGGCAAATTGCGAGAGCCGAGGTAAGAAACTCCGGCGATTAATAATCCATGGATTGTCGCCCCGTTGTATACTGGACGGCCAACCGGTGCTGCGACTGATTGCGATATTGCCCCCAACCCCCCCCCCCTCGAACGTCGAGAGCACGGGGAGACAATGTGGCGATGTATGGATGGCTTTCGCGGGACTGCGTGCGATAAGACCCCCCCGGGAAGCTGTTGCCTATATATTAACACAAGCGCGTATATATATATTCGTCGCTCGCGGAGAATAGGGCGAACGTCGAATTGGGTCACTCGCGCGCGGATTGTTTCTCGGGTGAAAAAGCGCGCGTATGTATACGATTGTATCACTTCGCGAACAACTGTCGCGAGCATCGGGTATATTTATAGCGATTCGTGCAGGTGAACGTTTTGAAAAATTGCCATTGTTCAAAGAGTCGGCTCCGCGCGCGCATCGACAGTATACGACTCGTATACGCGCACGAAACTCGAGGAACTCACCGAAACAACCCGTGAAGGCTCGGCGACTCTCCTCCAACCCGAATGATTCCTTAATCCAAGAGTGTTTCATCGCCTCCGAACAATGAGGGGACAACTCAGCGTCCGGTTGAAAAAAAGGGGCCAATTCGCAGTCCGTGCAATAATTTTCCAAATAAACCGAAAACTAAATCTTTCACAATAATATTAATCATCAGCATGATTTATTTTTTTACAATCTATTTGGCGCGTGAATATCGGGTGAACTTGTGTGCGAGATGAAAAATTCGCCCGCAAATTGATAAATTACCACGCGGGAAATTGAAAAATTTTCAAATCATTGCACGGACTGGGAGTTGGCTCCTTCTTGTTCGGAGGCGACGGTACGTCAATCGGATGGCAGTTTTAAATTTTGATTTTGTTTCGTTGACGAAGCGATCCCGAAGCTCGATTAATTTGTTCGAAAGCTCTCCCCGTACGAGGGTATACACCAGGCGGGTAAATTGAATCGACGCGTTTCGAGCGGAGGAAATATTCTATCCACAAAATCCGCGTACAGTTAGAATTTGCGCGAAAAAAATGTGCCAACGCTCGAAATTCCTCTTGTTATTCGACCGTTAGTTCCCTGCCAGGCAAAAGTGCTCGTCGATCGCTCGGCACCGTCCAAAATACGTCGAAAACTGCCCCCGAGCTATATATCAAGCGGGCCGCGGCGCGAAAACCCGTCTTGGAAGCTGCGGGGCTTTGAGCAACAACCGGGGGGGACGCTGCTGGGCTTTGAGCCGCGCCGGGAGCAAAATCAATTGCTGGGCATCGGGCGCACAATGCGAAAAGCTCGCGAGACCATGAGAGAGAGATGGCCTCGGCGGGCAAAGGTAAATTCTAAATATAAACCATGGATCGGGCTGTGCAGCCCGAGAGAGACTAGTGCGGGGGCGGCTTAGCGCCACGAGGAGATATCGATTCGTGCAGCCCAGCCAACGCCGCCGCCGGCCGACGACTACTCTCCCTCTCCGGCCCGGCTCTTCCCTTTTTTTTTCACCCCCACAGCTGCTGAACGCCGGCTGTTTCGCACTGCGATTCAATTTTCCCGCGCACCAGTTGTATGTATATGCTCGAGGATACCCGCGATATGGAGCAACTCCGAGTTGGCTGTCCCTCGTGGATGGGTCGCTGGTATTGTGACTTACTCTCTGGATTTGTCGCAGTGAAAAATCACTGTGTCAAAGCGGAAAGCCACCGTATGAAAGTGCAGGGCCGATTCACTTGTGAGAGAAGTGATTTTTTTCGAGTGGCGAATGGAGGAATTGTCGAAACCATTGGAATTTAAGGTGAATATGCACGTGGTATTACGGTGAAGATTTCACTGTTCCACTGTCGTACATTGGTTTTTACTTGAAATGGAATGAAGGGAGTTTCTATATGGGTACTATTCCATTCATTCGTGCGTCGTGATGCTGCCCGTCCTTGGGTAGATACGCTCCTTCCCGAGTTTTACACGTGCAGTGTGTTTCTGTCTCGAATTACCTCATCCCGTGGCCTTGAATTTTCACCATCGAATTTTCATTATTGTTCAATTTTGAAGATCAAGGGATAATAAGTATGTGTGTCACGCTGGGCTTCGACATATTTTTGATCTTGTATAGATTTACCCAACGCGAACATTTTTGTTGGGAATCCGCAGAGCGGCCTTACTACAAAAGCCTTTGAAGTAAGGCCGTTCCTTGTTTTGGGCATGGAAAAATTATTCCGGGAGTCCACAGTCGGGCTGAGAGAAACCTTTCCTTTTAAAACAGCATACAAGAAGAAAACGGCAAGAATCAAACTTACGTATTTTTCTTAATTTCGCACTGATGTTTTTATTGCCAGATTAATGAAAATAGTGTAATCCACAATAAGAAAAGTTAGAAGCCAAATAATTTTTGAAGCGAGATTTACTAAAACACACAATTCTCCGTATTACATATTTCCTTGAAAATACTTCGATTCCATTAGAAGTCGAAAAACGATTCTGAAGCTGACAATAGTCATTCGCCAACAACAATTTTCATGGGACAATATTTCGTAACCATACACCAGATTCATGATGTATTTACAGACTCCACTTACACACAGTTGGATGATTATTTAAACAAAAATGAAAAAAATATTTTGTTATAATATTCGTATGTAGAGGATCGGAATATCAATTCAAGTGTCAACACGACTTTTTACATGCATATCTACTCGCGTTTATACATCCTTTCGTACATTCATTCAAATAACATGAATGATTTTGACCTAATTAATTCGTATGTAAATAATCCTACAAAGGGGGAGAATCCGTAACGGGTATTAATGTGAAAGTATATAGGCCGGTTGATATTTACACGGGAGGCGATTCACCCTCCATACTATATATCTAGATCAAAACGAGCTTTATCTCCATCTCTCTGAATAATATTGTCCTTATACTGTGCGTGTACAGCGTTCCTCGGATCTCTACGATCACGCGACTCTTTAAAAAACTGCCAAGCAACAGGATCATCTTGCGAATTCAATTTGAAATTTCAAACGAACAGCCTCGAGTTTGGATTAGGATTTCGAGGCTGTAAGACGCTCGGGGAGAGACGGCAAATCGTATTCGGGGCGCAGTGCGAAACTCGGGACAAAGCGGCAGGGCGGAATTCAAACGAGACACAATAAAGACGATAACGAGAGAATGAAAAGACAAGCGCCCGAGATACCGTTTGTTATCCGGCCCGTGTAATTACCTGCTCTATACATTGAGTTACGCGCGCATTGTTCGTCGATACTCTCGCGATCCTCGTCTCGACCTCTTTGCCGCGTATACCTTTGTTTTTTCATCCCCCCGGACGCATCGGCGTATCGTGAAAGGAAAAATAAAAAATCTCGCACGCGTAATTTTACGCGGTTCCGCGTATATATATGCGAAATTAATTTGGTTGTGGAGACACGAAATCGCAAGAGATTTATATATATTATACATGCATAATTAATGTGTATATCCCTCGCGATTTGAATATCTCGGTTGGCATCGAGCTCGAACGAAACCAAACGAACTCGTATACATTAGTTTTCCTCCCTCCGAATTAGCCGGGGCACGAGTTAATTCGCTCGCGATTATTCCTTGGCTTGTATTTCGAATACGATGTGGAATCGTGAGTTATATAGAACTCTTGGCGAGTCGATTGCTTGTATATGAAAGAACAAAACTGTTTTCCGCGGTGCTCGCGAAGTGCTCTCGATATCTCGAGAGGCGCTGCTAATTATCGATCCCGCGACACACACACTACGAGTCCGAGGGGCAACTTTGACCCGAAACAATCAGTGGGATACGCTAGATTATCTGATAATCGATCGCGTGTGCACCATTAATAACGCAGAACGCTTGTGTCCGTTCTTTGGTAAATATTTACGCGGTCCACGAACGAATTCCGATTCTCCCTTGGATATATTCCAGGAGTGTTTTTTTTTTCTCGATCGACGGAGCACTGGATAAATTCATCAAGAACCAGTCGACTTGGATGTCATATGATTTAGTATTTTTGTAAAGCCTCTATTGTTTCGTGAAGGATCTTAGTAGTTTTCTCATCAAGCGAGCGAAAGACAGATGTTTTTTTGCGAGTTTTATTCTTCGTCTTCGTGTGCTAAGCAAAGTTGACTTGTGCACCTTAAAATCACGGAATTTAATCCTAGTGAGGGTAATGTCAAGGGATATATACCACTATGAAGTAAGTACACCATCTCGGTTTATTTCGGAAGAACTTTTCTACCGTGAATTTAAACTGGTAGATCTTTCTGGGTAAAATCAACAAGTTGGATACTGAAATTCCTCAGGTAAATTAATATCTCGTCCCGATCGTGGACGATTCTTCAATGTATCAACTATCAATTGTCGAAGAGGTGCACGATTCGGGAAAACTGAACGAATAATTGAATACACACATAGAAATACATTTTCATTCTCACTATCTACTATACGATCACAAAAGCACGAGGGAAAAACGAAGCCGAGTTCAAGGACGCCGACAATAGCCACCGCTCCATTTTCCCGAAACTTCTGATCTATACCCTGGAAACAAATTTAACAAAAAATAAAAGAAGAAGGATAACAAGAATCTCGCATTTATCTCGTATAATTCGCTTGAATAAAACCACACAAAAGCAAGTTGATTTTAACTAGTTTCAAATGGAGTTAATACTGCTATGATATTCTTATCTCTCTCTTTTTTGAAGCTGGAGAAGTTGCTTTGAAGACTTATATTTCATTTACGACTCCTAAATACATTATCATTTCATATTCATCATATTTTTCAATTTTCTAAGAATGATCGGACACACACTTTTCCGTGCTTCACTATTAGGCATAGCAATAATCGATTCAATATTTATTGGTAATTGGTCCGATTTTCGTATGCTTTCTAAACAACAGAATTTCATGTCCCATATTACAGATTCTCTTTTAAATCACACCTGTAGAAGTATTTTCCCATGCGAATGTCGAATTATCAATTGTGTATTATAGCTAAGAGGTAACGCGCGAAAAACTACAAATTATCTTCACTTCCATTTGATGATCTGTCAACTCATCAGCAATGAGTGTTGAGTGTCTCTCGCGTCGAGTGGCTCTAAAACAACTGCAGACTCTCGAATGGAGCTTCAAATTCGTGCATAATCGAGTATCAATTACTTTTGTCAGGCGTCGGGAAACACACACACGCTAGGAGTGCGCATACACAGTAGTCTCTCTTGCGTTCGAGTTGTTGCTGCCGCACCACTGACGCCTCCGTGTGATACTTAACGCGGACACATTGGGGCAATTATTTTGCCGGGGCAGTGATCGATTCGCTCATTATCATAAGCTGCCGCTAACGATCCGCAATGACTTATTGACCGAGCTCGTGTATTTTTTAAGCCGAACCGCCGTGTGTGTGTGTGCTGTATACGAGTGTTTTGGTATGTATATAACACGACTGTGTACACACACGATAGCGGTGGGGATAGGCGTAGATTTCATTAGGAGATAACCGGTTTCATTAGTAGATCTCATCGCGGCATATGCCCTCGAAGGCGTTTTTTTCTCCCCCATCCCCCATCTCACGTTCTCACGTGTTTGCTGATATATATGTTTACGGGAGAAAATGTGAAAGGAGTTATGGCGCGAATAATTCGGAAGATTTTCATGCTCGACTCGTATACGACGTCGCGAGGGCTACGAGCCCCTGGCGTGTCGCGGATGATTCATATGCACACGATCGGAATTTTAATCAGCAATAGTGTTTATGAATTTATTAGTTTTTTTTTTATCTTTCAATTTTTAGGCGTGAAAACTTATCGATTGGATTAAAACTGGCCTATATACAGAATGTGTGCTGAATAAACGTTGAATGCAGCTAGAGTCTCGCGTGATAGTAACGATTATTTTTCTCCTTTCTATTCAAAATATTTCTTTCCTTCTGTTATTATTGAAAGATCAAGAGGCGAAGCTAATTCTCGGTTATTAGCAGTAAGATATTACACGAGGTTGAAGAGACTTTTCATATAAGTAGTAATTTTCGGACGTATAGGAGAAAAGGGAAATGAAAAAACCCCAGATTGAAGAAGCTCTTCGAATTTGCCGCGGTAGAAAATTCGACCAATCAGAAACGGCTGTACGACTCCGAAAAGCTCACCAATCGAAGACGTTCCGCGAATCTGTCATAACCCCAATGTGTATACATTCTTCATAATAGATAGTGCAATTCTACTTATAATTCATCGATATGTGAAAGACGGAATACGTTCCATGTATAACTGCACCTGCACAAATCATCCAATAGAATCAGCTCATTAATTGAATCGGACAAACGTGAAAAAATTAACGAGGCAGCGATATATACTTGTGGGGTTAGAAGTCGTTTTCATTTCCGACCAATTTGATCAACAATTCAGTAATAAATAAAATGCTCAAACGCACAGTGAAGTCCAGTAGTTTATGTGGAATAGTTGATAACTATTTTATATTACACTACTCTACGGACTTCTCCCATAGGGATCCTCTTCAGCTTTCATAGTAAGTGAATTGCGAGTATTTCTTTGAAATTAAGATTCAGATCGATAATCGAAAAGATGAATCGTTCGCCTTTTATTTCTCGGGAAGATTCGCTCTTAATTGTTGGCCTAATTCTCATCGACTGGATTTATTGCCTGTTAAAACTCGTATATCAACTTTTGATTCCAGGCTATGTCTATTGCAGTATTTGTGAAAAGGAACAATGGTTTGAGTAGCAGATGCAAAACCTTTATAAGCAACTTAATTTAATGCATTTAGTTTATATTGTCTATCTTGATAGATAGCCGTCACTGTTTTAGAGAAGAATCTATCAAGTATGTTTTGGGGGACCAGAGAATTTTCAAGATTTTTCTGTTTGTCAACTTTGATAATTCTTGTGAATTACAAAAAGCCCAGCAACCTGCAATTCAGTTGGATAATTTTTCGCTAAACTTTGATTCTGAAAATTCAGATTTGAGAGACATGGAAGATGAACAAGCGGTCAGAGAAGCCAACAAAATTTGTGGAGTTTGCGGAGACCGAGCATTAGGATACAACTTCAATGCTGTCTCTTGTGAGAGTTGTAAAGCCTTTTTTCGTCGCAATGCTTTGAAAAACAAGGTATAAAACACGTGCTATCAGCAGTGAGCATCAATTTTCAATTATGTTTCAATTTCTAAGATTGAAAACTTTACGATAACAATGATGATATTATTCAATTTATATTCTTACAATTTTTAAAATGAGAATTCATTAGTGTTTCATCAGGAATATTGGGCGCATTCAAACTGTACTGTTATCTGTTTCATTCTCACTTTTGTTCTGACACTTATTAATTGTTCACTTGTGTTGGTGTGGCGTTCTGATCTCCTTAATGAATGAATGGCAATATGAGTAATATATTTAATATTTTTCAGGACTTCCGATGCCCATTTACTGAAAATTGTACCATAACTCCAGTTACAAGACGTTTTTGCCAAAAATGCAGGCTAGACAGATGTTTCAGTGTTGGTATGAGGAAAGAATACATCATGTCAGAGGAAGACAAAGTTCTAAAAAGAAAGAAAATAGAGCTGAATCGTGCGAAGAAGAGGCCTAATTTAGAAAATAATCAGCCGACGATAACAAAAAATGAGAGTGCTGGTGATTTGATTTGTGAAGACACTTCTACCTCTTTACCCTCTGTGGCCTCTGGTACATCAGCTGTGTCAGAATCATATTTTTGGGAGTCTGATAAGAAGTATACTGACCTTGATGGAAATAAACAGTCAGTATTGGATAGTTTGAGTCCAATAACAGCTGCTAGTGTTCCAAGTCCTTTGAGTCCTCCAGAAAATTGTGATATAGCTAGTAGTAAAAGCTTAGAAATGTTGAAAGATTCATCTCAAAATTCGATTTCTAATTTCTTCAAAAATGATCATTGCATCTCCAAGAGTTCTGATGATTTCAATATCCAGAAAAATTCTTCTAGTCAAATAAATTATGATGCTCTTTCAAATCATGATTTTGATCAAGATAAAGGTCTCTCTGTGCAGTTGTTAAGGATAACCGACACACTCTCTACTTGCAAAGAAATAGAAAAACAAAGTATTACGAATCATCTTGTACACTCACAGAAATGTTCTAGATCTGAGAATCATTATTCAAAAGGTTCGAAACATGAGGAAACTTCAAAGGAATTTTCAAACATTAATTACACAGAATCTTCAATGAATACAAGTCAACAAGAACCAAATATACAGGAAAATCATTCTCAATCAAATACTGAAGAAGCTTTGATGAGCCATAAACCTAAGAAGAATAGCACGAGCGAAAACGTAACTTCAAACTTCTCATCACATCAAGGGTTGATTGATAAGCTAGTCAAAAATCCAAATTTGATTGCAAAAATTATCCAAAATGAAAGTTTACTTATGAAAATTATAACAGATCCAGATGTCTCGAAAAAATTGGTTTCAGATCCTGAAATTTCGCAAATCTTGGGAGGAAAAACTATATTCCAAAACATTCGCGAATTAAACAAAACTGTCTCAGAAAATGACTCCTCAGAAAAAGCGATCAACATGAAAGATTTAACAAATAAAATTATGACTCTTGATGATGAAAATCAAGTTGAAAATCCTATTTTAACAAACTTGATCACAAATCAGAAAATTAAAGATCAGGAACAAAAAAATGATATTAATGAAAATAGTGAGTGCAATAAAACTGACAAAACTCAAAAGGTCCTTCAAGATTTCTCAAAGTAATAATCAATAAATTGTTAAACAATAACTCATAAATATTTATAAATCTTGGAAAATGACTAACCTTTTTTTTTCGTTCTACAGGATATCCAGATCTGCAAATTCTATTGAGTCAATTTTATGTGAAGCCATAAAATTAGAATATTCTGCATTTTCAAGCTTAGGAGGTAATCAAAGTAGCAGAGAACTAAATGATGCTGAAAGGGCAAAATTGAACGAACTCATTGTGGCAAATAAAGCACTTTTGGCACCACTTGATGAAGACATAACTAATTTAGTGAGTGAAGATTGTAAATTTAAGGTGGACTTGAATTAAACTTTCAAAGTTAATGTAATCAATTTGAAACAAGTCTATCCATATTACTTATAATACATATTATTTTTACAGGGAGATTCTAATGGTTCAGACCCCATGCTATTAGGTGTAATAAATCTAACAGCTATAGCTATTCGAAGGCTGATAAAGATGTCAAAAAAAATCAGTGCTTTCAAGAATATGTGTCAAGAGGATCAACTAGCATTACTCAAAGGAGGTTGTACTGAAATGATGATTCTAAGGTCAGCTATCAACTATGATCCTGATAAAGAAATTTGGAAAATTCCGCACAGTCAAGATAGGATGGCAAATATTAAGGTAGATATATTGAAAGAAGCTAAAGGAAATCTATATTCTGAACATTCAAAGTTTGTGAGAACGTTCGATTCTCGCTGGCGAGATGAGAATATTATCCTGATATTAAGTGCTATAGCTCTATTTTCTCCAGAAAGACCTAGAGTTGTACATAGTGATGTTATTAAGCTTGAACAAGTGAGTATGATGATTTATTTCTTACATGCGCTGCTTACATTGTTCTAATTGCAATTTTTCAATTCTATTCCAGAATTCCTACTATTATTTATTAAGGCGATATTTAGAGAGTATTTATCCGGGATGTGAAGCCAAATCGACCTTCCTAAAACTGATTCAGAAAATGTCAGAGTTACATAGACTCAACGAGGAAGTAGTTGGAGTCTATTTGAATGTTAATCCATCCAGCGTGGAACCATTGCTGATAGAAATATTTGATTTAAAACATTAAAGTAGTAACTGTTATCAATTCTATTGAAATTCTATTACCAAGAAGAATCTTGGGAAGTCAATTTACTTATTGAGTTTTTTTATCATAGACATGTAATCAGATAAATCGCATAACTAATGAAACTAGGTGAATTCCTGTTGTGCTAGTGATATGATAATTAGAAAACTTGTTGTTCTTTTAAAGTGCAAGAGATTCTATATTAAATTTTAAGAAACTTTGACAATGAAAATTACGTAGCAATTTGAAATTTTTGCTATGATGAATAGTTTGTTTTTTTGTTTATAAATGTTGAAAATTGGAAAGTAGTACGTTCACCATTTTAACCTTATACGTAATGTATAATATTAAGTCGTTCCCGCACCAATATTATATTTAGTAGACAATTGTTTACTAATCAAGTTGTTATTATACTCCTGAATAATAACATTTGTTTTGAATAAATATGAAAAAATTCATTATGTAACTTGATCGATCACATCATTACAATATTATTTAAAGTAACTCCCAAATTTAGTGCAACTTCATGCACTTTCAACGGTATTGGCCGAAAAATAATAATAATGATGAACAGTTAAAGCAATCATACCTGTATATTTTTACACGTTTGAATTTTCCAGAAAATATTACAGAATACTACAGATTTACTCTCTCAACATAAAAATCAGTATCTCTGGAGTATAACTTGATATATCTGTAAAGTGGATAAACATCATACATTGTACACAGATATTGTGATAAGTCAGTAAAATATATTTTTTCCACAAACATTTATGTATACCTTCAAATTTATTTCAGCTTCCCTTCGACAATTAAAAATTTACCGTCTACGGCTGTCACGAGAATCATCCGAATCCGTAGAGGGTGAGAGAACCCCAATGAGGATTAAGAACATTAAAATAGTTGCAGATAGTGATGCTAATAAAAATAATATAGATAAAAGAAGGAAAATTCCGTAAACAAGGCATTTCAAAACTGTACAAATGCTAGAAAGGGTCCAGTTTATAGCCGTTTTTAAAAAATCCAAAATATCAAACATTTTTATTATCAGAGTTTGAGGTTATTACTTGTTAATTTTGACATTTTTATTGTTGTTTTAGTTTGAAAAGTGGGCCGAGAGACATACGATTGTGTTTTCTCTTTTTTTTGGTATGAAAAAGAAACAGATGAAGAAATATCATGAATGGAAAAATATACACAAATATTAACATCTTTTAAATAAAATTCATTATCAGACAAGCTATTTGAATAGTCTTGTTTTACATGTTGAGTATAAAGAATAATAAGGTAAAATATTGAAATAAATAAAAAAAAAACAAATATAAACATCGATACAATCTTATACATATATACATGCATCTATGTATATATGTATATCAAATATATATATATATAATTTTAATCAGAGTTTCCAACTCTGTAATATACATTTTATGAGAGACTCATTTCAACAAACAATTTTCGTACCACAATTCATCGTTTGCATTGAGAACTTGACCAAAAAATTTATTACCAAAACACATGTTATATAAAAATATCTTTCCTCTTCGTTACTCCTACAGTGAACTCTATTATAGTCTCGTTATACACGTATCAGACTTGGGGGAGGATCATCTGAATTTTATACGGATAATGCACGTTACATGACTACGAATTTTTCCTATATATTTTTTTCTATTACAGATTGCAAAGGCACTTTCTAAATGGATTTTTGGCAAGAAGTCGGCTATGCGCCGACCGACAGCGACAGTGATGTACAATACATACGGAAGTCTTCTCGGCTGCGCGGATAGCGCAACGTACGACCGAAAACGAAGAGATAAAAGAGCTACGCGTCGCGCGAAACAAAGTTGTGATCCAACAGCAGGAAATGCCGTGCGAATTATGCGGGCAATTGATTTTCTTCCATTCTCGAACATCGCATAGACTCCGTTACCGAGCACTCGTCCCCAGAATTTCATCGGTGCATACGTGTTGCATTGATTCGAACGAAATCTAACGCGTTTGACCGGAGAAGGAAGGGTATCCGCGGCAGAGGACAGAGCACGAGGTATGGAGTGGGCGTTGATTCGAGTCAGGAGCAAGTGCTGATGTAAAGCCGTTTAGAAAGTGTCGCTGTAGCGAGCTATTGGCCATGCAATCATATACGTGTGTGTGTGTGTGTAATTGACAAACATAAATGTTGGACGATAAAGAAATTATCGGATGTGTATGCTCTGGTCGACGTTGGTGGTGATGGAGGAGTTGGCGAGGGTCCCGTTGATCTCGCAGCTGTCGCTGCTGGCGAAAGCCGCGACAACGGAGCTCTTGTAAGACAGCACCGGCGGCAGGTTGTCCCGCTTGTAGTGGAAGAAGTTCTCCGAGTTGCTGGCGTACGTCTTTGTTATCGCGTCGCAGCCGAGCTTGTCGGCGGCAATGTAGCACGCGCCGAGGGCCGCCGAGGTCGTCAGCCGCAGCAGCGTCAGCTCGTCGACGGCGCAGCCCCTGTGGATCTCGTCCACGAAGCCCGACTGCATGTACTGCCACGACTTCCACACCGAGCCGACGCAGATCACCTTCAGCCCGCCCTTCTCCAGCTTTAGATCCTGAAATCAAACGACCCGCGTCTTATACACATTCTGTTGGGAATAGTTTGTATCGGGTCCCTATAATATCTATGTTGCAAGCTTCAAAATGCCCAAAAGCCCCAATAGAAATTTGAGTTTTTGATTGGCTGTTTTCTTTAGTTTTCATGAAAAGTATGCGAAAATAAAATCCACTAATCTTCAAATTATATAATGGATTATTCCGGTAGAATTCACATTTACTATTCAAGACTAAAATACATTGATGAGAAATTCATGAATTTTAATCAAGGTGTGAACTGAATATCGCCATAGGCGCACTGTTGCGCGTCGCATAACGATTGTCGTACGAAAAAATATTGATATATTCAACGAGAAAACCTGAATATTATCTATTTTAAGATATTTTCGAAGAATTCAATAAACTTATCAATTTTCATATCTAAGAATACTCTATATATTTAGATTCGTGGAATAATTGAATTATTTTCAATTCATTTGTTTTTCGAGATAAGCTTCTAAATTTACTCCCATAGCAAGTTTGCTGAATTTTTCATTCAAATTATCGATATAACAACCAATCAAAGTTTTCAAATAAAATTTTCAAGTTGTACGTATTTCAGCAAATCCCGTAAAGTTTAGTTGTCCAGCAATCTATACTTCGTATAATTTAAATTTCATTCTGTGATTCCTGAGCTATTTGAACAAGTCACTCCCTGAGCCGAGATCGATCAGAAACAAACTATCCAGCCCTGGATTTTTTCAGCTTGTTTAACTTCAATATGCATTTTAATGAATAACGCATTCGCATAATGCTTATTTCTTCAAGAAAAGCACGCGCGTAGCTCTCGCAAATCGAACCAAGCCTGTCCTCTCAAATACACCCTTATCCGCGTCGAAACGACTCTCTTAATTCGGCGACCAAACTCGAATCTGGCATGATCGATGAGACTCCGCGTATAACATGGCATTATGGGATAAAGAAGTGACCCTATACGTTTCCGCGTTCGGGTCGAATTTCCTTGATGGAGTTTGCCGAGCTCCGCAACCCCGTGGGCTCGATCAAATCGAGCCCTTTATTTGGTCCGAGCCGAATCGAAGGGCAGATTATTAACTCTCGCGGTCCCGTATCTTCGGAGGGGTCAATCACACCGAGCCAAGTCAAAGTTGTTCACGGATGAACGACCTAATGTATACCGAGCTTATCGCCGTAAGATTTGCCAGCGGCAAACACGGCCCATACGTATCCGCGACTAAATTAACCCAGTCAAATTCTATTTTAAACATTGCTGTTCACTTGAATTCAATACATCTCGAGTGCGATTTTTTCTTTCGGCTCGTTTGTTATTGATATTTGATTTTTAATTTGATGTTTGGAAATTACATAAACTCTTATAGATACTGTGTCTACCTATTACGTACGAATTAGAACGTAATACGTTACGCTACTACGTCAAAAGTTTCATTCGGTGAACTTCTAGAAGGCCACCTTACGTTTGAGTCTCCGATTTCAATCAGACGTTTTGAGGTAGTTTCTTGATACCCAAGTAGATCATATCTGCTCAACCTTTGATTTCCCGAAGATATTAACCGTTTGTTGCCGATTTTATTCATCCAACGTAATATTTATACTTGAAAAGTTTTAGCGAGATCTAAGACCCATATACCATATGATCTCATGGTTAGTATATTACTAAATTATTTTATACACAAGTACAAAATTGTAACAAATTCAGACATATTAAATTATAAAAAAATGATCTCTAATAAGATAAAAAAAATTTTAAATCGTATTATATTTTTGAAAAATCATAACAATCAGTGACTGGTCTCTTGTAAACAAGTAGTCCACAATAACCGAAAAAAATTCTGAGATACTTTTAGCTGTTATGAAAACGTTAATTCTGCAAACTAGGATCTTCATATTCAAAGTAAAAGAATTGATTAAATTTTATTTTCTATTTTTCAAACTGAAAAAATTCAAAAGTTATGTTTTCTTAATCACGCATATTGTGTCAATTCAGGATACCAGTGTAGATTATCCACCCATTGATTCACAAACGAAGAAATGACCGAAAATAAAATCAAAAAAATTCACCTACGAAACAAAAAGTGATCCGTACCCTGAGTACTTGATTTATATATTCTTAAATGCTAACAATGGAAAAAACACTGTCTAAATGCGGAAGACTAATTCACTTTTGTCAAATTGAATGAATCTTCTACTTGTGTACAGTGGCTCTTCACGCATAGGTAATCAAGATACAGGGTTAAAATCCGCCACGCGAGAGTTGGCTGTTGGAAAGAGCGGGGGCAGTACTCACATTGTGGGCCTTGCACGAGACGGCCTCGATGTGCTTGGCGAGCATGATGCCGGCCTCGTTGAAGAGGTGGAGGCAGAGGGGGTCGGCCCTCGCGCAGCCCTCGGCCAGCTCCCTCGTGAACATGGCGAACTTGCACTTGTTGAAGTTGGCGTACAGGTGGGGCAGCATGCTCTGCTGGTCCGTCACGTCGAAGTACTGCTTCATGGCCGGCCACACGTAGCTGATCGGCTCGGGCGCCTTGTTCAACAGGTCCAGCTCGTCGAACACGTACTTGCAGGCCCGGTGCGCCAGCCAGTATGCTGTCCAACAAAAAGTCATCCGTGTCAAAGGGCCCCGCACGCTCATACAACTACTCCTCGTGTGTTAATCTCTGATCGAGAGGCTCAATATTTGCTCGGACGAGCAAACTCGACGACGTGATTTGGACACTCGAGAGATTATTTCATTGTTATGTGTGCGCTCGCTGATAATGCAAATATAGATTGCCGTTCGTTCCTTCCGCGTCGATTGTCGAGGGGAAATTTTGATTTTACAATCACCACAGTAGCATCTTTGGCCGGATTTTCTCTGAGAAATACGGAAATTTCGTGCCCGTGGAGAATTGTTGCGACGTCGTTGATGGACGTTTGAAAATAAAAAAAAATACGACCAAGGTAAAGTGAGTTTTATTGCCGTGTAAGTGAGTATCAGGTTTCTGCTCTGTCGATTAGCCGCCGTCTTTCATACGCGCGTTGTTGACTTTTTTTCTTGAAATTTCTCATCGTAATATGGGAAGATATCTTTTTTATGGAAATTTCATTGCTTTTGTCTCAAAACTCTTACGCTTACCAAGCTCGTTTCGCCAGTGATATTCAATTATCTGTGGATTCGAAATTTACTTCTTCAATCCAAGGTTTATTTTTAGACACCATTACACTACAACGACGATCCCTCGGATATCAAATGAATCAATTTTGTTGAACTCTGCCCTTCCCTTCTTTGTACCTTATTTCTTCGGAGAAACCTTCGGAGAAACCGCAAGTGATTTTCAGAACTTCTCAAGGATAAGACTGAAAGTCACCATACCCAAATAAAGAATTTCATTCACGAAACAAATAAAATTGTTTGAACAATTAACTATTGATACCACGCCAACAAACATTCTCAATATCGATTACAGGCGATTTTTATGTAATTATTTATAGAAGAGAATCAGATCAAAAGCGAAAAGATTGGATGAAAATTAAGAAATTTCTTATCGTCGAAATTGTTATTTTCTAATGATCTACATTTTCCATGTAATAACATATTTCATTTCAAATCAATGATCAGGAAGTCTTCAAGTGACGTAATTCCGAACTCTATTGAGATAACTAATTACACTACAATCATGCTATCAGCGTGTGTACAATTCAACGTTAAATAAAAGCACAAAACGTGAAATTCGTGACTAGAGTAGATTCTTTTCATGTTATAGAGTTTAGAACTAGAATTTCGATTACAGCGCGGATACGCGTTCTAGCTCCAATTGACAATTTAACACTGAATCTTCGCGATCCAAAGATACTGTTGTTTATTCACAACAAAAGCACGTGGGTTTGTTGATAGTGTGTTTATCGTATCTTACATTTACCAATGCCCTATCAGAAAATTAACATGTAAAAGCTCATATAGAAACATTTTCTCACGTGAATTTGAGTTTCTCTAAGAATAGTACTGTAACACCCAAACTTAATGAAAGCCGATTTTTCCATGGAAAAAAAAAATTTTAATGTGAGCTCAATGTGCAAAGATCGATATTTTTGATAAATCTGATTTCAATCCTTACAGATGCTGTCTAAAAATCGCTACCCAATACTCCATTTACCCCCTCATAAAAAGACGCTCTTGACTGACCTACTGTCACGTCGTCATTAGGTAATCTAAAAAAAAAGTAAAAAAATATTCTTCCACACCTCACAGCATTTTTAATGAACCCTTGGATACTTCAGTTCAATTCCTTCATCAGTTGCAGAAAAAAAAAACTCAAACGATCCATCGTCTCTCAGCCTTTCAAAATCAGCGAACCGAAGAAGGTGTCGATACCAAAGGTATGAAAAAATATGAGAAGGGTTGCCGGAATAACGTGAATAATCGATTCAATCTGCAAAAAACAAAAGTATTCGCGGCAATTCCTATCATAATCATCTACGATTCACCATCGAGACAACAGCTCTCACGGGCATTACTGTAATCTGCACAAGTATTCGCGCTACTCCTTTGATCTAAACTGGCCCTTGAAATAGCGCAGCATACACATATGAGGTAGAAAAAAGTGTCGCGAGCTCACCACTGCCCTCGTCGCCCATCATGTATCCCCAGCCGCCGCAGCCGTACGTCTTGCCGTCGGGGTTGATGAGCAGAGCGTTGCTGCCGGTGCCGGAGATGAGGACTATGCCGCCGTTGGCCAGGCCCGTCCTCAGGCTGCCGAGGGTGTCCGAGCCGACGGTGTATTCGAGCGAGGCCGTCGGGTAGAGCCGGTGCAGCGTCTCCGCGAGTAGTCTGTTGCTCTTCTCCTCCTCGCAGCCGCTCAAGTTCAGGCCCTGCAACCGATTGGCGCACTCGTGTTATACGGGCTTGCCGATTCTCCTTTGTCTCGCGCGCGATATGTGTCTGGCCTCGGTTTCTTTCGGTTTTTTTTGTCCCCCGTTCGAGTAAGAAGGCCAGAACGCGGGGCCAAACGAGTGCAGCACGCATGCGGGCGCACTTGTAAATGGAACGGGAACCGGTGCGGGCGTGGTGAACCTCGCGCGAAGGGCAACCAAGGGTTCGCGCAATGAATATTCACGAGCCGTAGCTTGTTGCATCTCGCGCTACCGATACTCGGTTGCAGCGCGAGTCTTTCGACAAACGCTCGCCAAGTGTAGTCTGTAAATCTAAAATAGCAAAAAAAAACTACTATACTCTCTAGATCTAAAATAGTAAAAAACTACTGTTTGATAGTAGAAAGTTTTAACTACATATTAGTAAAATCTTACTAAATTACTAAAATATTAGTAAAATTTTACTAGCTTTTAAGTGAATATGCACTATTCCGAGCAGTTGTGCAATTTCTATTATTAAATAGTTATTTTTTCACTATTTTAGATTTAGAGAGTACAACAGTACAAAAATAGAAAGTATTTACTAGAAAAATAGTAATATTTTTACTTATTTTTTAGTAAATCAGTTGAGTCTAATATTTTTTCACTAAAATTGTACTATTTTGCTAGTAGATAGCTACTACTTTGATAAGTTATGCAATTGAATAGTATAGTCTTTCAGCATTTCAGATTTACAGAATAATGACCCTTTTCGAAAATCAATACACGTGCTATATTTAAAACAGTAAAAATTGCATCACTGGGAAGAATCAATAAAATTTTACAGATCTTCCAATGATTAATCACTATATTATGCATCAGTTAAACAGTTTGTACCGATAAATAGTACTTTCCTACTCGTATTAAACATTTAGTGTATGCACTTTAGAGAATCTTGAAATATTTAGTTGGTCTTCGAACTGGCACGTAGCGCGCGCTATGCGTAATGTTCATCGTCAGCATATTAGCCGTCGCAATAACGAGGAGGACCAATCGATTGGTAATTGAATCTCGAGCGTGGACATTCGCGGTCAATTGCGGAGCAACGAGAGAACGGACTTTTTCGATATCCAGTATCCTCCGGGGGTATCGCGTGTGCAATAACGTATTGCGTAGATGTTTCACGCGAGATAGATGATGATTTATCGCCGTTCAATGCCGCACTCACGAAGATTTACCCCGCGGTTATTAATTCTTCAGCCAGGATTTTCCCCTCAACCTCAAGTTGGCCCGATGCCTGTATACATATATATACTTCATTAATCCTCCATTGCGAATCGTTGAGAAGTCGATTCGGCTCGAGCAAGCGAAATAGCAATGAAGCAGCTTATATACTAGCCAAGTGCCAAGGCAATACTCGCCGCAAGTGCTCCAGAGTGGAGAACGCAATTCATACGAGTAAATTAATTCATCATATATATATATATACACACACACTTGTATATAACGGTTCGTTCACCTTTCTTCCCCCGTCGCGCGTTCGTTAATTAACTCCTTTCGAAAATACACGCGTGAATTTCTACGTTTCTAAAATTAGCACGAACGGGGGTAGAGGAATCGTCCGTGCCCGCCCTTTTATCCCGGTGTTTGCTCAACAATAATTTCCCGCGTGTTTTGTCCGTTCGTTTGCAGTTCCCCGATAAACCATAGCACCGGTCAAATGTTTTCCCTGGCCGAGGGGGGCAAAGGGTGCCGGACGAGCGTACACAGGGAAGCCTGGAGGCTGGTAAAGACAGTATCGATTTTCGAAAGCGGAATAGTTGGCCGGCCGAGCTCGAGGAAGCACTCCAATGTAGCGCGGCCCTGATTGAAAGTGCCCGGCGCACTTGGAAATTTACAAGCGGATATATGCTCGCACGGATGATTACATCGCGCGCGGCTGATCAGACTGATCGACGCGCGGGAATTATGGCCCTTTCGCAAGGCCGCGACCGCGCCGAGGTACGTTTCCTCGCGCGCGGCTGGCGAGAGAACCGCGGCGCGGACGAATTGACCGGGGCCCGAATCAGCGGATCAAAAGAATTCGAGCGCGCCGCGAGATAACGCGCACAAAAGCTCAAGCTGATTGGATTAAAACGCTCGTCGGGATGAAAGTGTCGAGCTACGAAGAGTCTAGAGCTCTCGTGGGGGGGGGGGGGATACTATCGTAGTTGTGCGCCGAGCTTGTGTATACACGCGACTCCACATTCTTGACGCGCAAACGCGATTTTTACACTGGTAGAAAGAAGCTATTGTGCGAATCCGGCGTATAATGTGGAAAAACATTATGCTTCGGCCTGGCACTTCGATCAATGCGAATCCAAGGATCGGATTGTGAATGATAATCGACACTTGACATTTTTAATTCTGATTGAGAAGTTTGAGTATGAGCATTTACGAACAGTACACGATATAAGCTTGTATTCAATCTTGTCGAATATCGCTACGAGAATTTTTCGTTGAAAATGACTTCGTCCAACTAGGACCATTTGCTTACATCCTTGAAGAGAGGATTTTCGACTTTGAATGAGTCGTAGAGTAAAAATTAAGTATTTTCAAGGAATCAGTATAAAAACAATTCATTTATTCCGAATAGTTCTATCGTAAGAAAAATTGTTTTGGGGATCAATAAATCAGTCAGCCTGGGAGAACATAGATGTATATTACGCATAAGAGGTAAGGCAGTTCGTATTCAAGTGCAACCCGGGCTGAAACTTATTTAAACGTAGCAATTCTTATGCGTATTAAAACTAGACCTCTGAAATTTTCCAGGCAATGAGTAGACATGATTACTCTTGATAAAAATGATATGTGTCAATTATACATATTAAAGACGTATAACGACCATTTATTAAAGACGTATATTGCAATAACAAAACAATAATGGAAGTCAACCCCATTCGTTTACTTTCCTGGAAATACATCATTCTCGAAATGACTTTCGTCTGTTATACCACTTTCTCAAACTCTAACTTTTCATGCGTCGAATTGATCAAATTCTCTTTGATTATTGAAATAAAAAGGACGCACCATAAATAGTCAAGGCAAAAAGTTTGTGCATTTAATAATTTGTCCCGTATACAGAAAAGCTTGAATTTTTTAATGACCAACCCATTTTCAAGAGCTACATTTGCTAACATGGTGCATTCCTAACCACCTTCACTCTCTTACGTAATTTTCCAATATCGTAAAACTCAAATACAATGGATAATGGGTGATCCCCATGACAACATAGAATTCCAGACGATTCCGAGTATACTAATTGAAATACGTTATTTATAAAAAAGTGAAATTTCCGTCGTCTCCATTCAGACTATTAAAATATCATTCGATTCCGAGCAATGCTCAAAAACGTTCGTGTGGGAAAAGCGATCAAGGGCTGACAAGCATACATACTCTCCCTGATCACACGCTATTTCGCCACGACGAACCGATCGTAATTCCATAAGTAAAACCAACAAACAACTTACAACAATGTCGTACTGTATGGACTCGGATATGCCGAGTTCCGCCTTCGACCTGACGATCATGTCGTTGATCCTGGCGGCCGTCTCCTCCATCCCGAGTGCCTGAAAAACGCACACGTGTACATCAGCGAGGAAGCATGGAAAATCAGGAGGGGGTGAAACAACGACTTGGCGCCAAAATACCAAACGGATACAGGGGAGAGAGGGAGAGAGACACGACGAAGGCGTCTGTCGCGCTTTGCGTGCGTCGTCATTATTGATTGGGATAGATCTGACCGCATCGACTCCAATTGTACGACGGCAATTGCGCAAGCACGCGATACAGAAAATAGTGACAGAGACCACGTGATGGAGTGCAGTTAGCGCTAGTTCGGCCGACGTAATAGCCGCGCTGCTCGTCCATACAGACGCGCGCATTCTCTTCCTCTGTCCGTCTCCCTTTTCGTGCGAGAGCTACTCGCTGCTCGACCATCGTCCGACCCTTTTCATACGCGCGAAATTACGCGTCCAAAGAGACGGAGCATTAGCGCTTGTACTCTATACTTTCGCCGGGCCAGCGGGGCCAGCTCCGTCGATGCGCGTCTTTATCTGATGCATGTTAACCGACTCGACGTTATTTCTCGCCCAACAAGGACTCTGGTGGGACATCTTTTTGTTCGGAATTTCTCCTCGCGTGGCTTTATACGTTCGCGATGGTGATCTTGCGTGTGTATCCCAAAAGTGGGAGAGTCGGTGAATTTTGAAATAGCTCAAGTTCTTGGGAGAGGTTCGAGCGATATGTGTGTGTATCGATACGATCGAGATATCATACTAAAATTTCCGTACTCATTGTAATCAATATATATCGATGTTATTCGATCTGCGGCACAGTGATTTATTATTTCACCGATTTCAGAGAGTGGAAGAGATCTTGATCTCGCGACAATTCAAATCACGCGACGCATTTTCTAGAGCCGACATTATACGGCCAGTATTATTCTCGGGAATTTTTAATGTTTCGCCTCTGTATTTTATTTTCCGAGGAAACGATCTTGATGCTCGGGAGATTTTGCGAGTATGAATTCAGATGCTACCGATTCAAACTAGTAATTTACTCTATATGGAGTGACCAATGCAACGTATAGAAAGGGAAAAAAAACTGACAGAATTATTCCCATTATGAAGATTTTATAATGTTTAGAAGTTGTTCGTGCGCGCGTAAAAAAAGTTTTATCAAAATCAAATCTCGAAAGAATTTCCCAAATATTTTCCCCGGTACTTTGGATCGTCTATTCGATATAAGCTATTAATAAAGTGCGCGTGTGTATACTGTATCAGACGAGGTGACTTTACTATAATTATTTGTTGTGTCGAGCATTTTTTTTCCATTACTTTTCGAAGAATTCACTGGTATAATTTTAGATCAATCATTATCGCTTCGTGGATGAGGAGATAACGGTGGCGCGAATGCGTCATTATAATACACGATAAATATATCATCTAATCGAAACAATTCTCTATTTCAAAGAGAATTGGGAGCAATGAATGCTTGAAATGAATTTTGTTAGTTTGTACGCTTATGCAGTTGAAATCGAACGATAGCGTAGCTGCGCGGCCACTTGTTAACTCTTTGATGAATGCGTTTCATGTCGCGCGCTTTGAAAATAAAAGCCGACACTTTACCCAGTGATTTGTATGAGGACCTCTAACTTCAGATAATTTCTTGCCCCTTCCATCAACAACGAACAGCGTCGAATGCGTCGCTCCTCTGGAAAATAAAGAAAAACATAGAACTTTATACAATTTCTTTTGAATAAAATAATGAGAATAGGATCACTATCCAACTTGGCGAAAGTCAGCAGACTCAGTTTGCAATAAGTATAAAGTTTAGTAGAAAGTAATAAGTATAAGTGTAAAGTTTAGTAGAAAGTAATAAGTATAAGTGTAAAGTTTTGTTATGTCATTGGTAGGGCACATTTCCGAATAATGAAAATCATTAACATTTTTGCTGCTAAAGAATAAAGGCTGAAATATAAATAATATAATTGAATTCAAGGTTGTTTTTATTCTTATATGTTAAAAAACATTCATTTCACAAAGTGTAAAAGGTAGCCGAACACCTCTATTTAATATTTATGCTTATTTTCTAGTATACCAAAAAAACTTATTGAGAATTAATGGTTTTAATTCTGTTTTATTGATAACTTCAATTATTACATTATTCTTCAATAATTTTTTCAAAAATATGTAAATTTATGCAGATTGTGTCTCAAGAATTTCGGATACGGTCGACGGATTCTCTAAAGGATACGTAACTCACTTCTTTATAGCTTCACTAATAATTCCCACTTTAATAGATTTATCATTTTCAATGATTTCTGGGACATTATTTTCTCCATTCAAAGGATAAAAAAAGAACTAATATATTTTTCAAGAGTTTGCTCTTTGGTCTATCCTTGCAGCAGCTCGATCTCAAAAATAAAATCACCCAAATCGTTTTATGCGATCTTATGTTATCTTTTACACCTACGACAATTAATTGCATGTTCGGAAACTCTTCAAATCATGATTGTTTGCTTCGGAAATATAGAATTGTATCAGAAACAAAAATTTCAATACAAATCTTATCTATCAGTAGAGAGAATTTCAAATAGGTTTTTATCAAACCGATTCGATGGAGCACGCAGATCTTATTTTATTTTAAATCTTGTATCATGGAATGCAAATCAAATAATTTTGATATGATATCAATATTGTATCCATCTTTGATTTTTTAATGTTAATCTTAATTTCCAGTTGGAAATAATTTGTTCAAGTGAAATAATCTATTCAGAATTATCGATGAAATTTCCTTGTAGTCATATTAAAGAAAATCCAACTGGCTGAGAGAACGCCCTAAATTACTTAATCTTCAAATTGCACTCAAGAGATAAAAAAACTTTTCTAATTAGCATGAGATGAATCGATAATCACATAAAAGATCGTGAACGATTCTGTTGGACAATCAAATTATGATAGTTTAACAGATATTCAAAAGATATTTTCATCAATCGGAAGAATCCTTCTCCGATTGAAAACTCCATTGAAGAAAATAGCTCATAAAACAAAACCTCTACATGAAATTACCGATCACACAAACATGACAATTTTTCGAATTGACACATTATTTGAATTACAGGAGGCTGAAAGCCTGTGGGTATAAAACTTTTATCACATATGTATTTAAACTTTGGAAAATTAAAGTATTTGAAGATGTTTCAAGAAACTTTAATAAAATTCTGATTAAGATAAAGCCGCTTGTGACTATTCAGATTACTGCGCAATATACATTACCCAATGTAAGCTACCAAAAGTAAACGTGACTCCAGACTTTATTTTGAGATTTTTTCAATGTCAACGTATATTCTTCGCAAAAATTTAATGTAGTTTTGTTGGTTACCGTCGCTAGTGCTATTTTTAAATAAAAACTTAGTCCAAATTTACCTGTTTCATAATCTTTCCAATATAATGCTGATACTGACACTACTTTCCTTTTATTTTACATTTTGAATTTTGAAATTCATTAATGATTTTATGTTATGTGATGGATCCAATGAAAAACTTATTGATATTGCTAATAAGCAGATGTGGCCAGGATACTGGAACAACTATGCTAGTGGTGGTCTGAGTGTAGATTTTAGAATTAATGAGATAGCAATTAAAGAAGCTGGTAAAAGAGCTGGTGTATAAAACGCAAGTTGTCCCCTTAATTTTTTAAAGTAAAAATGGGCCATTTCCTAATACATGGATGATGTATTCAAAGATAAAAAAAATACTGGACACACTATAGACATGAACTATGAATCATAGAATAATCAAGAATATGAAAGACCCGAACCTTATATGTAAGAAAGAGAATTTTAAAGATATGCTGACGTTGATGAAAATCTTAAGTCTAGGCTTGAATTAGCTAGAAAAGAAAATTCAAATGAATTGGGTACTTAATCATTTTTGGTGGCGTTACAAAAATAAGAACTGAAAACTGTGTTGTCTTTGATTTTTCGAAAAATTCAGATTAAAAGGAAAAACTTGGCAGAAAATGAATTAGTCTCGATATTCTTTTGGACCATGCTTTTATAGAACCATCTTGGATTCGTCAAAAAAAATTTGTACCTTCCTTCAAAAAGGTTTGATACTTTTAAGTCAGAAGTACATCTACAAGTACTAATTTCACTTAGACATCTCAATCATGAATCAGGGTTTTCGTAATTATTCTAATATTGGAGTGATGGTTCCGAATCTTTTCCAACAGGATAACATTCTTGATTGGTGGGATCATTTTTATATATAAAAAATCGTGGAATTCTTGATTGAAATTTAAACTTCCAGATTCTCTTGC
Organism: Aphelinus atriplicis; assembly: GCA_020882685.1. Classification (NCBI taxonomy): domain Eukaryota; kingdom Metazoa; phylum Arthropoda; class Insecta; order Hymenoptera; family Aphelinidae; genus Aphelinus; species Aphelinus atriplicis. Next base: position 71,127,833 of record CM037074.1, on the reverse strand, counting down.
AGCTGTTTTGAGAGTCTATCAGAAATAGTTGAGCTTAGTGGAACAATGTGAAACTTATGCATTGAAAAAGTCGAGATGGTATCTACTTCAACAGATATTGTGTAAACATTATTTTAAATTGCTAGTACGAATAACATATGGTATAACAATATTAAATCCTCTTTTATTTCGTTCTCAGATCGATATAATGAGTCATGACAATATAATGTCACTGAACGACGATGTAATGAATATATAGTATAATAAGTCCGATGTTGGTCCAAAAACTAACAATAGACGATATGGTTGTTCCTTATCATTTCGTTTTCTTTCCCAAAAGTCAAGTAAGGAACTATGAGAGTCAAGCCCTCCGAAAGTGATATGAAGCTGTTCTCAATGAGTTTAGATTGCGATTAAACAACGAATGAATTTTTCTCAAGAAGTTGATGAAAGCGCAATATATAAAAAATGAATGGATTTGAACGTCAGAAGTTAATATTCCAAGTGACACAGTTTGATAGAACAAGGAGAATTCATGATAACCTTTTCATAACATACAGATAATTTCTATGAGAAAATACTCCATTATTCTGATTGATCAAATGTAAGAATAAATTATCGAAATTGGCTACGAAATAAATCATTGGTCTTATGATTCAATATTCATTTTTATCACTGAGGAGCCAAACGATAGACTTCAGATCAACACTACTATTTATTGTATCATATTGACGTGTTAAATTAATCAATAGCTCGCGAGGAAAAATGATGTGTTTAAGACGCACGCGTGAATCGTGGATTTTAATATTGATAAGCGTACTGTATTTCAAAAGGTCTTATCGCAAATTTTCGCCGTGATCATAAAAGCCATGTTGATCCGCGATAATTGATTCGATATCGGGACTAAATCGTTCGTTACATCAAGGTAAATTGAGAACTATATGAAACAAATTATACGATATCGTACTCGAGAACAAGTGTCTCGAATACTCTACGATTGAAAAAGACATTTTTTTTCTACGACTTATCTCCTCATTCGACATACAATTGAATTTTCTATCTAAATTTCCTCGGGTTCGATGTCTCTCCTTTTACCATAGAAGAATCTATCAGTCCCCTAACACGATTTTTTGAAATTAAATCAATATCATTTTATTCTCGTATTTTTTACTTGCTTACTAAATTAACTATTCAAACGATCTACCCAGTTCGTCCGAATAATTTTTTTCAAAAAACAATAATAACGTAGAAGCGATTAATAGTTGACAAAAAACATTTTTGTCAATTGCATTGAAAAATTATATTCCATAACCCGTGATTGTAAATACCATTCGACAAACGTGCAAAAAAACGATTCTCATACTCTCGTGAGAATCACCCGATACGAAATGATTACAGGAAAATCCGTACAGGATTTTCGCTGAATACGTTGAGGCACAAACACCGAGCGAGTAGAAGATATACTCACCCTTCGAGTCCGCCGATCCTGATTTCATCGGCACTTTTCTTAAGGGACCCCGAGGATGCGGCGGGTTTGATCTGTCCGTTGGTCCTCTCCATCGCGTCGAATTCCGAGTGTTTGCTCCGTGTCAGAATGCGAATGTCATCGATCTGCGAATCAGACAATGGGACCCTATCAGTTTCACCGTCTCGACACATATGTATCATATATAGCTCATTAATCGACAAAATCACAGTCATCAGCGGGTGTCTAGACGTTGTACCGCGAGAAAAACTCACCATATACTCTCGGGAGGGTGAACGAATCACGTATACGTCTCGAGAGACTTGGCAATAGTAGTAAGACGAGGTTCGATTCGCAAATGATGCCGGAACCGGTGGCACTCGGCGCACACACACACGCCAACATATATATATACGAAAAGTAAACAACACTATCTCTGAGCGATATGTGCGTTTAGAGATGTATAGCGAGGGGTGAGGACTGGCGCCGGCTCGCGGATTCGCGCGCGAACGTCCAATCACCAGTATTTGAAAGAGGCGAATCGACGATCGGTTCAAAATCACCACTGACCCAATCCTGTCGGGGCTCGGCGAAATATACTTATATGTATAAGAACATCGAGAAGGTCGTTGGCGCGTAAATTGAGAATTAGTTTATCGGGAGAAGCCGCATTAAGGCCGCGCGCTCACCCTTCCGACGCGCTCCAGCGATTCCGAAAACACAAACAGTCTGGTGCACCAAGCTCCAATTGCCCTCGATCCGATATGTGTATATCGCGGCTTGATTAATGTAACGAACGATTGATACACGCTCAGAACTAATGGCGTGTCTGTGCTCGAGATGTTTTTCTTCGGAAAATGCGTGCCACCGATGCATAAGCGGATACGGCGATAAAAACGCGCGACGCTTCCTCCTCGATAAAGCCTATTACAATTAAATTCCGCGATAATTCCGCGCACCCGTTGTTTAGGCACATACGTGTGATAATGGATGCTCGCACACACCCATTGTATACACATACAGGCGAGCAAATTTCATGAAGGATATATCACCGATACAAACGTTGCTGTTATACGGGAATTGTGTGTGTATGATGCAAGTTCGCGCGCCCACGTGCGGACGCATCGTTATACAAATCGCTGATTGTCGAAAGAAAAAATTTGTTTACATAAGCAATAATCCGCGACGGCTCGGAAGGAATATCAAATATACACGAGTATACCGCTCCGCGTGGTTTTGGCAACGGGGATAAACAGCACACGCGCACCGGCTCGCGGGTGAAATTATCATAGCGCAGGCTTATCAACACACGCTACGCGCGGCAGCTGACGCACAGGAATTCGCTAACCCTCATACACACACGTGTCTATTGGTAATAGAGCGAGAGCCGCGTATTATCGGCGCCGATACACACGCGAATCATTGGTAAATATAATCCACGTACTCGAGCGGAGGAAGGGATGGGAGCTGGAAGCGCTGTCGAAGTGAGAGCCGCCGCAGAGAAAGCGAGGTACACGTGAGAATTGGTGTGTATATGCCCTATACATATACGTCACCGAACCTCAAAGGATCCTCCGATACTTTTGCGTCATCGAATCAGTGTATCCCGGAGAATCAACAGGCGAGCCCTAGCTCTAATACACACCTCGGGACGTTTGCTCTATATGCGTTTGTAACGCGGGATTGGCGGTGAAAAAGTAGCGGAGGAAAGTCGAGGGGAGGAGTACCGCGGCGCGGAAGCGACGTAAACAGCGGAGAGAGGCGAGGGTGCGAGGACACTTACCTACGTGTACGGTGGTTCCGGGTCGGCAGCGGTGCAGGACGACACCAGCTGTTGCGCAGATGTAAACACGCGGTCTCGAGAGTGGGCACACACGTGTCGCGCGGCCGACCAAGTGTATATATCTGTATATGTGTGTGGGTATGGAGAAAGAGAGAGAGAGACGCGAGGGAGAGGGAGAGCGAGTGAGAGGAGGCGGCGGCGACGGAGAGCAGCAGCAAACCTGTGTCCCTCGCAGCTCGAGCGACGCGCGTTCACTGACTGCTGCCAAACGGCTGCGGCGCGCAAACGAATGTCGCCGCTCCCACCAGCGCGCGCCACAACGCCCGCGCGAGCTGGAATCAAGTGCGAGGTTACCGCAGCGCCCGCTCGGCCCGCGAGATGGGCTGGATCGATATATAGAAACGTAGCTATGTAATACGCTGCCGCGCGCCGTACACACGTGCTCCGCGACCCTCCTCTCGCGCTCGCCTGCTCCGTATAGCCTGCGACATCTCGTGGCCTGTGCGAATGGTTTGCTCACGTGTACTTATCGGCGGAAGAGTCGCTCCGTTGGCTCCATGGACAGAAAGCGTGTATTGTATGTGGGATGGGTATTTAAAAAAAATCAAAATGAATAATTGTGGGGGCTAACTTTGTACAGCCTGTGACTACTTATCGGCTGGTCGAAGTGGTTTAAGTAGTTACATCCGAGCACGGCGAGACTGTAGAACTTGTTCTCCGTATAGCGCACTGCTGACGACGAATTGCTGATTGTTGGCGGCTGGGAGACAAAAAGGGTCAATTTCAAAATTGCGAGAAAAAGGTGACATTTGAAAATTAACATTCGGGAAAGTGTCAATTCGGGAAAAGTTTCATTTTATGAGGAGATTCCCGTATATTGATGTCGGCGGCTGGGAGAAGAAGGTTACATTCCAAAGTTGCCTAGAGAAGCTGCCGTTTCAGGATACCATCGACTTTTTCGAAAATAAGAGTTTTCGATTATTATGAAAGATTGAATTTAGTTCCAATATGTTCGTACTTTATTCATTTTCATAATTACCGCAGAACAGTTTCATCGTCATCTTCCAATTGAGGGACTTTTTTTCTTACGCGATAAGTAACCACGAGTAGGGTATGAATTATTGAACAATGCACTGTTATCATTCACTTTTTATTATTTTTAACGGGATCGATAATGTTTACTCTTACTGCGATGATTCAGTTTTCTCTTGGAACTATCCGATGTGAGGATGATATCAGTATATATAAACTGTACAAGTAGTAAGTTTCAGGTAACAGTATTCGAGTTACAGTACATCAAAAGTCCATACATTATGATAGCCACGGAGAGAATTTTGCAGTCTCATGAACCGTTTAAAAAGTCGAATCATATACATTTTTTTTTCGAGTGAGCAAGATTTTGTGATGGTTTTGAGAATGAGGGTTTTGGGATCAGAATGTGACCGCTAGCCACGTCCGTCGGAATAAGGAAGCTGCTCGCGATGAGATGGACGGCTCGATAATAATATACAGAGGCGAATGTCGGAAATGCGGAATAGGGATGGATTAACGAGTGACGGGCCCTTGTCACACGCTTGTTTTTTCTCCGATGTTATTTTTTGATTATACCGTGCTTACTGTCACCCACTCGATTGCTCTTCTCTTTGCAGACTGTTCCGCAGGCTGATTCCGCACGCTCTGTATATATTTGCAAACCGTACAATGAACTTGGAGGGCAAATATAAGGTGAACCTTTGAGAACTCGGATTGAGAAACCTGGAAAATTGAAATTGTTCATTTGCCCACGATAACCCGTACGGGAAAGGGAAATCAAAGGGAAATGCGATTCTAAATAATATTTTTACATGTTTATTACACGTTTTCAGGATGAAAAATAATGTTTAGCGTTGTACAGATTATGTATGAACATGTATCTCTGTTTATATACTCAATGTAATATTTGAATTCATCCATGTTCGGATTATACATATCTTCGCGTAGAAAAATACAATTTCATGTCTTTTTGAATGTGGCGGGCGGTGCGCGGATCGGTAGAACAGATACCTTTTCCCCAGCGGCTCTGCGATCGCGCATATTCATCTATATTTAGAATTTATCTCGGCTGGCGCTCTTACACTATCAGTGTAATTTTGAAATAATCCACGAGAAAATATTGCCGAGACAAAAAGAAACATTAGCGAGTGCACGCGAGCGAAGAGAGAAGCGAGCGCGCGGTCGTATTGTACGAGCGCAACTCGGTCAAAGTGGATGTTGGCCCGCGAGCGAGGTATATATACACAAATACGCGTAAATCGCGAGTGTCGCGCGATGAAGACCACTTGTTTACATCAGTGTTTCGAGCTCGTCGTGTGATCGCGTCAAAATGTTCGAGCGTAAAAATCGGCAAGGCCCCGCTGCAGTGAACCGGGCGCTCGTCGCGAATTTCTTCGCGCTGATTATTACGGCACAAGTGCTCCTCGAATTTTCAACGGTGTGTCTCGCTCTAGATTCCATAGAAGACGATGATTCACTGATTGATACAATTGATCTCGGGCGGCTCGACCCTCAAAAGTGCTACGAAATCTGCTTGGATCATCGGCAAGACACCAGTCTGCGCTTCTGTTCGTTCGGAGTGTGGTAAGAGCGTCTTCTCGTCAGTTACATGCTTGAATTTCTTCGATCGCTTCGCCATATACATATACAAATACATCGTTCGCATCAATTTCACTTGAGAACATTGACACGGCTCGTTTGAATTACACACTGCTCTCTGGCTCTCGCGGACTTAATGAACGTGGAACACGTATCGTATATGCGATGGAATATATGCGAACGTATTGTTTGATTTCCTGCACTCCGTTTCTAGACGCTAACTCGGAACATCTTACTGCAAGATAATAGAATCCTACGAGATAAAAAGAGACGTGTATGAAAAGTACTCAACAGATCAACTGTTGGATGTAATATACGGTGAAAGCGTGATTATTTTTACGCTACGCTCTGATTACGCCCGACAGTTGAGTGGCATTCTAAAAATATTCAATAAACAACGTATGAGCTACGCATAATCCTCTCAATTTGAGTTCCCTAGATTTCACGTGACATCGTAGTATGCGTTCTAGCTGGAACTTTTTTGATCATGCCTTATCATCATTCAAATGCCGCGTTTATTAGATAAAGTATACGTATATGAAACGTTTCCTATATCCAAAAGTCGTAGTCGAGCTAGACTCTTTTCGATGTCATTTTTATTCGAATAAAGTTTCCTATTGATGCGGAGACTTGCAAATCAAGGGAAATTCGAAATCAATCTGAATTGGTCTTCATATACGATTGATTTTTCAAAGTCCGAAGTAATAATCTTATAATGTTGGTGTATTTAAAATCTATCTATCTCCATCAGAATAGAAATTGATCAATCGCAGATGATTAATCTCAATATTGATCATCTCGTGCTACGATCTAACATTTCTACCGAAATAAGGAATATGAGCTATCATTTCTGTTAGACCGTGTTCAATCAATTAAATAATCGCAAGACTGAAAATGCGAGAGATCACTTGAGAGATTTACATGGTATTCTCATGCTGCAGTGATCACAATACACAGATAGAAATCATATAGCAAAATACACTTCTGTTTTCAGTGTCGCAGTGATATTACGACGACTCTAATAGTAAGGTTCGGAAAAACATTATGGAAAAAAATAATTTTTAATATTTTATTTATAATTTCTTATAAACGTCAATGACGAAAATTGTCACTATGGCCCATCGTCGCTGTGTTACTGAAATAAAGTAGTAGCATTTTTAAAATAGAATCTCTCTTCATCTATGGACTTATTCCGTCGGATGTAAAGTATGCATTTCTCCTTGTGCAATTCTGGAATCGGCACGATTGACGATATCTGGAGCAAACAAAGGGAGAATGGCAAGTTCTCCCAGGACATGTCGCTTGGATTCTCGAGTATTTCGGAGTATCTTTAGGAAACCAATGCGACGCATAGCATTGAAAACTGCTTCGGCAGAATCACAGCAATATCTGTATAAGAAACTTGCGGCACTATCAAAATGCTCGCAAAATTGAAAACAAAACGACTCCCGCCGCGTGACTCGCGCCCTCTGGCGTCGCGCCGCTAGCGCCGCTTGCCGGCAAGTAATAATTTCGTGTATTATCCGATCGCCAGCTTACCTGCGATCGGTGCAATATATATATAACCGTGTGTATGCATGTGGCGACAGTATGTTGCCGTGGCGAGTGTGGGTGACTGACAGCCGCTTGCTTGCTTGCTTGCTTGCGCGCTGCAGCAGTGGCATCGTATCCTAACCTCAGTGGCCACTGGGCACTGACCAGTGCTGATTGTGTGCGTGCGTGCGAGTAGTTGTACCGCTGCTGCACGGCGCGCGCGAGCCACAGACCGACTCGTACATAATATAACAGTGCGCGTAAACGGTGCGGACTGTGCGTTCGTCGGCCGTATAGCGGTGTTGGCAGGGCCTCTCTCCGGGTGTACACAGTGTACACACATCGTGTCTGCAGGCAGTTTGGTTGTGTCGTCGCGCGGGGAGGAGGCGGCGGCTGTGTTGTGGGCAGCTGGTGGACGGATCGCGAGATGGGTGTTTGTCGCGGCCACCACCAGCAGCACGACCATAAGCTGCAGCGGGGCGGCGCGGACGTGGAGGAGGAGCGGCAGGCCCGACCGATGGCCCGCTGAGATGGGAACGGGAGCAGGGCCCACCGCTGGCCTGCTGCTGCTGCTGCTGCTGTCGCCGCCGCATCCGAAACTCGACGATGGGCGTGTGTAGGTGCCGCCGGCGGAGGAGGAGGGCCTGGCTGGGGCTGCACGGCCTGCTGCTGGGCTGCTGGGCGGTGCTGCTGCTCATGCAGGCCGCGGCCGCGTCCAACGCCTCGGCCTCCTCGTCGTGCGAGCCGAGCGCCTGCCACAACGGCCACTGCGCCAACGGCAGCTGCGTCTGCCGCGAGGGCTGGCAGGGCCCCAGCTGCCAGTACTGCGCCAGCAAAGTCAGGTCAGTCCCCCCTTGTGCCCTTCTGCCTGTCCACCCCACCCCCCCATCTGCCCGTGTCTCGAGACACCTGCCCCCGCCTACGCGGCGGCCTCTTCAGCCGCACGTCTTATCTGCACTTCCTAATTGGGCTCAATTAAGCTGCTGATAAGAGCTGGAGTAGCCGGAGATTACAGCTGTGCTCTGCAGCTCTGTGTTTGCCTGTGTGTGTGTATTTACATTCGACAGACAGAGAGGAAAAAACTATCTCTGGACTGATTGCACGAAGACCGCCACTGATAATCGCATGTATTAATTGATAGCTGGCTCGCGTGCCAGACTATTTTTATCACAAATGCACGTTTGATGCTGTTGCCTTTGGGTATACTCGCAAATTGACAGATAGCCGTTAGACCTATTTGATTCCTCTCTCCTATTGTTTGGTGTATATCAATTTACTCAGCGCCACTCAACAATTTGTCAAGTGTGTAATTATTAACACAATGCAAGCATGATTACCAGCTGCGAGATACTACATGGAAAACTCTTTGACGAGGTCTTTTCATTACATCTCACTAATGGTATCGCGTACGCATTTGTATCCATCCATGCCCATGATGTAAACCATTGTCTTCTGGTTAGCGTTGGAGGCATCAGCAATGAGATCTGGATTGTTACTCGTGATCCTTTATTTAAATTTCTGATCCTCCTTCTATACACCCTCCCCCCAACAAAAGCATCGCCCACACTGCTAATGAATCATTGTCCATGCCGGACAAGAGTGTTTGAAATTGATACGTTGTGTCAAACAAGAGTGCAACGGATGGCTCACCCGTTGTATTTTATTAATACATATATACCCGCAACAAAACGTAGCTGTAATCTCGTCATCTGCCAATGAATAATTCATGGGCAAAAACAGTGCAGAGAGAGAGAACATTGTTGAAACGCTGACAATCCATCCCAGAGCGTGTTAAATAATACAATAGTCTGGCGAACGAAAGAATTATCAAGCGCGGGCAGCACCCCCCGCAACGAACAATACCAAGTGCGCGTGAGCTCGTTGTCTCGAAAAAGAGAAAGAAAGAAAGAAAAATGGAAAAAAGGAAGAACACACTGCAGCTGCATCGGCTTGGCGAACGCCCGCGCGCGCGACGATAAACGAGAGGATCGCGTCGCGCTTTGGGACACGTCGTGCGCTGCTGCACTTAGCGCGCGCGCGCGCGATTAATTTAATCCGGTCGAACGCGCGCGCGAAACGGAGGAAAACAAAGAGAAATGAAAAAGTGTAGCCGCGCGCGAGCTGCGGGAGGAGCGCATCATAATATGCTGCGAGGCCCTTCCTCTCTCTCTCTCTCGCCGCCGATCATCCGATGCTTATCTCTCGAAATTTCTCCGCTCGTTTTTCACTCTTTCTCGCGCGCGCTGCTGCTGCTATATACATGCGTGTATGGTCTCGCGCGGGGCCGGCCGGCTGTATAATCGGTTCACTGACCCCTCCCTCGCCACGCCATATGTTACACGACGATCTCGCGCCGCGAATCGGCCGTATATACACATGCGGGTGCAGTGCATAAGACAAGGCCAATGCCGTCCTCGTGTCTATATGTGCTTTTCATCGAAAATCTACGTTTAGTATATCTCGGAGAGGAAACGGCAGCAGCGCGACGGGCTTGATTATAACGCACATATACTCACTCGGATTCCTTTTGTGTCGCGCGAGAAGTGTACTTACTTGTGCGTATACCGTAACTTGCGCTGCACTCGTGTGTGTGAATGGGTGAACGCTCGCACGCGCGCTCGGTGTGTCACGATCGTCGAAAGTACGGAAACTACACAATCGATATGTGCGCGCGCGTGTCGGTTTAGTATATATATGTACGGACGACCCGATTGACTAAACAAATTCCTTGAGCGATTGCAAGTTGTGCTTGAAACGCGACGATAATGTCAAACAGGCACGCTTGTCCGTGTATATAGAAGCTGATTGCAAGTGCGCTGTTCCATCCGGATGAGCGATGATTTCCCATCGTTTTCCATTTTGAGATGTCTATAGAGAAACTCTTATCCCGCGGTGTAGTTGGTAATCTTATGTGTGTGTGGAGCGCCAAAAACTTTTTGCGGTATGGTTGTTTGAAAAAAAAAACGATCGTCAGCACTTCTCGTTATAGTACGTGTCATTTTGTAGGGAAATAAAAAGTATTTTCAAAGTTCATGAGCGTCGTTTGCTGACCTTTCCTAGATATACCTAGGAAATGAATAGTTATCGTGAAAAAGTTTTAGGAATTATGATTTGATTCGTTTCTCGCATTGTCGATCACTCAACAATGTTTTAAGTCATACTGCAGGCCAATTTAAAAAAAACATATGGTTTCCCAAAAAAAGCCTTTAAAGTATTCTAACAAGGAGAAAGATTCATGACTTATCAAATTTATCCTCGGAGGCAATTCTAGCGATGGTATACTGTAAATTCAAGCAGAACAAAAAAATACGATTTTTGTAGCTGGTACGCCCGTGTTACCTCTTCAAAGGAATCTTAAGTGTCGGAGTAATGGAGGAGTCACCGAGATATTTTTCTTTGAACGTGCGGTTACGAACCTGAAAGGGAGAGAATAGTTTCCATGACACAGAGGTGGTATATTGAACGTGAAGACATTAGAAAGTTTTAGTGGCCGACTCACAATGACGGGGGTATTATATTATATACGCGTTTTTTTGCAAGTGAAGATAACACAATGGCTGTTGCTAAACCCGCAAAATAAGTGAAATCGTATAACAGGAAATATATTATTGCACTTTATTGACAGTGGAAAACTCGAGGATTCTCGACCAGACCGACAATTCGAATACCCGACCTAGGATCCATATAAAAATTCTCACGCATGTTTAATAACCTTGATAATTACGAAACACGTCTAATCGAAATCGACCTCCGATATAATTTCATTAGCAACGTCCGTAAATTTTCAATTTGATTCAATGAATTCACAAACTCCGGATGAATTTGCGTACGGTCGATTTTTAATAATCGACCGGGGGAGCGACTCGTGTTTCGCGTGTGCCAGTTATCCAAGTTTCGACTGAAACATCCCGGGATCCCACGTATATATAATTACTCGTGCCGCGCGTGCATCTGTCGGCGTGCGTATATATACACTGCAGAACTCGATATCGCGAGCAGCTGATCCTTTGTCAACAAGTTGAATGAAAAATTGTGCACTGAAAAGCCGTGCACGTGAGAGAGCGGGCATTCAATATTTTTCGCGAAACTTCTTTTCCCCGCTGAATTTCCTAGCCTTCTCAACCTACATACATTTCTGATCGCCGTTGCTCTGCAGAGGAGACCTCGCGCGCGCGATTTGAATACGAAACGAGATGAAATTCATCTCTCTCCCCAACTCCTGCCCGGTAAACTACCTTCGAACTTGTGCACTTTCGGGGCTTCCCTCCCAAGTTTACTCGTCGCGAATCTTGCTGAACATTAATAATCCCGGCTTCGGTGCGTCGTTCGCATCGTATATATACAATAGTATAATTGACAATGGAGGCATTATCCAAGCAGCTCTTTTTTAAAATCACATTACGTAAATGCCGGCGCGCGGCGCGCCTACACGCGTGTATACAGTCGCTCGTTTAATTTTATGCGAGAGAGCCAATTTCACCGTTAACTATTTGCCAACGTTATGTGTGTGTTGCCGCCTCTCGTCATTAATTCGTTTCGCCGTTTGCAGTTGAGAGCGCGAAAATTGCACCGATGTCCATGTATATTATGCGCGTTCCTTCGCGAATCGTTCGCAATTAGTCCACAGTATATCTCGCGAAAAAATCGCTGCCGTTATCACGCTCGCGAATCTAGCATTGTACTCCCCGAGCATTCGCCCTCTTTTTGGGGATTTGAAATCTTCGCTTAGGTTCGTATATAGAGGCACGAGTGACGTATGCTATACATATATTTCTCTCTCGCGAAAATGTTTCGTCCTCCCGTCCACTCTGGGAGTGACTAATTTTCATTAAGATCCTGGAAGCGTGTTTTCAAACTGCCGAAAATGACCGAACGCGAGGCGCGCGCTCGCGTATGTTATCCTAAGCAAAGATCAGCCAGACGGTTAACGATGCTATCGGCGGGCAGACTTTACATAATGCCGCTGGATATTTCGTGGGTAATGTTATTACGCACAACCCGGAGGGCCGCCGGGGCGACCAGCCGCTCTCCCGCGCGCGCATAATGCACTGGATATGTGTGTGCCCTCTCTCGCGTCCCTTCCTTCTGCCTCGTTATCTTGCATTCTCACTTTATATTATACTGCACGCGCCCGTTGAAAATTGAGCGATGCGCATATATGTATATATTGGCTCCCTGCGCGCGCACTGACCGACTCGAACTGTACGCACACCAAACGGAATTTGTAATTCATATATACATACCATTCACCTACTTCACCCAATGAGTCTAAAGCCACGCGGAGGCACCGAGATTATCCGCAGCCACGATCTTGCTCGAACAATTCGGGTCATTTGTATACGCGTGTAATCAGCATTTTCAGTCGTATACTCGAAGAGCAGGCATTATATTCTTCGGATGTAAAATGTTTTTTTTTTTTTTTCAATAATGTTAGTCTATATGAATAACAATGTTTTTGAGAAAAGCTAGAAGAAAAAAGCAAAAAGTATGCGAGCAAAGTTTTTTACAGAAAATATTTAGCCATATAGAATTGAGCGAAAGTTTTAAAATATAGCCATGGATTTTGTAATAACTGTGGGCTGGAAACTCCATATTTCCAAAATCACATCATTATTCGGGTCATTTGGAACGGACCTTTTACCAGAAATGCTCTTCAGCCATAAATGTATTCGTATACACCCAGAGATTATGGTTTTGTTCGCGTTAAAAATCATGACTCGGTATACGCATGTTAAAAGTTGCACCCGTCGTTGCGGCTTGTCGTGGTTTTAATGATCCGACGTAGAATAAAACCTTAGAAAAAAAAAACATCGAAACCTCGCGAAACATAATCCCATACGCTAACATTTTCGCCGCGCGCATAACATTGTTAGCCGTCGCGCCGGAGAACCGAGTCGCTCTCGAAAACCTCACTCGCCAAAGTCTAAAACAATTTTCACGGCGGCCGATACATATACCCATTACACCTGCCCGCTCGCGCCCATTATATACAGTCAAAGTCACTCCGGCTCGATCGAGGGGGAAAAATCAAATTAGCGCTTGCGGAGCCGTCGCGCGCAGGTAAGCAAGCTTGTGTGTGAAAAGGGCTAATTAATCAGGGAGAGCCAGTGTTGCGCGACAAATCCGAATCGTCGTCGTCGTCGTAGCCTATACCAGTCAAGTTGCAGCCAGGCTGAATTCCGCGCGCGTATAATCGCGTTAATTACGCTGATCGAGCAGGAGCCAGCGCGCGCACAGGCTCTCGGCGCGCGGCGTCAGAGCCGTCTTTATGTGCTCACGACGCCCTCGTCGTCAATTTTCGCCCGTCTCGACGGATCCGTCGCGTGCACTCTCGCGCGGCGCCGACAATTTTTCGATTCAATTATATTCCAAACAGTTTTACGCGACGCGCTCGATTGAATTGAGAAATTATGCTCCGACGCGCGGCGACGTGACGATCAGGGTATTAGCAAATTCAAACTGTGTCATTAGGCAATTTGTATACGTCTCTCTCTGGCGTGGACTCTCTAACCATTGGCCACTGATTTTTCACTGTACCTCGTTCAATCGGCCCCCGTGGCGTGTACGCCAAGATTTGGGACAAATTAGGTATTGCGTTACCGAAAATAAAAGCAAAAACCGCCATCCGGGTGTTTTTGTAATGGGAGTGATTTAAATGTAAATTGTAGAGTTGCCTAGTGCGTGTGGCCGTATACGAGAAGCGACAAAGTATACGTTGTGAAATTCTCGTCCGCTGCTGCTGCTGCTGCTGCTGCACTTGATAATATGATAATTTAGCCAAAAAACGACGAATGTTTATTCAAATTTGTTCACCCGCGATGAATATTAATATTTCAAAATTTGACTGACAACAAAAATGAAACAGCTTATAAACGAATGAATATACTTTTAACCCGTGTAGGCTAAGTGCAGATTTATCTTTTTGACTCCAAGTACAAGCTTGATTTATGGAAGATGACTATCCATCATTGAGTTAATTGTAATTTTAGTGCTTATGGGGGATGATTAGAATAAACATTGCTTCATTCATGCATCTTTAACTAAGGAGCCTATTCACTCAACAATTTTTTTTTGTCGCTGCACCTCAAAGGGAGTACCACAAAGTTTTTTCGGAGTTGTTTTTTTTACTTTTCATCGCCAATATTAACCAAGAGCTACTCCTCATATTGAGACGCTTTATCATAACTCAATAAGTGTATGTCTGTGAGATTGAAACACTTGAATGCGATTCACTTTAATACTTTAGACTTATCATCTAATGAGGTGTTTGAAACACAAAATTGTTTTAAACTCTTTGTAATTCAGTATTCAGCCATTGTTTAGTGGTAATATTCAGTTTCAAAGCATGCCTAAATAGAATCGCGAAATTTGGATGGAAGACAAAGTCAATCTCCGTTTAAAGCGTCGAATCATCGCTCGACTATTCCGGAATATCAAATGAAAAACTTGGCTCGGCCAACATACCGAAAGATACGACATATGACGCGCACAAAGAGTAATTTCATATTTTCATGCGTTTGTGTGTGTGTTTGTGCGCAGGTTATCGGAGCCATCTGGCAGCATCCACGACGGGGTCGGCAACTACACGACGGACGTGAAGTGCTCGTGGCTGATAGAGTCGAGGGCGAACTCGTCGATCCGTATGCACATCGAGGAGTTCGCGACCGAGTGCGGCTGGGACCACCTGTACATCTTCGACGGGGACAGCGTCGAGGCGCCGCTCCTCGGCGTCTTCACCGGGCTCATGCACAAGGACGACTACCACATAAGGCGGGTGCCCGAAGTCATCGCCCGCTCCGGCAGCGCACTACTACACTTCTACTCCGACGTCGCCTACAACATGAGCGGATTCAATATCACCTACAAAATCAACGCCTGCCCCAGCAGGTCGGTAGCCCCTTCTTTTTTCTCAATATGTATGTACCTTTCCGAAGGTCTCGGTTTTTTTTTAACCGCGGGCGGATATCCGACGCGATTGAGCCGGGGACACGAACCGATTACTTCGACCTCTGGAGCTTGGTGGCTTGTGGGCGCCCGTGTGTCGTTTCGCATTGGGGAAATTACGTGCTTCTAATGATCATTGGGGTCTGAGGTGGGTTGTGGGTTGAATGGAATTCGTTTCGTCGGCCAACATTCGTGTTTTATCGCTCGTCACCAGAGTTCTACTCTTAGAATTTGAAATAGTAAAAAGGTACTATTTATTAATAGAAATTGCATGAATGATGAATGACAGTAAATGTTAACTGGAAAATTTGTAAAATTTTTACTAATTTTTAGTAAAATTTTACTAATTCTTTTCAGGTATGAAATGCTTACTATTTCAAATTTATATAGAGATTATACGATTTTTCCATATTCGCACTAGGGTAAATCTTTGTCTGCTATAATCGTCTTTCAAAAACGTACTACGCTTCTTGTTGTTGATTTCTAAAACGATACGACGAGAAAACACACTGACATTTCAATTTTGCATATCCAGACTCGACGCGTCGTGAATTTTTTCACAAGCAAAATTACGGATTCGTTTGGGGAAGTGAATCGTGAAACGGTTATATCCCACCCAAGTCATCGTGTTTCCTCGATGAAAATGTGCTTTCGATCATAATATGGTATAAACACGCTTTCGTCAGTATCGCATTTCCATGAGGCCTTTTGACTCGATAATTAGCGAGCGGGCTCGTCTAATGACCATATACTCTCGTTCTCTCGACCTTGACTTCGTTTTTCTCCTCTCGTGGCGCACTGCACGGATAACCATGTGTTCTCTTTTGTTTTTCACTCGCATCGAAATTATATTCGTGTGAATATACGCAAGTCACATTCCGTCCGTGTCTTGGCATTATAGCACTGAACTTACCGGCGAAAGGAGCAGTCCAATCAAGTTTCTTCTATGTATGAGTCATTTGGATGCTCGCTCGGAATCGGAGAGAAAATCTCGCGCGCCGCTCGGCCGTGGAATTCCGGATAGAGCTGAAATACTCTCGTGAATATTGAGGATGCGAGCTTGGCAATCCCATATCCGAATCGTCTTCTCTCTCATTCCGAACGAATGATTACCACGTGTCTAAATCGTGTCCCCGAACGACGGATTCATTACTGAACAGTTCGGCCGTCTCTATTCGTATACTCTCTTAAATCCTAACAGTGAAAAACCACTGCATTGCTGTGAAAAACCACTGTAAGAAGGTGGATAACAAATTTACTTGATTTGCAGTGAATTTCTTATGTAACTGAAGTGAATTTTCACTTTAGTTCCATGAGTTTTTATGGAGAACATTTTTACATAAAATTCATATTTTTGCATCACGATTTGCAGTAAGTGTGGTGTGAAGTAAATTTTTACTCTAGTTACTGTGAATTTTATGTAAAAATGTTACTTAAGAAATTCACGGCAATCCAATGAATTTGTAATCCACCTTCTTACAGTGATTTTTCACTGCAATTCAATGGTTTTTCACTATAAGGATTCAAGAGAGTATATACGAATGTCTAAAAAATCTATGAAAAGCAAGAACTTTGAATAATTCACGATCTCGCGATTGGGCTCTCGTAGCAGTAACTTATATATAAAGTCCTGTGCAGAGTACAAAAGAGGTCCTTGCACGCGCGCGTACTTTGGCTGCCAAGATTTGCATTACCTCGGTGCTGATCTCCGCAGGCTCAATCAAATTTATCCACTCCGCGCGCGCAACTCTTCCTCGGTAAGGAGTTTGAAAAGGGAAAAACGAACAGCCGTACACGCGTCTGCTTGATTATTCACGAGCGCGAAGACGAAGTCGGTGTGCGATGCGCGCGCAGGACTTGGTCTCTCGATCGGCCGAGTTCGCCAAGTGTATAATGGGCAGAGAGCCGCGACGATTCGACGAACGAAGACGCGCACACAGTATACACCGCGTGTGTTGCTGCGTTGCCGCCAATGTGGCACGAGCGGCAAAAACAAATGGCATTCGGTTTTTTTGTCGCGCTTTGCATGCCTCTCGCGATGCTCGATGCTCGCGAGTAAAAAGCGCGACGGATATGATGCCTCGTTGACTCACTTCTTCTTCTTCTTCTTCTTCTTCTTCTTCTTCTTCTTTTGCTGTTGGGACAAAGAGCCTCTCTTCGCTCGAGAGTCGCTCTCGTGCAATTTATCTTCCGTAAAGGTTTTTCGAATCGACTGCCTTTTCTTTTGAAGTTTCTCGAATCGCGAATTATTTCGAATGTTTAATTGTTGCTTCTTTTTTCTTTCGCATTGTTTATGTGTAGCGTTCCGAGAGGGCCATCTCAACCGTTTCTCTTTATGTATTTTATTTCGTCGCGTATCGTTCGTGGTTATATTTGGAAAATATATCGGCGATGGAGAGAAAGTCGAATGGTCCCTGGATGTGTTCGGGAGTTGTTTTAGTGGCCGACAATTTGAATCAAGTTTTGTGCTCGTGTAGATTTTGATTGGATAAAAAATCACAAGCAACCAATCGAATAACGTATATTTCGGCGGCTTCAATTCAACTTTTCGAACGAGGAAAATGATACGGGTGATAGACTATTTCGTACGAATAGCTCCGCCATACAAGAACATATCCTATTACCGTGAGAACTTTATACGCGACGTGAGGTAAAAAAGCGAAAAAAAAAAATTTGAATCAAACGTGACTTTATTTCGCCTGCCATGTGTCGTAGTTGACGTAAAGTTGTGTGATCCTTTCTAAATGCGAATGAGTTAAAAATGACAAATTAATTATGAATGTTTACCATTCCGTTAGTAAAAATTGCATAACTGAAAAGCAGTGAAAACTTGCTCGATTCAGTAGTAAACTTTTTCATTGTTTAAAAAGAACGCGTATTTTTTCATCGATTTTGGCAGTACACTGCTCATACTCGGTGTGCTGTACACGAAAATTAGTGCCTCCCAACTGTACACGGGAGAAGCATTACGCAAAATCAGAATCGTCCTTGGGTAAAATTTAAGTCTTACAATCTAGAAGACGAGACTTACTACCGATTTTTTTCCTATAGTGTCTCCGGATACGTCCGGGCCGTTTCAGGCGATTTCGAGTCTTACAAGTATCGTCCACCGAGTAATATTCAATCGCAAACGAGCCCAGCCATACTTTCGTAATTTCAAGCGGCGTTACACAAATGAACAACGTTCACCGGGCCGAGGCAACGGGAGGAACGTTTATAGGGTATAAGTTTCGAAAACTCGTATAAAAACTACGCGCAAAATATATTAACGGCGAACTCCGGCGAATTTCCGGGGAACGCGTGTATATATACGCACAAGCGTCAACTTGGCTGCCCCGACCCGCGGCTTTAAAAACACGACCGAGTCGGGGGAAGCAACGGATATGCATTACGCGATAACGAAACCCTTCTCACACTAATAAGATTTCTCGCAGGCTGTCGGGTCGCGGAGTGAAAGCGACTGTGGCATCCTCTATCCCCGTCACGACGACACTCTCCGGCTCGTCGTCGGGCGATTACCTCACGCGTCCAAATTCGGCAGGAATCGATAAAAAAAAAAAAAAAGAAAGTAAAACCCATCGCGGCTCGTCCGCCCAACCTTGATTGCCCGTAAGCTCGCGTGCGACAGACGCTCGATGGGAACACGAGAGAGCCCACATGTAAAACAATTCGCGCGAGGAGGGAACTGCAGCAGCAGCTCGTCGCGCGAGAGTCGAGTTTCCTCGTTGTTCTCTTATACGTATACGCACATGTTCTCTTATATATATATATATATATATATATATATATATATATATATATATATATATATATATATATATATATATATATATATATATATATACACGCACACTCGGCCGCGCTCGCGCGGCCAAGGAAAAGAATCAATGCGTGCGTGTGTGCGCGCAGACGGGCTCCGTCTTTCTCTTTACGTCTCTTCGTCGGCCTTCCGAGTTTACTGACACTTGGCCGCGCCGCCGTCGTCTGACTCATAAGCCGTATAACAGTTGTAGGCGCACGCTCCGGATTGACCATAGCGGCGCCGCGACTCTACCTGTATATATGTACGAACGGATATTTGTGGACACTGCTGGCAAATTGATGATCATGTATGTGCCCAATCAACGTCGACCATTCATACACGCCGAAGATCAAACACTATTGATTCTAGTAAATTATATACCAATTCAATGATGCTCGTCCAATAAAACATGAGTATGTAACGATATCCAAAAATAGTTTTTGATTCTGTTCCCCCGTGAGGCTGATGTTGTGTATCAGTGCTCTGGGAACGCTATATAGAAACTGATGATTCGCATTTGAATTTTACCGTGGCGCTGCTTTCGAATCGACGGCCCGAGTCTGTTGTTTCTTCGGGAGACACAATTTCACTCGGCACGAGGTGTCTTTGAGTTGGGCTTTCCGATGCATCTTCGAATGCATTTTGAATCACTTCGATGGCAATCTAATTTCGCGATAAGACGACTGCCGATAAGCATAAGTACATTACGATGTTGACGAACGATTAAATGATATTGATGATTCTCAATTTACTCATTTGCAAAGTTACCGCGTATATCTATATGTGCACGTATTCACACTGTCATCACCTTCGATTACTCGCGTATACGTGCAATACACAATACCCTGTTCATTGCTCATGCGACATTGTATACTTTTTCACGGTTAATTCGTACATATATGTACACCGAGGGTACGAATATTACGGACAATTAGCCGGGAGATAAAAGTAAGGTCGGCGCAATTGAATGATCATACTCTTTCCTCATCCTCTAGAACCGCGGCTCTTGAGAAATTATTACTCCGATACCAGGGAGGTTATATCCTTCCTCTTGTCCGCCCGATCGATGATTAAACTCGCTAATCTCCAAGGCCAAGGACCCGCGAGATCTTTTTTTTTTTTCCTTTTTCGCTAAAGAAGTCATTTCATTCGACTGCATACAGCGCAATCAAACCAATTAGCCGGTGTACATATCACGGCCGATCGTTAATATATACATGTATACATAATGGATCCGGTGAAAATGCGTTAACGAGATGTACGTGGTGATTTCAGGGACTCGCAGGTGGACTGCTCGGGCCACGGCGTATGCATCGAGGGGGTCTGCACGTGCGACGCGACGTGGATGGGCGAGGCCTGCAACGTGCCGGTCTGCCCCAACAACTGCTCGGCCACGAGGGGACAGGGCGAGTGCAACCACGAGGCCCACAGATGCGACTGCTACCATGGCTACAAAGGTATACCACCGCACCCCACCGACGCTGAATTTTTGCCCTCTTTTGGCCCGGTTATACGTGCTCCGCATCTGGATTGCCCGTCCCGTCGATTCGTCCAACAGATCCTGATTTCGCTCGGGGGGAAAGTCGAATTCAATCCGCCGAAGGTTCGCGACGCCGATGACCCAACGGATTTTCGGAAAATTGGAGATTTGATTTTCCTGAAATTGCATCGTTGACTCGGGTTTCTCAAGAGTCAGCACACGCAGACGTGATGCGCAAAGTCGGATGCGAATATGATACCACTATTTCAGGGAGAAAATTCGTTAGTTATCAACGGTGCGAACTTTGGATACGTGTAATGATTCTCGATTCCACGTTCGGTATGACGTTCCAAGACTGTTTCGGTTGAGCCGACGAGGCCCAAGTGTCAGTCCCGAATAATCGTATTGTGTGTACCGATTTCATAAAGCCCGATTGACTTCGCGGCCGGTCACATCACAAGATACGCTTTATGTGTTAGGTAGAAAAGGACAGGTCGGCAAACTATGAATATCTCATGATTCACGCGCCCCGTAAGGATGACGCTCAACGCGATTTGTGTACATTAGCATGATACATATTTGTCCTGAGTACCATATGTTACCAGCGTTGCTTCATAAGAGGAAAGAGGAATTTTTATATTTTGTAAAAATTCGGTCTAACTGCCCCTCTCTCCCCCTATGTCGAATGAATATCACCAGGTCATTATCCAAAAATCCAACATTGTCAAGCTGAAATGTATAAAACCCGTTCGATAATATTAGCCAAGTCAACCGCGAACAGTGATATTCAAAAGTCGATGACTCTATTCTCCAGTATGATTAATTTATCGTATGCCTGACTCTATATCAGTATTTCCGGAAACAGTTGAATTCTTTTACGACTCTCGATAACCAAGCTTGCTCGATTGCTCTTGCTACACTTGTAATCAAGACACAGTCAACATTTAAAATGAAACTTCTCCTCCCCCCCCCGCCGCAAAATGTGATTGTGTAAATGTTTGTTTATATAAGTGTGTATAATGAACTCAGTTAATAATCAATATGTAATGAGTAATATTCAATAAGTAGACATTCTTTCATTTCTTTTAATGAATTTTTCTAAATTACATATTGATCATTCATTAAATTCATACAAACATATGTTAATAAAAATTTACAAAGACAGATTTCGAGGGGAGCAAAAATCTTCAGTTATCCTTGACTACAAGTATAGTTAAACACTCGAGCAAACAGTTTAATTACTAAGAATCAACTAGGAATTGAGATTCTCTGACAATGCTGATAGAATATCAGTTACATATATGAACGACACATGTGTTTCCAGTGCTAGCGTTACAAGTTAGGAGAAAAAACTACCCGCAGGAGGCGCCACGTCGACGTACTTCCGTATAGGCGTACTAGGATAAAAAGAAGAAGAAAAACAAATCAGGAAGTCGCGCGCCACAATATTACAAGCTTTTCGCGGATGTTAGTGAGACTCGCGCCGCGGTAAAGTCCCCGCGTGTATATAAGTATATATACGATCTGCGGCCGCGCGTTACTTCGCCTCCGAGCATGTCCTCGTTTTTTCTCCACCGTGAGTTTCTAAATCATGCCCGACGTCTGCGGCTGCGGCGCGTCTAAGGAAAAAACGTTACGCGCGCGTGATCGTCCAACTTCGAGTTTCAATTTGAAAATTTTAGAAGATTTTAGAAGCCTCGCGCTCTCCTTTCATTTATCCGCGAGCGTCTCGACTACTCGTCTTCGAACGTATATACATTCCGCCGAATGCATTTTTCAACAAAGCCTACGTGGCTTTTGAAAATTCGCAAGCAAGCGCACGGCATTGGTTTCGAATATGTGCTATTTCTGTGATTTCGTATTGAGCATCGATTGGGCAGAATTTGATTTTTGGGACACGTGTCCAGGAAGTTTTCATATTCAACTTGGCGACCCTGGATGGGAAATAAATTTTCAATCTGAAACTTATAAAAAAAATCATGGAAATAAGGCGCAGAAACCTCACCTACAAAGATAAAGTTGATATAATAATGGCATAGAGTTGTCCAAGCGATATCTTCTTTCATA
The DNA here is from genome assembly GCA_020882685.1 of Aphelinus atriplicis. NCBI lineage: Eukaryota > Metazoa > Arthropoda > Insecta > Hymenoptera > Aphelinidae > Aphelinus > Aphelinus atriplicis. The sequence continues at coordinate 71,105,149 of CM037074.1, read as the reverse complement.
CAATTATAGAGCTTGCTTTCACCGCGGTACTCCTGAATAAATCCTCCCGGGTACTTTGTAAGCACGCGCGAAACTGCTTAGGTCGGTTGAAAAATTGCAATGTCACCTATGAAATTGATGTAAAATGATTGCCGACGCCGGCGGATGTATGTATAGCGGAAATTAATAATTTATGAATTGAATGATTAATGACTTCAGTGAAAAGTTGAGCAGAACTCCGAGGCGGTGTAAAAACAATGATTTACGATATCGACGTAAGTGTCCCAATGATGTTTCACGTACCGGCGATTTGTTTGAAATTAAAAATTGACAAGTCCCAATATGTTTATTAACTAGCGGTGAGCTACGAAACGGCGAAAAAAATATCGCACTACCGAATATGAAACCACCAACGTTACACTTTTCATTTTTCAAAATTGTTTACCAATCAATCATTTCGATGACACGTGCCGCGCGTCGAGGTGGGACCAACCAAGGTCTAATCGTCGGAGTATAAATAACCACGATTATTCAAGTCATAGAGGTTGAATTACAGGAAGGTGAAATAGAAGCCGCGAGCGCGCGACACAACTTCCTGAATGGTAGTCCGATCGACGCATGAAAAATATACATCTCTCCCTCGCGGCGTACCCTGTACAGATGCCTCCTCGCCCGAAACGATTGTAAAACACGCCGAATTGGTATTTGCGCGCAGGAGCCGACTGCAACCAGACGAGCGAGGGAGGCTACTGGGACGCGGTGAACTACAACGGGCTGGAGGGCTCGGCGTCGCACTGCGCCGTCGTCTGGCAGGACTCGCTGTTCGTCGTCGGGGGCGAGAGCTTCCACCGGGCCCGCATGATCTACGTGTACGACTTCAACGGCAACGTGTGGGAGACGCCCCACGTGGGCGGCCGACAGCAGCCCCTGCCCCGCTACGGACACTCCTGCGTACTGTTCGGCGACAAGATCTACATGTACGGCGGCGTCATACACAACGCCAGCGTCACCAACGAGATTTGGGCCTTCGACGTGTCGGCCCAGCTCTGGGAGAACGTCACCGTACACGACGCCTGCGTCAACTCCACCATGTGCGGACCGCTCAAGGTATGAGCTTCGGCAATTTTTCACCGTCCTTCGTTCGCGCCGGGGCTCGTGTCTGAGAGATTTCTCGTGTCCGAGAATCTTTGGTTGTCCGTAATCGGGCCGTTCCTATTGTGGCCCATGAGATTATTAGATTTATTTGGGTATATTTTTTTTCGCATCGGAATTTTCGCTTCTTAAAAATTTTTACGTTTTCTTATTTGTATACTCTCTCAAATCCTTACAGTGAAAAATCGCTGTAAGAAGGTGGATGAAAAATTACAGTAAATGTCTTGTGTAACAAAAGTGAATTTTCACTTTAGTTACATGAGTTTTGATAGCAGACATTTATACATAGAATTTGCATCACTCTACTTATAAGTAGAGTGTAAAGTGAATTTTCAATCTAGTTACTGCGAATTTTATGTAAAAATGTTTGCTATCAAAACTCATGGAACTAAAGTGGAAATTAACTTTTCTTATACAAGAAATTCACTGCAATCCAGTGAATTTTTTATCCACCTTCTTACAGTCATTTTTCACTCCAATGCAGTGGTTTTTACTGTAAGGATTTAATATAGCAGTTCTTGGGCGGTGAAATACGGTTTTTGACTCGATGAACTCGGAAACGCGATGCTTGACACGAATCGAAGCGGAATCGAAACGTTATTCCTGGCAAATAGCGGTTCACCAGAAGAAATGTCAGTCTCCGCGGATAAAAGCCTTGTCTGGAGCAGGAAACTTCGAATTACGCCATTTGATCTCTATTTTAAAATTGAATGGATATCGTTGATATTTCTTGAGCTTTTGAATATCTTCGAAGCTATCGCAATTGATTCTTCTAATAAATTCGTCCTGCTTCCTTCTGAAGATCTATTTCGAAGTGTTCGATGAGCGACCGATCCGTGACACGGGCTACGGAAATCTAGTTCAATATTAATTATACGTCAATCGCTACGTGATTATCGTTCAATCAGCTGGACGGCAAATTAGATTGCTCTGATTCACAAACGCTCATCCTTAAAATCTAATTCCAAGCGCGAATCATCAGTTTCCGTTCGGGGAATCACCAGAGCAAATTACTATGACTAAAACTCTCGATAAAACGTTTGATTTATACTATTTAACGAGTAATCATAGGTTCTCGTAGACCAGTTTTCATTGTGCGATTAATCGTCCCAAGACTGGATGGTACGATGAGGTTGAAAACGTGTAATTATACGCGAAGAAAAACGACTTACGATTAAAGTTGATGTTTGAATTGACAGGTGGCCGGGCACACAGCTAACCTGGTGATGAACAGCGACAAGCGGGAGAAGATGGTGGTGATATTCGGCCACTCGCCGCAATACGGCTACCTGAACACCGTCCAGGAGTACTACTTCGGCACGCGGGAGTGGCGCATCGTGAAGACCCAGGGCTTCCCGGTGAAGGGCGGCTACGGCCACAGCGCGGCCCACGACCCCCACACGAACCTCATCTACGTGTACGGGGGCTACGTGTCCGAGTCGCAGATAACCCAGGTGCTGACCAACCGGCTTTACTCGTACCAGCCGAACCGGCCGTGCGAGTGGAAGCTCCTTACTGCCGCGCCGTCCGCCAGGTTCTTCCACACGGCCGTCTTCGTCAGCGGCTCGCTCATGATCGTCTTCGGCGGCAACACCCACAATGACACGCTACACTCGTACGGCGCCCGGTGCTACTCCGCCGACACGATAGCCTACGACGTGACGTGCGACACCTGGAGGCAGTACAGCATGCCCAGGGGGATGGCGGACTTGTCGAGGTACGGCCACAGCGCCACCGTGTTCGGCAGGTCTATGTATATCTACGGCGGCTTCGACGGCCAGATGCTCTCCGACATGCTGAGGTTTGTTATCCATTTCACTCCCTATTTCAATTTCTGCGATTTCGTTGTTGCATAGATATAAATTTAATCAAATATTCCTTTGTGAATAAACAATCCTCGTTTTGCTATCCAATTGATTTGACAATCAACGTTTTTAACATACAGGTACACGCCGGGGAGCTGCGAGCACCTGCGAAATCATAGTCAATGCTTGAATTCGAAGATAGGGCTGAAATGCGTTTGGGACAAGAGGCAGAGCATCTGTCTGCCCATAAGCAAGATCCCGAAAAACGTGTTCCAAACTGACGACCCGCACGACGGCAAGTACATGCGCTGCCTGGACGAGATGCCTCCCCGAGGCATGACGTCGCACAAGGAGCTCTGCAAAATTCTAACCGACTGCGCGGCTTGCGTCATGACGTCCTACAATTGCGTGTGGTGCGGCAAAAGTTGCTCCCACGAGATCTGCCGGAACGTCGCCAACGCTCCGTCGCTCAGGGTCTACGACAGTTGGGAACAGTGCGACATGCACAGCGGTGTCGAGTGCTATCAGTTGCACACCTGCCAGGCCTGCTCCAGCAATCCAAACTGCATCTGGTCGTGGTCCAACGGGCCCGACAGGTGCAAGCCGCTCTCCGAGATCGCTATTGTAGGTTTCATCATTTTTTTTTACGACTTTAATTAACCGGCTGTGCAACTCGCTTGACTGATTCCCGAGATGAATTTTCTTGATTGAATATCCGCGAGTAGATTTTGAATGACACGTGCTTTTGCGCCACGACTTTTTTCACTTTTCAAATCTACTATTTGCAATGCTTAAATTCACCTCGTTGCCAGTAAAAACTTGATAAAAGTATAAAGTGAAGTTTGGTAAATATGTGTTCAAGGCGAGCGCGAACAACACGGTGCAGCCGCAGCGATCGCCGGTGGACATCTGCCGCAGCCCGTGCGTCGAGTACACGTCGTGTAAAAACTGCACCGAGACCGAGTGCATCTGGTGCCAGAACGAGGAGCGCTGCGTGGACAAGAACGCCTACCCGGCCAGCTTCCCGTACGGCCAGTGCCGTGAGTGGACCACCACCCACGACAAGTGCCGCTCGACCAAGACCGGCTCGGAGTGGTGCAGCTCGCACGTGTCGTGCGCCGCGTGCAGGGCAGATCCAGCATGCGGCTGGTGCGACGACGGCTCCGGCACCGGCAGGGGCAAGTGCCTGCCCGGCGGCGCCAGGCAGCCCAGCCACAAAAGTCCCGAGCAGTGTCCCTTGGTTAATTGGTACTTCACCGAGTGTCCACGTGAGTATTTTGAATAATATAGCGAGGATTTATTTCCAATTGTTGAGAGTGACATTGTCAACGCGTGAAATTCCTCCCGTAGTTTGCCAGTGCAATGGACACAGCACGTGTTATCCGAATACAAGCGAGTGTATTCAGCCTTGTGAGAATTTGACGCAAGGAGTACACTGTGAAAAGTGTAAACCTGGATATTATGGGAATCCACTCAATGGAGCTACCTGTCAACGTGAGTTTCGGGACATTTCATGATTTTTTGCAAAAAAACGTATGGTAGTGAACTCCGAAGGCTTCATGATTTCATTGTCGTTTCCAGCTTGCTCATGTAATGACCAAGGTACGAACTGCACTAGTGAGACTGGAAAATGTTTCTGTACAACGAAAGGTATTATAGGTGATCATTGCGAAAGATGCGACGTGAGTGGACTTTATCACGGTGATCCTACGAATAGAGGATCATGTTTTTGTAAGTTTTTCCTACTCCGTGAATTGATTAATTCAGTAGCTCTACTAATTCAATTTCGATGAATTAATCGAGCAAATAATTAAATGGAATTTTATTGAAGTTACTTGAAGATATGTACTCAATATCAACTTAAATTATATTTCAGATGATCTGGCTATTGATTATCAATTTACATTTAACTTGAGTAAGAAAGAGGACCGTCACTATCGAGCTATAAACTTTAAAAACTCCCCGCCAAAACCTGACGTGGATGCAGACTTTTCTATTACATGTTCAGTTATCGCCCGGATGAACATAACGATTAAAAAAGCGAACAGTCCAGAAAAGCCATTACTTCTCGGAGCGAATTGCACGAATTTAACATACAAGCATCGATTCAGCAAAGCGGATTATCACTTTGGAAACGAGGACAATATTACGCTCACAACTTTCTATGTTTATGTTTATGACTTCCATCCTCCCCTGTGGATTCAAATATCATTCTCTCAGTATTCTAAGCTGAATTTACAGCAGTTTTTTATAACATTTTCTACGTGAGTACAGTCAAAGTTCATATTTATTGATGAAATTTTTAATTTTGTATGTAAATTTGAAGTTGAGCTCTTGATTTTTTATTACTTTTTTTTATCACCCATAACAATAAGTTTCTTGAGAATTCAGGCAGTAACCTCTTGTAAAATAGAGACTTTATGCCCCTACACAGGTGCTTCCTTGCTTTGTTACTGGTGGCAGCAGTTCTTTGGAAAATCAAACAAAAATATGATATGTACAGAAGAAGACAACGCCTTTTTGTGGAAATGCAGCAAATGGCTAGTCGGGCCTTTAGTCAAGTTCTTGTAGAAATTGAAAGGCGAGAACTTCTCATTGGGGAATCAGACAGTGGTGATTCAGAAGTTAATAATTCTCGTAAGAAGAAAAAGAAAAAGGTACGATTAAGACGTATGACGTGCTTGATAAAATGGTTACTTAAAAATTAAAATTTGTATTCATATATTTCTCCCGTTATAATTGTAATTTTCTTCCAAACTCAACTTTTGTTCGAGATTTGAAAATAAAAAATACACATGATGATCTAAATGAAAATTGTAATTTCAGGATGCTCCGAGCCCAATAGCCCTGGAGCCTTGTTGTGGCAACAGAGCAGCAGTCCTCTCGTTACTAGTCAGGTTGCCGACGGGTGGCGAGGCTTATGCGCCAGCAGGCCAAAGCGCGGGACTCGCGGTGGCCTCGGCCCTCGTCACCCTGGGCAGTCCGCGCAGGCCCTCCCAAGAACTCACCATCAAGGAGCCTAAAAAGTCCAGGAAGTCGAGCAGTCAGCATCCTGAGTCCACGTGCATTTAGCCTTAGTGCCACGCAGCATCACACAATTTGAACGCGCGAACAAACCCTAGACAGAGAAGAATCTTCGTAGGCCTTTGAACTTTGCCAAGTTCACATACTCATTAACAATTCTCACACCTCCGTCGAGGTACACTCTTCCTCGTCAGATAAGCGTCTCGTTTGGCTCCTTCGCTTTGTATTTTTATTTTTTGTTCATCTCGTTGTCATTTTAGTCTCAAAATGATTCATGGTACTTAGGTCATTTATCTCGTGGTGCAAAGACTGATATGTAGCTTTTTTTGCTGTGGCTTTTTCATTCTCACCTTTTTTTTACTCAGCGAAGATTGAAAGAAATTCCAGAACCCTAACTTATTTTGCGCTCGGTGATTGTCTTGAGCAAACTGCAGATTTCCGTTTGATATTGAAAATGTCTTTTTTTGTTTGTTTTTTTCTACGATTTGGCGCGATAATTGTTTATGAAGGAAAGAAAGCAGAAGAGATTCGCACGGAGATTGACAGGCACAGAGAGGATATCACGGCGATATTGTACAGTTTTGTATATATCTAGTTATGTAATAAATATCGAGACTTTTTTCATTGATCGACAGAAGCAGTTTCTTGACTGGGTTTATTAAATTTATATTTACGACTTGGGGTGCTAAAATTATAAAATTGATTTTTCAATGATATTAATATTCAAAGAATGAAAATTTAAATTATTATTAATTAGTTTTAGTAAATCCCATTAGATATTAAATTTGAAGAAAATTTTCCAGTTCATATGCTTCGTCGAGTTGTATATAAACCTATATAATTCTATGCCAAGTTACAAGTCAAATTCGACTATAATATTGATAATAATGGTATATAAAGATGGAGAAAATCAAATTGGTGGAAGCTACCGTTGTACAGAAAACAAATGTGAATCGAACGGAAGAGCAATTGAATGTACGGATTTCTAAAAGTAGACTAGTACTTCCGAAAAACAACAAGTCGAGACGATGCAATAACCTTATAAGCACAGTAATATTTTCAAAGATTTTGTTTATTTGGTCAGTGCTGTAGATTATCAGTTTTTAATTAGAGCAAAAAAAATGATTTAAAATTTTGATTATTTGTTTTTGTCATCCACAGTGTTGGCAATTTAAAACAATCAAGATAAACACTTATCGGCGTCACATGTAATAACACTCTATTGTAAAGATAATTGATAATAACTACTCTGAGTCACTATTTCTAATTATATCATACAATTCATAAAAATATTGACGATCTTCGCGTTTTATCTATTTTAGGATGAAAATTAGTTTTTCCTCTTACGGTATCAGTACGTAACTGAGATAATCTTCAGCACTGCTCTTTCTATAAGTGCACATTGTGATTGAAAGATTAATATAGTCTCTTTTCTATAATAATCCAGAAATTATGATAATTATCTACTTTTTCCTAGGTTTCGATTATTTGAAGCCAGACATTTCAAATAATATAAATTGATTAATCGAAGTCTGTTATCTCGTGTATATTACAAAGACTAACACTATTCAGCTTGATGTATTTTCACATTTTCTTTCAAAAGTTGTTAGGTTTTATATTGTTCTGAAAATTCAACTATCGAGAACCAATCTTGATTTTTTCGAGATGAAATTCAAGGGACAGATCGCTATCTGTAACTTTTCAAAATTACTTTATTTTTAAAAATGTTAGCCGAAGTAAAAGACGACGATATCAAGCTCGATTAATTTGTTACAACCCCTAAGTTTAAACTGTTAGTGTGCTGAATCATCATTCCAGAATTGGTTGAGAGTGAATTTTCTTTTTAAACGTTTGAACTTTATTCACTGTCGAACTCCATGCAGTTAATGTAAAACTAGCATATTATTTCCATTAAGGTGTATTCAGCTTTATCTAGTCTATGATAAAAAAAAAGAATCTGGGTAGTGGATGTTGTATTACAGGAAATGCATGACAGACTAGCGAATATTCATAAACTGTTTGAAAATGCAATTTGCCGCGGATAATGGTGAAAAACAGATCTAAAAGTACAGTATTTTTCTCAATTTAAATACGATACTCATGAAAATTGCGAACAAATAGAAACGTATGTACGTTAATAACTAGTAATTTATTTTTAATAAATATCGACTTGAAGATCAGCATTTTTAAATTTTTCTAATCATTACGTTAATTGCCATTGTATAATCTATATCTTAGAGCAGGATCAAGTGTATTACTGTAGATTTTTTAGCAGACTTCCAAGAAATTTGTGATGATTTTTTTGAATTTTATAAGTGTTTGTTGTAAGAATTTGAAAATTCTAATCGATATTTATAATATCTAAGATTTACAAATAATTTCTACTCATCAACATAAGTAGTTCTTAATGACGGAAATTGAAAATACAAAACTATTCTGTCTTATATGGACAGGTTTTCTGTTTTTTTCCATTGCAACAAGCTAATGTTGGAGACTTTATTAATAATTAACGAAGAAATGTGCAATGTTTTTCTCGTTTCCGAAAAGAGATCAATCTCATTTACTCCAAGACTGGCAAATGGCATTTTAGCCGAAAGAAAGAGAATGAGCGTGCAAGAAAAATTAAAAGTAGTTTACTATGTTTTTCGTATATAGAAAAGAATGCATGTGAAAAAAATCAAGACTTGGCTGTATTTTTATGCTAGTATTGTAAGTAGGACTACATGCGCTGTATAAATGACGATTGATCAAAGTGAGAACTGCATAAATATTGAAAACATATTGTATTATAAAACAAAAATGAATCAAATATTGTTTAAATAAAATTGATATAGAAAACATGAAATATTATTAATAATCTAATGCCTTTAATACATAATTATCTACATTTACATTTTCTTCGATATGGATGAGATTTTTCGAAATTTTTCTCATATAAAAGATACAATCATTTCTTTAAGAAATCAATAGAGATTGTTACGATTTATTGGTTTCAATTTTTTCTTCCTCGTGGAAATGTGTCACATTTAAGTGGACTCTTAAAAAGTCAAAATATACATCAAATATCAGCAGAGTCCCTGATATAAGAATTAATTTAGCGTCCATAAAATTTGAACTGAGTTCATCTTGCAATAAACGCAGATTTTAACAAGATATAAGAGCATTTATATTGGATGTTCTATACGGACTGTTTTACCATTACTTCATTTTTCTTTAATAACAAATACTTCAAACTATACATAAAACTGATTTAGCGAGAAATTCTTTTCGCGAAAATCGGACCTCCTTGCGAAAGAAAGAATACATCGGACCTAATACCAAAGAAGATAGACCCGTTTGCTATAATACTTCCAATAGTTTCAGTAGTTAGTACAGTATATACCCGCGGCGCCACTACTAAAAAGTGAGGTTATGTCTACCGAGTGAACCCTACAAAACAATAAAATCGGATTTTAAAGAATGTAATCACTTAGCGAGTTTCGTTAATTTTTATATTGTTATTTACGTTTTACTATAGAGCAGCCAATGTTATGTTATTGCGTTCTACATACATAATACAATCAAATATTAAAACACATGATGTGAAAATTATATAAAGTTTTTTTAACAATTAAGTAATATGTTGAAGTTAATATTTCTTGCATCTGGTAAAAATCGTTTAATTGCAAGAAAATTGTTGAATCTGAACATAAATAATGATGCCAAATATGGATTATCGAATCATCGACATAAACTCAAAGTTCTCAAAAGTACAGTACAATCCCAAAAGGAGACAACCTCAAGTGATAAGTTATTTAATCAGTATGGAAAAGATACAACTACTCTCAATACGACTACAGGCAAAAACTTGAAGATTATCTTTGAATCTATAAATGAAATATCAGAAATCAAGGATTCTGTAGAACTAGAAAAATATATCTGTGATCTAGATATGAAAATCATCAGTATGATGGATTCTTTGAATCATTCAGAAATATTTGATTTGCTTTATGCACTTGACAAAATGATTCCCAAGAAGTTAGTGTCTACATTTTTCTATGGAAAATCGCTTTCTTTATTAATCAAAACTTCAGCACAAGGAGAGATGAATCAACAGCAAATGACGCAACTTCTTTATTTCATTTCTTTGAAAAATGATGGACGTGCAAACTTTGTAAATTACCTGCAGCCTCATTTACCTAACATGAAAGAACTAACAGAATCTGAAAAACATATTGTAACCGAGTCTCACATTAGAACTCTTGATAAAGTATCCTTGAAACGAAATGTAATATTCAAGAATGTATCTAAAACAAATTTCAAACATTCAGCATCCGATTCAAATTTATGTGAATCGCTGACCAATACCATGGTTAGTGAACAAAACCACCAATTGGATTTGATGAAAATCAGTAAGATTATCTTGGAATTGGAAAAAGAATGTAGTTTCCCAGTGATTGTTAATTTTCTTGCTTTTTATGGAAAAGCATTAATTTTAGAGCCAATAGTTGTAAACAAACTTTTTAAAGATGCCATTGAGATCATTAAAAAGGATACCACAGATTTGCATCCAAAACTGAGCTTACAAACTTTTGATAAACTTTTGTGGAATACTAGTAAATTAGGGTTGACATTGACTTCTGATGAAAGAATCACACTGAAAACTTATATGGAAAAAAGATTTCAAGAATATAAGAGGATAAAAAATTTGACAACACTTGTCAATAGTATGTTATGTTTGCATATCCTAAAATGTTGGAGTTCAAAGGTATCAGATTAATTTTTTAAAAAAAAACTATAGTTTAATTTCAGTGAAAAAAATGTTTATAATTTTCTCGATAGATAGTGGAGACATGTCTTCGAGAGAGGTTATTTCTACCAGTCTACAATAAAACATGCCACTGGAAATTAAAAACTCGATTAGACCTGTTGATCAGTCAGATGACTCTTGAAATGGGAATAAATGTACCAAAATTTATGGTGCAACAAATTCAAATTGGTTATACTCCATCTATTAATCTTGAAATAATCAAAGAAGCAGCCCTTAAACTGGCTGAAATGAAAATTATTCAAACAGTGGAAATAGAATGTCCAATCCGCTCCTTAATAATACCAGGAGTCACTCTAGTCACTCACAGAGGGTAACTCATTTTCTTAATAATATAAGTATTCGCATGAATATATTAAAAACTGAGTCATTATTGTGAGTTTTCCCTATTAAGAATTTACCACGTTGACGTGTTGGATAACTCTACGTGTTTGAAAAATACAAGTATACCCCATGGTTGGATGAAATTGAAATTGTCCCTGTTACCTAAACTGAAATATGGCACAATTTTAGTGAGTACAAAATTTCAAGTCAGGTGCAATAATATTGAATTGAAAAAAATGTAATTGAAATTTATGATGATTTCTCAGATACATAGTGACGTCTTCAAAAACGATGTGGTGGAAACATTTACCTTGATTCAACAACAGATACTAGGAGCAATTAAGTATGGAAGATCAGCTACGCAAACAGTGATTAAACTCAAAACTTGAAAAGTTGACAAAGAATAAATCAAATATGTGATAATTTAAATTGTAAATAGTAGGAGAAATGTATTTTTTTAAAAATGTTACTTATAATAAAAACAATTTAAATGAAAAAGACTTGAGATCTTTTCCATTTCAGACTTTTCCCGCACCATATGTTTTTAGGGTGATATCACATCGAAACTGAAAAATCCGCTCCGCATTTGCGATAACGCCCTTATGTTACGTTGGTGGGTCTGATGCTGTTTACAAACAGTTTTGGCCGGCAATGGCAACGGTGGGCAACGGACCCAAACGGACCCAAACGGACCCTGGGCAATGGCTTATGATCCGAGTTGTCAAGTTTTCCGAATAAATAACAAACTTTGTAGTTTTTCTCAGGATGGAAGATTTTTCGCTTTCGCAAATCATTCTAATCTTCTTATTAAAAATACCGGAACTTTTGACAATTACTTGAAATTTGTTTTTATCGATATTATTGAGGTTAGTTGTATACAAAAATGCGATACTCTTTATTTATATTATTCCTAACATGAATAAGACATCTTTAAATGATAAAAAACTTTTAACTCATCTGAATAATTATATCAGGATATTAAATGGTCTCCAGACAGTGAATATATTATGTGCTATAGCATAAAAAAATCTGTTATACAGATTTTCTCACTAACTTATCCAGATTGGAAATTTAAATTAACAGAAGGAAGTTCTGGCCTTGATCATGTTATTTGGGGCCCAGACAGTAGACACATCATATCTGTTGCTGATTTAAAGGTAAATATTTCATTTTCTTTTCAATATATACATTGGTTTTTACAAAGAAACCATAGTCATATACATACATATCTACCTTTGATTTTAATTATATTAATGGAACAGAATATTCAATTTATTGCATGAAAATGTCAATTTTCTTCCAGATAGAATTGTCTATTTGGTCTCTTGTAGATCACAGTGTGATCCGTGTTCAAAATTTAAAGTCAAGTGCTATCAAGGGTATTGAGTTTAGTCCCAACGGCAAATGTTTAGCCGTTATAATTTCTATCAATGAACAGGATAACGTTATAGTTTATAAAACAAAAAATTGGAAGCTGAGTAGAGTGAGTATTTTTTGTTTAACAAATTAAAATTATATTTCAAACTTAGATTCATACATATGTATAAAATATCTATTGTTTACCAAAGCAATTGAAGATATTTAAGAAATTGATACAATCTAATCCACCAAAATGCTATGAATTTTCACTACACTATCGGATCCACAACTTGCCAACTGCAGAACACTTTTCCTGCAAGTTTTGTGATTCGGGCGAAAAGCAAGTCGCTTAACTGTTGAATGATGAGCACTTGATGAATCTAAGAATGCAAGTTGAGTCCAAACATAAGTACCATCATCATTTGCTTGATTAATTTTTCTAATATCAATACATCCATTTTCAAAACCTATTGCTAAGATATAAGAAAATTTATCTTGAGCTTTGAGAGATGCAAATGAAAGAGATGTAATAGAAGCATCATCTATAAGTTGACTAGTAACAGGTGTAACTTGCTGATTGGAATCAATGTTACTGCTCCAAATACCAACTTTGCCATCTCTCGAACCTGTTGCAAAATATTTGGAGTCAGTTGTCCAAGCACAACACCAAATAATACGCGTATGGAGAGTATCTTTCTTGGGACTGATTGCTAGTAATTTATACTCTTCTCTTTCAAGAGTAAAGAGGGTCCATCGTCTGTCTCTTGAGACAGAAAGAAGGTATTTATCATTGGGAGAAAATGATAGTTGAGTAACAGTTAATTGGTGCGAAAACAATTTCTGTTTCTGAGACCATGTTGTGGTGTCCCATAGTATAATTGCTGCATGTTCTGCATTTGTAGACTTTGAGGAAGTGGCAAGTAATGTCCCGTCATATCTTGCTGCCATTGAATAAATTTCATAACCATGACCGTAGAGTTTTTGTAACTCTGGCCAAAGAGTACGTCTAACTAAATCATCTTCTGAAGGAGGTTGATTATAATTCAAATCCTCTGAGCACTCTTGGTCTTCTTTTTCCATCAAGTGCAAAGCTAGGGTTGCTGCTTCTTGAAAGGCTTTATTGGTCAATCCAAGAGCAGAAACAGATGCTCTATCAGCCATGTCATGCGAATGAAAGTCACTAACATCATCTGTTGTTTTGTGTAAAAAATTTTTGAACGTCACTGGAGATTTAAAGATGCGTACAACTTTTTCATCAGCACCAGATGCAAACATGTTGGGTTTCAAAATAGCTATACAAGACATGTCATAACCATGTATCTGTGGTCTTCCAATTTCATGCCATGATTCTTCTCCATCTTCATGTAGCCATGGAGCATGAGCTCTTGTTGTTTGATCAGTACTCACTGTGAGTAGAAACCTATTAAACAGAAAAAAATTGGCAATAAATCATATTTAATTGAAAAATATGAAATCTATTCCATTAAATAATTACTACTGATTGAATAGCATACCTCCCCTTTGGATCCCAACACAAATCCACTACACTATTGTAATGACCAGAAGGTGCTGTCCTGGGTTCCCACATTTGTGATTTCTCTTGAAACTCCCACATGTGAAATGATCCGTGATAACTATGAGCTAAAATACTCTTTCCATCTGGGCCAAATTTACATCCGTAAAAACCTAAAGAATTTCCTCCAACTTCTCCAACTCTAACAGTTTCAGACCAGATGTTAGTGTTACTATCAGATTCCCAAATAATGGCAGTTTTATCTAAGGAGCATGAAAGCAATTTCATAGGTTGATATTGTTTGCCTTGTATTTCAATTAATGGGTGCCAATGCACTTCATAAACCCAGGCATCATGACCACAAAGAATACTCTCCAGAACTACTTCATATTTTTGATCACTAATATTAAAATGTTGTCCCTTTAGTTTGAGTTCGTTGGTTTCAATATAATCATTCTTTTCACATTGGGAAATTTTCCAAAGACGTATTGTATTATCTTGTGAACCAGATGCTACAAATAGATTTCTAGAATCTGCCAATAAACAGTCCATGCTGGTGACCCAATCTTCATGGCCACTCAAGATTTTCACTCTCGCAAATTCTGGAATTCTCCTGAAAAAACCATAAATTATCAGTTTTTTTTGAACACATCATAGATAGTTATCTTAATTTTCTTAAATTTCTACACTTTGAGAAATCAATGGTCCTTATTTTAGGAATTATTTTAATAAAGTACTCACTGTTGATTATTGCTATAACTGGAGACGAGTAAATGAATCGTTGAGTCCTCCATGGCAAGCAACAGTAGAATATTTTTATCGGAATTCTTGTTCTCACTTGGCAGAAGAGCTAATCGTGCTGCAACTGGTAATTTGTCATCGAATTTCAAGCTTTGTATTAGTTCAATGCTATGCTCACTGGTTCTCTGCCTGAGCTCAAAATTCCCATGAATTGTGCCCGTGCAAATCAATAAATCCGATTGATTTGTCGAGAAGGAAATAGCATCACATATACTAATGGGTTTGTTAATTTGAAATTTGTGTATTGGTTTGAAAGAACCATTTTTCAAATCGATGGCATTCCAAATAATAACTGTACCATCAGAAGAAGCGGATAAGAATTCAGTTTCTAAGTTAGGGAAAGGTGGCTTTATCCATCGTGTAATGTTCACTCGATCACTGTGAGCATGGAGTGTCGACAAAACTGAACCAAATTTTTTCACACTTGGATCGTATATTGCCACTGCATGGTTGGCAGCATAACATATTAAATTATTTCTTCCCCAATCCGCTGTATTGGGTAATCGGTTGCACGCACAACTGATATAACTTGTGTTTATCATTTTCACATAAGTTCTATTTGAAGCCAACTTAACCTCAAAGTCTGATTAAATTCAAAGCGTCTGCCAGCTGAATATACTTGTCGATGACTGATTCATACTTTTCAACTCATCTCCGTAATAACAATACTAAAAAAATATCTGAAATTTTCAACCTGCTAAGAAAGCCACTGAAAGGTTTTTATTCACATGTGTTCACGGTGTTCTCTGATGCAGCCTGGCTGAGCCTGGCTACACTGCCACTGCTTCTGAGTGCCTGCATGCACCGAGTGCCGGAAAGCTGCGAATGACGGCTCATATATATATATATATATATACCACTGTAAATCTTGGATTCTCAGGATATTACAAACATATGACCTCAAACGTGTTGTATTGTACAAATACTAACTATAATTAAAAAAAATGTATCTTGAAAGGTAAATAATGAAAATGAGTGTCAAATGAATAGTTTGTCGGATTTACTCTGATCATATGTCATAAGCCGTTCTGAATCTTACTTCAAAATTTCCGTGAATATTTATTAAGTTACAAGTTTATCTATGATTTTATTACAAAACTTCAGAAAAAATAATCAAATACTATTATTTCTTTCCAGAGATTAATCTGTGAAGGCCTCAAAAGTATTGATGGACTTTGCTGGTCTCCAAATAGTGAAATTATAAGTATATGGTGTGCAGTCGGCGGTTCGGCGAAGATGATAATTTACTCGACAGTGACGGAAAGTTATGAAGGAATTTTTCATCCCGATGATAATAAAAATCTCATTTCGCCATATGATGATTCGCTGAGCAATGAATTTGATGAAAAACTGAAAGGATTAGAAATTGTCAAATGGATGCCTAGTGGTCAATTTTTAGCAGTTTCAGGACACAACGAGACTGTAATTTACTTTTAAACTTTTTTATAATATAATTATTGAAATGAATATGTTTTTATGACAATAACGCCGTATTTTATTTACAGATTGTTCTCTTGTGCTGTTTGACCTGGAATCCGCTTTTGCAATTACGATTGGAGCCAGTAATCAAAAGTGGTAATTACTTGATAAGAGTTTTTAAAGAATGTATAATTAAGAAATCCAAAGATTCAATTAGATCATCTGAAAAAATGTCCATTGAGCAACACATTCGTAAGTGAAAATAATACGAATTCCATTGTGCTGACCTTTGAAGACTGTTGAATAATTTTTTGTCAATATTTTCAGTGGAAGAAGTCGGTAGTCGACCTGTAAATATTCCTATTGGGAAGAATGACATTTTATTTGGTGGAGAACCTTCATCAGTTGGAATAAATATTATAGATATCTTGGAATTCAGCAGCTGTGGACAGTATTTGTCTGTGAGACATCGAATTTATCCAAGTACATTGTGGATTTGGGACATTAGAACAAATGGAATTGACATTCTCATTTTACAAAACGTGATTTCCGGTAAATATTTTTAAAATTTGAAATCGAATTCATTGTCATATTAACATATGATACATAATTATCTTGGTCCCTTTACGATTTTAGCCATCAAATGGGATCCGCTTTTGCCTCGACTGTTAATTTTTACGGAAACCACTTATATGTTCGAGTGGACTCCAACTGAGGCATCATGTTTAAATACTCCTCAGGGAATCACAGTTCTTGATGCTCGATGGCATCCATCTAGCAGTATTGTTGCTCTTTGCGGTTACAACCGTGCCATTATTCATCACTTGGATGACAAAAAACGATGATACATGTCAGTTTCCAAGACCAAATGTTCCCTACAGCATCACTAACAAATTGTACAAAAACAAGATCAGTCACATGATAGGATTTTACTTATGAAAGACAATTTATAATAAGACAAAGTATGTAATTTTATTAGTTCCACTCAGTTATAATCCAAAAGAATGTAGAGTAAGTCATCAGAAAAAATTACAAATGTAGTTTGGGTGCAGATTAAGCTATAAAAACATATTTTTCCACGCAATTAAACCAATTGTTTCAAATTTTTTTTCTTCTTTTTCTTTCCTTTAATTGTTCAAAAGTATCTATATATAACAGAAGAAACAGTTCTTCTGAGTTATTTATTATCCATTTTCAAATATTCATCGAAAAAGTCAATTGAATTATTTTTATTTATATTTGATCAGAATCAGTTTTGCTAAATATCTTGAGCTTCATCTTTTTAATTATGAAATATTTACGAATATATTTATCTTTGTACTCGCAATCAGTACTTTGTTTTCTTAATATAAATATGAAATTTGAAACATTTAGTAACAATAAAAAAGTACCACCAATGTGTTCTTTATCACAAAATCAAAAAATTTTACATTTTATTATAATTTCTTCCCTTTTTCAAATTACTTTATAACCATTTTATCCATATATAAACATGTATAGGAACTTTCACGTGTATAAACGCTATGTACCTACACGTTTCTCCAACGCTCATCATCTTTTTTTCTCAGAAGCTCTTATTTTTACACTTCCAAAAAGCACATATCCCGTTATTAAAATTGGATTTATCAAGCAAAGGTCGAATTCGTTTCTTTGCATTGATTCAAACGCTTAAACACGTAACAAATTATAGAATGAAAAGATAGAATAACTCAAAAGTTAACGGAAAATCAGAACTCTAAGTAGCTTTTGTAACAGATTGATCGTGAATACTGTATCTATTCCAACACAATGCAACAGGTTGACACTGACCACTTCTTTCATTAGTCCCTGAACATTCAGGTTTTTCAGTAGTTCCACCAGTTTCAGCTTCCAAAACTTCTTCACAAGTTCTCTGGAATTCTACTTCACACTTTAGATCCCCTTTCAGATGATTAATGATGTCATAAGGAGTATCTCCGTTTTTTTCTTCAGGAAGGCCAATATCACCATTTCCGAGTCCTCTAATAACTTCAGGAAGTTTGTGGTCATCGTGAATGTGCAATACAAGGGCTGACATAGTATGATAAATTTTTGCGCATATTTCACATTGAAATGATGTGCTATCTTCAGATTCTAAACAGTGAGCATAATCTTTCTGTGTGTGGTAGACTTTTTTATGAAGTGCCATGTGTTTTTCATGATCTACTGCTAAGATAAATTCATACGAACAAATCTGACAATACAGATAATGTTTTTCATATCGAGTATGTGACCTCAATCGATGTACACTATCGCAGATCTTTCCACACACTGGGCATTTCAAACAAACATGATTCTGCAAGGCTTCACTGGTATCAAAGAGACCAGAACATTCTTTGCACTGAGCAGTTTTACGAGAGTTGCAGGAATGCTTGAACCAGTGCTTCTGGAGCTGATGACACAAGTCAAAACCAAGTTTACAGTGTGTACAAACAAACCTAGCCCACCTGTCTCGTTTGACTGTGAAACTTCCTGTCGATTCTGAAAACTCCCAGTGCTTTTTGAAGCTATTCTTCTTTGTCAAATTCATATTGCAAACTTCGCACTGATCTTGGTGAATGACCATGTGCGTAAATATCTCACTAGGGTCCTCATTGCCATACTTGCAGAAGTTGCAAATGTAGCGATCATTCTCCTTGGTCAGATGGCAGGACACGTGTTTTTCAAACAAAGAAGCTTTGAAAAACATGGCTGTACACGCTGGACACTTGACATACGGTTTTCCTGTCTCCGTATAGAGCAGCTGCAACGACTGGAACCTCTTGATCCAGTTGAAAATATCTTTCTGCTCTGTGCCGTCGTTTGATGAAGCAAAGTCACCAAAATTTATGGTCATCATCTGACCGTTGTACTCTGCCTTGGGATCCTCCTCCTTGTTGATTTCACCTAGAGTTTGATCAGCCGCGCCAATGGCCTCCGTAACAGGTGGATCAATTTTATGGAGAAGAATGACTTTCTTCTGCAAGTTTGCGTTGTCCCCGTTGGCAATGCCATCAGTAACGTTGGCTTGTGGCTCGGGCTCCAGCAGAGTGATGATGACAAACTTGTTGCTGTTAGAGACGTTGTTCATGCCCTCGAGCGACATAACCGTCTGACAATCCTGCTGGGTGATGGTGGCCGGGTCGAAGGCAACCTGGGTTGCGTGGAGTGCCTGCTCCTCGGGCTTGTACTGCACTGGCACGAGTTCGTGGAGCTGCAGATGGTCATGATGCTGCTTGGGGGCGTTGTCAAGGTCCTTGTCGTCGTACCTGCTCCTTTTCTTGGGCGTCTTCTGCCGCTGCTTACCGGCAAGCCTCCTGCTCTCGGACTCGCTGAGTGCGAGCATCGTCGCGACCCTCGGTGACTGAGACACCTGTAAACGCGATCATATGTTGTGTATATACCGACTTGTAGCGGGTGACTACGCAGGGGACGACAGTATATATATATATACACACACCGAGATAAAACACCCCAACTTACCTTTCTAACGAATGACAGGTGATGCCAATTGGACCACTAGGAGCTGACAAGCTGGATCGTACTCACCGTACGGAGTCATGTCACGTCAATTATTAATTATGCACTGTTCTGTGTATACACAGTACTAGGTATAGGACACACCGTATGGCCTGACATTAGGAGGGGCCCGTCTCTCTTGTTTTTGCGCACACACATAATTTCGCACACCCACACAAGCTCGACTAACTTGATGTACACATATATACACTTGATGATGGTCGCCGACAACCCAACAATAACAAAGCGCGGCTACTCTCGCGGTATGTGCAGAGCCCAGGTTTATCAATTGAGTTAAACGCAGCGATCGTGCGCGCCGTAGTTCCAAACGAATATATTCTCGCAAATTTTCCCGCTTCGAAGTGGGCAGAAACATGGGTAATTATATATTTGTATAATTGCGCTTTCTTTTTTTATTGTTAAGTTTCACTGACGACATGAGCACGCGTATCCTTATTTACGCGTGCTCCGACGAGCGAACGTTAAAAGTGGAAGTTTGGTCGAATGAAGATGATGATAAGAAATTCGAGGTATATATCTTTATTTGTTTATTTATCTTATAAATGGCATCGATATAGGTGCACTCTTACAGTAAAGCTACAGTGGCTGAAAGTAAAGCTTCAATTTTTTCAGCTGAAAATAATTTACAATGCGAACATACATATTATACGTATATAAGATCGTAAAAACTATTGTTGCTAATCCGTCTCCTAAGATCTACCGAGTTTACTTTAAAATAAAAATTATTCAGTTGACGAAGAGAATAATCCAAGTTATTTCTATCAATACAAAACACCACATGCTCTCTGACGCCTAATAGCTTCCTTACATAGAGTAATAATTTAACATAAATTACAATGTGATTATATGATTTTACAAATAGTAGATTGGAATTTAAAATTAAAAATTGCAAATGAAATTTTACATATGTCTAAGAACGCAAAACAGATATATCATATACAGATGAATATGGATGATATTTTGTTGAAATACAGTAGATTTATCAGATGAATACAAATATCTTTTATAGAATCCTTTCTAGCTGCAGGTGTATACGTCGGTCCCATAGATGTGCCGTTTTCCTGCAGAAAATATAGGTTTTTTCAAATGATTGCGTATGTAAGTATGTAAAATGTAAGCTTTAAAAAGTTCAACTACTTATGCGTGTACAGAGCCAAAAACACTTTCTAGGTGAAGGTGTAAACTTTGATTGGCGAATCTTGCTGAAACTTTTGGAGGTACTCGAATAAGTCGTATTCCGAACAGCGATCCAGTATGACGTTTCGATTTCATTTAGATATTTTTGTGAATATTCGATCCTATACCGATCGTTACGGGTTTCGATTCTGATTCGCGTAAGATCGAATATTTTGCCAAATATCTTATATGGCTATCCAAAGACTATCCGAGGTCTCATCATGATTGGTCAACCAAAGTTTAGACTTTGTTATCAGTACACTGTCTTTTTCCTTTTTTACTTTATTTTTATGACACTTTTACGATGACGCCTTTCAACAAGTAATTCAGGTAAAAGTCGTATCGCGATTTTTTACGTAATAAAAGTTGTATCGTACTGGAATGAAAATTGCAACTCTGACGCTTGGAGTATAGAACACGAAAAAAATAAAAAAAACGAAACATAGACATGTGCTGT
The DNA here is from genome assembly GCA_020882685.1 of Aphelinus atriplicis. Taxonomy (NCBI): domain Eukaryota; kingdom Metazoa; phylum Arthropoda; class Insecta; order Hymenoptera; family Aphelinidae; genus Aphelinus; species Aphelinus atriplicis. The sequence continues at coordinate 71,083,796 of CM037074.1, read as the reverse complement.
GTACTTACGATCAAGAATGAGAAGAACGCTTCGGTATACGGTAGTACGTACTTCGCATCCGGAATATACTTTTTTTACAGATGAGAATCTTGAAATCCATTGGATCAAGCGTTTTTCTTTGTGGAAACGGGAATGCCTTTCTCGATCATTAATTTACGAAGCTCCTCGTTCTTCTTTTCCCATAACTTTTTCTCTTTCTCCAATCGCTCTTCTATTTCCGATGCCTGTTTCAGTTTCTCCTTGTACTCCTCCAACATCTCTTCCATTTGCTCAGTCGTGCATTTTGAATAATCCATCGTTCTACCAATAAATTAATAGCCAATTGATTATTAATGCCCGAGTATTCAAATTGATTTTCACGAGAATAATCAATAAGTATTTCAACGGATTTATAGATTTGCGTCGAAAAACTCTCCGTGTAACCCTCTCGTCCACGAATTACTCTCTAACTTGCGTATCTCGTGGTTGTACCAATAATTGTTATAGCAACCCCAAAAACGCGCAAATCGAGAGAAAAAATATAGCTACTAAGTTTGCGTTAGAACATAATCAAATTGTCGATGTTGATAACAAAAGAGCCGCAATGAAGCGTCAAATTTGAAAATGAATGACAATGCGGCTTACCAGTTATCAATGATAAACGCGCGATTTAGATTGCGTTTCTTTCATTTTCGAGCGTACTAAAAATTTTATGGAACTCGCAATAAACGGATATTTCAATTATTTGACAAATACCAGAATCTCGCGTCGCATAATTTCCATTATCGAGCAATTTTGTCACAACGCATGAAAACCGAGTCCGATAGACCGAGGTGCAAATATAACGAATCCCTTCAATTTAATCTTTGGCTTGTGTCACAGATGAAATTTACGGACGCGTGTTTGGCCATTGAAACAGTTTTCGGATATTTTACTGGTCCCCCAGATACTCTATAAGAAAAAGAGCAAAGAAATAGGATCCATATACCGCGGAGGAGACCGCACAAGAAGATACTTATAGGGGGCACCCAGCGTCATCTGGTCTTCATGTGGCCAACTATACGCGGCGGTGTACTATTTTTTTCACGAAACAGCATTTTCTTCTCGTCTCATTTTCTCATTCAATTCTATGGGGGACGTTTCATTCTCGGATCGGGAAATTGTTCACGACAAAGTTGTTTAATTCAGACTGCAAAACACGTATCGGCCATTTGCGACAAGATGCATACACGCTATGATTTATTTTTCCCCACAAGCCAATCTTCCGATTTTTGTTTATCGAAACCATGCGTTTCGAAAAGCTCGCGTGCGCGATGTATTCGGAGGGATTTTCGTTCTCCCTTTCGAATTCCCAAGGCTCCATGCATCGCCAAACACCATAATAATAATCGCGTGCAGCGGCACAACAAACTTACCTTCGTGTCATACGCAAATGAATGTGCGTGGCCTCGCAGAACACAATGCTTCCCTTGGGCGTCGCAGCGGGGCTCGTTCGATCGAGATACCGAATAAAATCGTCCTGCCGGGCCAAGGCAAAAGATGAATTTTCCGAGGTGAAAGAGTGGTGGTGTTGGAACAACAATATTCCAAGCGAGTGGTGAAGCTGGGTGGCGCGGAGAGGATGTTGCACTCTCTCTCCGGAGCGAGAGTCGACGGAACACTGCAGGGGCAAGTTCGTACCATTGCGGCGAGGAACTCTCGCGCCCTCCGATACCAACATACGATACGCGGAAGCGGGAAAACTCGAAAATTGGATAGAGTGGCGATTTTCCTCATATACGCTTCAATGTGGAATCATCGAGCTGATCGGGGAGTTCGTAAATATGCTGATTTCGTGTTCGTTTAGGCTGACATTGGCTCGGAGACTATATTCCAGCGCGAATTTAGAATCTCACGTTCGGATTTTATCCGAGGGCTTCATTTTTAAAACGCTGTTATTTCAAGAATATTGGGACAAGTTCGGGAAATGTTGGAGCAAAGTTTGAGTGTTATCTGAATAATGCGGACCCATCAGGTAACAGTTCTTATGAATTTTCAATAAATTCGATTGAAGAATACAATCCGCTCGGAGCACGTGGCTCGAAATTTATTCTCTTGATTTCAATGATAAAAATCTCATGTTTATAGGAACTGATCTGAAATCAAGATATATCTCGTTATTCAAAGTCACCCGTGACTCCTGAAACATAAATTTACAAGGAGACGGTTCCACCCGTTTGAGTGACCAAACCCACGATAAAAACTTTGCGAGATGCGGTTTCTGCAGGTATCCATAGTGCAAATAGTGCGTGAAATTTTGAAGACGCGTGTGGATGAATCCACGAGTAGTTGGCGATGCCGGCGATTCGAGTGTTACACGTTCACACGAGTGATTGAAGATGAACGCACCAGTTGGATACGATATTTATGTTACGAGTGCTCGAGTTTAAAAAGCATTTCAAAAAAGCACTAGGGCATGAAATGCGATTTCACGCACTAGTAACATAAAATAAATAAACGCAGTTGTGCGGGATAAAGTCTCGATTTCCCAGAGACGTTTCTTCGTGAATCATTATCGATTTCATGCAATCACAGTATATCTGTATATATACCGATTCTCACAGATAGGTATGAAATCCAGAATGTTCGATAGAATATCTCGGCGGAATCGAAACGTGTTAGATGCCGCGCGGCTGCAATATACATCGATATGCCTCCTACGAATAAAAGCACATTAAAATCTCGGGCCGAATGAAAGCGTATATTTAGTGAAAAACCGTAATTCCGAAGTGTTGAAAAATTCATAGTATTGAGAGGGGCGAAAATTCAAAGAATAGTGAGCTCTTTTTTAATCAAAATTATTTAAATTTTCAGAAAAAAAACGTATTTTCTGTTTTTTTTTTTATTATAAAATATTTGGTTTTACGGAAAGCATACGACTTTTGATGCGTTTTGACCATCGTACTCGGTTTCTGGGAGGAAAAATACCCGAGAATGCATTTGCCGGAGATAAATTAAGCACGAGTTCATTTCTAGTTAATCCCTGTGGAATGAGCAGAGATTTGAAATGCACTTTTTTCGCCCTTATTATAGATTCGAAATGTGCTTCTCTTCGTCGAGAAGTGTCAATATCAACTCAATATAAATTTCACCGTGCGATTGGTCGCGCTGTAAGTGAAGCCGTCTTTTAGTTATAACACAAAAAAATCAAGCACTTTTCGTTTAACTTTCCCCATCGCAACTTATCAGGAGACTACAGCGCACGATTAGATCTCTGATTCCCGGGAAACCTTTGGGGGATTGCTCATTATATACATGTACAAAATGTCATTTACTTATAGATATTTATATGGAAAGATAACAATATCCTCGAAAAATCGATTATTTACAGCTAATAAATTACCAAAAATCATCAGTTTAAGTAGCCGAAAACCATCTCCAAAAGTTTCAGCCAAAGCGAGACTTACATCTGAAGTGAATTCTTGTCAGTCTGACAAGGAGACTACCGCGCGTTCGTGTCTCCAATCAAGTTGAAACATTGCGAGGTTTTAGAGTACGCCAACAAGCCATTTGCGATTGAGCTTCGATATACTGCAGATATTGGATGGATATTTTCTTCTTCACAAGTCATATAAAACGAAAGTACTCAATTCCCACAGCTAACGTGTTATTAACCGTGTGCGGTAATCTTCTACGAGAAGCTCAAATTTACGCGAGAAAATATTGTCATTTATTTAAAAACGAAACGACACTGAATCAACGTTAAAATTTTTGGTGCAGGTCTCGCTTGGAATCAACATTTATTCGTTTTATCAAAATCAATATTGATCCAGAGAGTATTATATTGTGATATTTGCAAAACAGCATGGCCGCGAATCGATCGAGAGCATCCAGTCCATCGCGTGGAAAAACATATATATACGCAAGCGGCGCGTGGTGAAAATCGATCGATCGATCCTTCATGGCGCTCGGAGGACTCGAGCTTACAACTGCGCGCGCGCGACCCTATATAGGATCCTGGCTCGCCATTCCAAGGACTCGGGAGTCGGCCATATGACGTAGGCTCGCTGCCGAGCTATCGATCGGCCGCTGCTCCGCTCGCGCGCGCGTCACAGCTGATCCACTGCGGTCCTTTCGAGCGTGAAAACTCCCCGGACGTTGACAGCCTTCCCCGTCAAGATGACGGCCGGCTTGACACGCGCGGGCGCTACTAAAGTGCGATATGCCTCGAACCAGCTTCTCTGATCTCCTCTAACGTATACAGATGAATTTTTTTTCTCTGCGTCGTTTAGTCTCTACAATTTTATGTGTGTATATACCCTTGTGATTTCATACAGTGTATGAGGCAGAGAGGGACCGACATAGTTTTTCTAGTCATTCCAACACGTTATTGCTTTTCAATCGCCGTTTATATAGGACGTTATTGCTTTTCAATCGCCGTCCTTCTTGGACCAGTTGATCAGATAATCTGTCATCGGGATCTGTGTTGCTCTGTTTATTTGAAAAATATAGATTTAACTCGAGTGATTTCTGATTCAAGTGCTCCAAGACTATGTGCAATGATTTAAGGATGAATAAGACCCTTTTTCTCGCCAACATTAGCATATGAACTACTCATTTTATTGCGAATCAATGCTGATCAGATGAAAACGTCGAATACCAATTATAGTACCATGTAATACTAAAAAAATCATCGCAGTGTGAAACCTCTTGGATTAACTCGTACGAAATTTCACGAACGTTATTTTATCCTCTTCCCCTCGCCTCATCCATAGCCGTATACTCGTAAAAACCGAAATATCCTAAGACGATGTTTGAATCAACAATATAATATTATGTCATTCGGCATATACAATGCATCAGTCGAGACAAGAGACGTGTTAAAAGACGAGAAAAAAAGTTCAAAATCTCTCGATATCTTCAAACTGTATAAGTACCCAGCGGAGCATCGAAGCCTCGCTGCAGCTCCGAGCTCGAGTTCCGAATCCTGATGCGTATACACACCACTGAAAACGAGCGCGAGAATATAATAAAAAAACAAACGCGGACATTGAAAACATATATTTACTCACACAATACACCAAGGGGAGAGAGGGGCATTCGATTCGCGCGCGCTCGCTCCTTTGTGCTGCCGGGCGCCTTTGAAACCGAAAAAAAGGGTAATTCGTGCGTGTGCGAATAACCGTCTGGCGCTCTCTCGATTTATCTGCGCGTACTTTCGCGCCTTTGGCAATTTTTTTCCCTATTTATTTTGACGCGCGACGTCGAGGGCGATTCGCGCGACATTACACCGGCCGCACGATATGGTCGGCCGCAGATAAGCGTCGTCGATTCTTCCTTCGCGCGTCACGACGCTTTGCCGAATTTAAAACGCCTCGATGAGTCGTTGATCGGTCGGAACGCGTGTGTTTTCGTTTGATACCCAACGCGATTACGACACACACGAACTGCGATATACGATATCGGATGGAAGAGGAAGAAAAAAGGCTCGAGCCGCTTGGGGGCAAGCTGTCCGATCGCGTCGGGGAACTATTGGTTGCGCGAGATAATACGGGCGATATCTCTCTATATTAAAAGTCAGACCGCCGCAGCTGCCGTGGGAAATTTTGCCCCCCTTAGTTTCCCCCCTTGGTTGCTCCCCTTAGTTGCCCCCTTAGTTGCCCCCATTATTTGCCCCCCACTTTCATCCCTCATTTTTATCCCTCATATTCATCCCTTATTTTTATCCCTCATTTTTATCCCTCATTTTCATCCCTCATCTTCTTCCTTTATTTTCTTCCCTTTTTTCTCCCTTTTTACACTTCTTTTTCCTTCTCTTTTTCCACCCCTCTTTTCATCCCTTTTTTCACCCTCCTTTTCCACCTCTTTTTCCACTCCCTTTTTTCCACCCCTCCTTTTTGGTTTCTCAAAGAGAAAGCTTTGTAATGGGGCAAAAATCGAACCAATGGGTAAATGAAAGAAAAATTTACGTAAGTTTCGTTTCCAGTATTTTTAGCTGCACAGGATACAAAATCTCCGTTTTACCCATAACAACCATTATTTACGTGTCTAGCAACCGTTGCTGCAGAAGAAGGAAAGGGCTAAGTATTATTTTGCATACGTTTTTTTCAATATAAATCTACTTATTCTCCAAAATATTCCGCACTGCGGATTATTTTGTCATGAATTTTAATTGGAGTGGTACGGTACGTGTGCTTGCACCATGTCATTACACGTATAAGTATTTTTAGCCATTGCTTGAGCTTTGTCAAAGCTCACAGTTTAGGATCCTAAATACTAGCTTATGTGCGTATTTACATGGTGCAGGCACACGTTCCGTACCACTCCAATTAAAATTCATGACAAAATAATCTAAGGACACATAAATAATTGCCCGCCTCGACTCGTTACGTCGCTCAACCGCCGTCCCGATACTTAGCATCCTAATCCGGGGGTTGGCGAGCGAAGCGAGCAGGGGGGGTACCCCCCTAGTATATATAAATTTAGAAGCGTTGTGACGCGATGAGAGTCCCACGTAACACTATATGTAAAATTGACGTCACGCTGTTAATCCGCGGCCGATATACAAGTGCGTGATGTTCATCGCGCGCATGTGTATGTTTATATGTTTTCGCAAAGATGATTCGAGCGAATAAAAACGCGCGTAATCAGTGCGCGCAATTGACTGCTCCGTGTGTGTGTGTGTGTGTATACATCCCAGAGTGTGTAATCTCGCGATCCTCAACAACAGCGTGATAAAGATGATGTCTCTGAGAGATAGAGAGAGAGAGAGAAAGAGAGAGAGAGAGAGAGAGAGAGAGAGAGAGAGAGAAGAAAAAATGAAAATAAAAACACCGAGATTCTCGCAACACGTATTCTCCGACTAGACCAAAGACATATGAATGAATTGGGGAGGATTCGTTGAACCGTGTATCGGCTGATCGTTTGTATCTGTGGACGTCTATTAATAGCTAAACTCCAGCGCGTAAAATACCGCGTCTATTTTTCTCCCCCCTTGTCTCATTCACTCCCTCGGTCACACGCCAGACTCATAGTCCAGCCGAATCTTGAGTGCGCGCCAATGTATATATGTATACGCCAACACACGCACCGTGAATCGGTTGGTGAATGCGAGCGGGGTTGATCGTAACCCACACAAATTCAACGTTTAAGTAAAAGTTGAAGTATCGTGTGCATTCGAGAAATCGAAATGAAGGAGTAAATCTGAAATCGTTCAAGACTTCTAATCGTTCATCCTTGATAGTGGAAATTGCACATCATATTTGTGTATATTTAGCGATATAAAAAATTTACTGCCCGTAATAGAATATTTTCGGTTTTTTGCATGAATATCCACAGTTATTCATCAGTTTTAGATTGGTACTGAGGAAAAATAATTCACTATACACAATCTCAATATTCACTGTGTAATTACGTTGAAATGCAATGAACTTCCCCGCATAAAATTTTCACCCCCCAAGCATTTGGTATCAAGGCGAAAAAAAAGGAGAAACAATCACTATCAACACCCATTCGAACATTAATCTGCTCGTCGGTGGTGCAATTATCATTAACCCGGAGAGTAAATCATCGCCACCTCAACAGTCCACGCTCGAGCCACGATTTATCCACCTCTGACCCGTATACGATCAATCCGTGTCACAAGACCCCCGGCACCAAGCCTCACTTCCCATGCTCCCCCCGAGCCCCAAATACTGCTGCTCCATCCGCAACTACTCGTGTTTCAAACGCTCGCTCGCACGCACAGCTTAAACCGTCCATAAAGTAGACGTCCGTGGCTGGCTCGCGCGCGAGAAGAAGAAACGCAGACGCGCGTGTGGGAGTAAAGGTCGGCCGTCTCGCGCGAGGGGGTGAGATGTGCGCGCGCGGCAGCTGCAGGGAAGGGGGGGGGGGGTCGCCCATAGGGGAGAGATACCGTGGCGCGCGAGACTCGGCTCTGCCAGCAGTATAGTAGTAGGAGCTGTCGCGCGCGAGCCAGCCACCTCGAGTGCGCGGCACCACAGACACACAGACGTACACTTTGGTACGTTGCTCGGGGAGGGGAGGCTCGCTCACACACTCGCGACAGCGCGCCACCGTCTCTCTGGCGCGCGCATCACGAGCCTTCCTCTCTCTCTCTCTGTCTCTCATTCAGCAGCGGAGCACCGGCAGATTCGTACGCGCGCCTGCTCCTTACCTGCGAGCCGTGGCATGCGAGCCTGCACAGCTCGATAGCCCCGACATAGCCGCCCTCCCCCCGGCCCCATAAGGCTCGACGTACTCCTATTTACTCGCAGGACTGCAACCGACCAGCCAACCAACCCCCGACGCGCAGCCCGACACACACACACACAGCTTCAGGTAAGCCCTGGTGTCCCCTCCGATTCGTGCAGCGTGCGCGTGTCCTCGAAATACGTTAAACTGGCTGTGCGTGTACGTATAGGGGTGGCGCGCAGGACGCATGCGTTCGCTGGTCCATTCGCAGCGGCCGCGAGAGCAAGTTCACGGCCAAGCCGTGTGTGGCAACGCTGCTCCCCATACATACGAGTATACGAGTTTCGGACGGTTACACAAGTGAGTGCGCGTTGTAATCATCCCCCTGTGGGGCCCGGAGCCGACGAGACAGACGGGCCCTCCCAGCGCGGCTTTCGGGAGTTGGACGGACGACGAGTGAATCGCTCGAGCGGTGCGGCCCACGTGGTCGGGCGTTTATATTGATTTTCCGTCCGCCCGCCCGCGCTCGCGCAGCCCCTGATTCTACAACAGGGCCTGCGCCGAGCGGAGCACGTTGGCCGAGCGTGCGAATACACGCGCCCCGCCGGGCGCAAGTTTGAAATCGCGCGATCCACGTACGCGCGAGTATACTTGCTTGCTTTTGTAATATACTGCGGCGATTCGAAACGGCGTAATTTGATCGCCGAGCGTTCTTTTATTTCCGCGGCGCACTGCATTTTTCGCGGGTTTGGCGTTTTATCAAAGTTTCTCACGTGCGAGAGTGTGCGTACAGGCGGATGCGCGTTGGAACGGTGACACACGTCGAGCGAAGAGTGCAATCTTCCGCATTATTTCGCTGTTTGTTTATCCGCGAGTTGCTCGGGACGCGAGGAGATCGTGTGTGTATCAACGAAAGCGGAGAATATCGTTGTGTATGGTTGCGTAACGAACCAGCGCATATCCGAATGCGAGCGAGATTGGAGAAACTGTAAATACGCCGCGTATTTTGACAAGCCGAGTTCGGAGTGTATACATCGCGCGCCAAGTTTCGTGATTCGCGCGTATGCCTTTGATTGAAGGGCCGGATGGAGGGGAAGTAGACGAGCGACGCGGAAAAGATTAGAGAAAAATTCGGCAAACGGGAACAGGTGGAAGATGTGTATATAGATGAGCAATGAGTGTATGGCTCGTTTCGTCAGCCGATCAAACTCGCGCCGCGGGCTCTCTCGCCGCGTCTGTATCAATATTTACAAACCCAACAGGTGCGCGTACACACGGGCCCTCTTTTTCTCGCCCGTCGAAATTGGGAATTCGTCCAAGGCCCGCGAGCCGGCTCGTCGACCTATGATCGCGCCGCGTAAACTACCGTCTGTATGTGTATCGCTGTCGTTGGTTGAACCTTTTCAGGCTGTAACGCAGCTCGTGTGCGAATCTCTCATTTTCGAGATCGACATTTTTTGCCCTTAGATACTTTGATCATCTATAAAAGTTCAGGATACATCTTCGCTCTCTGAATTTGAAATAGTTGAAGAATTCCATGTATTTGATGAATTTTACACTGTAGACAAACCGGCTCTCTCGCCTACCAAATATTTCACTATTGGCATTGAAAAAAGAAAAATTCAGCATTTGTAGTAGTTGAAAATTACTACTTAATAGCGAATATTTACTCTTGCTCAATGATAAATTCTCTGCACTTACTAATAGTGAATATCCATCGTTGAATAGTAATTTCCAACTATTTTCAGTTTAAAGAGAACATTATACGATAAACTTATTACCATACTAACAAGACTGCAGGATCGACCCCGTGAACTGTCCTATTTAATATATTCATAGAGCTTGAAGAGGGTTTGACCCAACGTATATACAGCTATAGATGAAATCTAAATTCAGTGATCGATCAATTCAATATTTGTCCGAACGTAGAGTCAATGGCAAATGATTCGCGGTGGCCGCGGCTACATATTGGTTTGAAAACGGCGTACAATCGCCGGGACTACTCGATCAATCAAGTTCACACGCGCGGCGCAAACACTCGGACCGCTCGGCAAACGGCTCGACCCGGTCGATCATTGGACGTAACGGGGCGCTGGGAGAGCAGAGCGCGACTTTTTTATCCAGCCCCGCGGGAAGAAAGGGCGGAAAAGCCAATGGCGCTTCGGAAAAGGGCCAACGATGCCCTTGCCCCGAGTTTGTAGATAGCCGGCGAGTTTGTTGCGAGCTTACGTCCGATGGCTGAGCTTTAATGTTTCGCCCGAGAGTCGTTTGCTTTGTGTGTTTGGTTTTTCTTTCGTTCGCCGTTTCAATTGATTCACCGCTGATAAGGATTTAGTCGTCCATTGAGTTTCGCGAGAGTCGCATTCGGAAGCAGGGATGAGCAATGACTCGACCTCTTCGAATGATTTTTAAGACGTAAACAACGAACATTAACCGTCGGTAAATTCGTTCGAGCATATAAAATGATTCGATGAATTTATTCGTAAATATGTTTTTTCGGGATAAAAAAAATTAGATTAGGTGCGAAGCCGGTTGGAGGTCGAATCACCGCTCATCTTCTGTTCACAAGTTCAAACAAATAGATACGGGAGAGTCTCAAGGATATAGTGCAGATAAGTTTGAAGCCAGTTATAATCTTTTGCACGAGTCGGAATAAACGTACAAAATTATACTCGTTAGAAAACGTTAGAAAATCCAACTGCAACATCGGGAGAGCCGTTTGAGAACGGCTCAAATTTCATTGTGACAGAAATTAATCAGCTCAGTTTCGACACAATCCCCCACAGTCAGCTCAAGTGGCTGCGTCACTTTCTCAACAGGTGATCGCGCGCGCGCACTACGTTCAATCGGTCTCGCGCTCGACGATCATTTGGTAATCGACCCACGCCTCCCTATGTTTACCGTCTCAACTCTGAAAACGTGAATTGGTAAAAGTACACACCGGTCGACGGTTTGATACCACTGCTCTTCGAATGTACACCGCCGTTGATCAGCACTCACGAAAATTAAATTTCCACGGTTCGAAAGGAAAAATCTACTCGAACGCTACAACAAGGAATAATCTTTTCTTGATCCTACCCTCGAGTAATCTACTCACTCGAATAATTGTACTTTCTTGAATAATCACTTGTACCGCATTGAGAGTATTAGTACAATAACTTCTTCACCATGTTACGGTGATTTTTAACTTGCATACAGTGAATTTTTACTGTAAGAAGTCAAGAAGGTAGGGGATAATCGATTCAACAGTAGAAGAAATTTCCTTGTTACGTAGTGTCAACCTATTTCTCTTGCGAGAGTATGAATAGCAATGCGGGACTGCAAAATAAGGGAATAATATTCCAATCAAATGAGTAATTTCATTCTTCTTTCCATCGACTTGACCTTTGTCTTCTTCGAGCTGTTTTCAAAATAGCCACCTCCACACGAACATCTATATTGCGCCCCGAACCTTTTTCTCCAAAGTATAGCATCGCATCCCAGTGACCTTCCACTCGGGGGAAAAACGGATCTCGGGTTAAAAAAGAAAAATCCCCTTGGCGCGATAACAATCAAAGTTTCTAGATCGAGAAAAGAGTCTCGATTCTATCTTCTCCAATCGAATTTGGATTCTCTGTCGAGTCCATCAGCTCAGCAAGACTCGACGGTGTGCGGCCGGCGATATAATTCGCGGTGTTGTTGGATCAGCCCGCGCGGGGTGAATATGCACATATCGCGGCGAGTCCATAAGGGGGAGAAGCCACGCTCGAGGAAGCGATCGGTCGGAATCTCGTTGCACGGCCAGTCACACGGCGGCGAAGCAGTACGACTGCAGCCCGGCAAATCCCCTTCTGCCACCGGTGAATATATATACACACACACACACACCTCCGCGGGACATTTGAGGAAGTCGCGTGATACACTCCACGTAGGTATATCACGGCGATGCGTATCACGCGCGAGTGGCTCGCTCACTCTGACGATTTGAAATTGCGAAAAGGGGTAGCCGCCCTATTGGTTAGGACGGGAGTGATTTCGCGCGCGAGTCGTAATTGCAGCCCTCGACTCGGCAGTACACCGGCTTATTAGATTCGAGTTTGACGTGACGCACTCGCGATTGATTCACCGCGGAATCGATATGTTGGCTGGCTATCCGCTCCCCGTTTAGTTTTAAATTTTCTAGCCGTCGTATTGTGTCTATTTTTATATCCTTCGATACGTTGAACTTAAATGACGAATCTTTCTTTTTCACCTGCCTTTTCATAACGTTTTGTTGTACACACATTGCATATTCGTGTGACGGTATATTCAAAAGGTTACGTTCAATGTATCGAAATACAACTTTACGCAGATTCGGTAAAGCGATTGCCAATGAAAAATTGAACTCCAAAAAGTCTTTACGGATCCTATATGACGTTACAACAAATTTTTCCATCGTCCAAAGCTTATAAATTATTAGCGTGGTTTGAATTACAAAAACCGGTATTGTATAAATCAACGGCTCTGAACTTCTTGAGATCCTCGCTCGAAAAATTCCTTCCTCCTCTTTACGAAGCGACTCGATAACAAGAGCCTCTAGTTTTGCATCGGCTCGAGCAAAAGACGAAGAGAAAAGGAAGTGGAACGTAAAAAGGTTTCGCTGACTATTCTCATTTCCAGTGTACCAGTTTTTTTTTGCAAACTACATCGGAAACCGTACAGCAATTTTCTCTTCGATCTAACGCTATTGTATATATATATCCACCTCATACCGACACCACACGCAAAGTCAATTTCGTATAAGAATCCACGTTGGCCCATCAAATTCGAAGGAGCCAATCTTGTGTATACAGCTACGTTAAAATCTCATATCAAGGGTATATATACGAACTTGAGCCAAGCAATTTGGTGTTTACTAATAATCCCCATTCCTATTTGTTTACCTCGACTTTCCGCTAAAATCTCCAGATAAACCTCAGCCGCGTTTATAAAAGTTCGTACGGACACGAGATTCTCCATTGCCTGCACCGATATCCTGACTGTAGAAACCGGGTATCGGAACGAACCGATGAAGAAAAAAAGCACGTGCGGCTGATTCTATCAGCATTTCCAGAGACAGATTTTTCAGTCGAGTTTTATAATCGATCCAACTCGCACAAGTGTCTAACTAAACTTGTAATCGAGAAAAAGTGTCGAAATAAAATGAAAATGTAAATGTATATATACATTTACATTTTATAGTATTATATTATGAATAAATTTGTAAAGTTTAGAAAAATGTTAGTAAAAGAAAAGCATACATTCACAAGTGTTTCGTTCTCGATTCAACTTATAGGAAGGACTCTCCAGTGAAGTTTCACGGTTGTATCTAACCTTTAGACACAGATGTCAGAATAAATTATAAAACACACGCACACATTTGATCTTAATATTATTTTGCATACACCCATAAGGGAAAAATAAAGTTTTTCATGAAAATCTTGACTTTGTTTTAATCACAAGATTTGTTTACTTTTTCAATATCGTCATTCCTATCTCAGACCCACATTATTGAGAAAGAAATTTCGCGCTTCTGATGAATAACGTTAAACCGGCGCCCGAATTCGCATAGTCGCACTCGTGGCTGCTGGCTAGTTTTACATCGAGGCATAGTTATATGATTATCTCCACGCGGCTATTCAATAATACGAATCCAACGTGCATCCATCGCGGCTCGAGAGCTTCTCTCTTGGTCCACATACGCGTGTCTTATCGATCGGGCTGATATCGTAGGAAAAGCGCGCGAGGGGCTGGATCGGCGGCGCACAGCCTCATAAATCGACGTTGCGTGCGTTGCGTATGTGGACGAGATGGATCGCTCAGGAGAAGCCTCTGATGCGCTGGCGCGACCCGAGATAACACGCGCGACGGCAGCAGCACGCGCATTCAATCCTCGAATTATTCAATTTGCAAACCGGCCGCGCGGAGACGTAGTCGCGCGATTCATTATACATGGGCAAAAATTAGCCGCTCGCGCGCGGAACGAGTTTGAGCCGATACTGCACCAACCGCGCGATATGGCAACAATTGCGGGTGTCTTTCGAATCGTGCGCGTCGTCGATCAGGGCTCGTTCATTACCATTTCAAATGCGCGAGCTCGTTATGAATATTGAGATCGGGAGCCGCGCGGGATACAAAGACACTCCGATGCTCTCCGGAGATCCGCCGATGGCTCGATAGTGGAACGCCGCCGCCGAGATTAGCCATTCCTCGAGTGGCTTTTTCTTATCCCCCACCTCGTGCGAGCGCGTGTCAATCTGTCGATGGGTTATAAGAGAAACGCGTGGAGAATCGAAGCGAGGTATAAATCGACGGTGGGGTTTTGAAATGTGCAAAGTGTCAAACGTCCGTGTTCTGCTTTGTAGCGTGTCGCCAGTGTTCACAGGTACTTTGAGAGGATCTATGGGCGTACGAACGATTGTCGGAGTGAATTATAGGCTGGCGATTTGTGCTGGGGTTATACGTCGAGGACAAAATTGTTGCATCGCTATAGATGATTCTCGTAAAGCTCGTAGTCTTCATGTCCCCGATATTTTGAGCATCGAGAAGAACTATTCAGTTGCTAGCATTAATTTGCAAATGTTATAACGAAAAAATGTTTTCTCTCACATTTATAAATGTGAAGTTTTCAAGTTCTACTGCGACTCTGAGTAACTTGATTTTGTCTCCAGAGATTTTTCTTAGTATTATACGGTTTTCCTAAAATATACTACAAAAACAACTTCAGATCGATATTTAGATTGCGCTGAATAATATCTCTCCTATAACCAATCATGCCAACAATCGTGTGACAATTATGCTGAGTTTGGTACTTTGGACCTGGGAATCAAATCAGCACAGCTCGTAAATTTTGTTCAAAACTCATTACGAATGTATGCCGTCATCAGACAAAGGCTGTGTATCAAGGAGCTGATATACAGAGGTTAAGTAATTCTGCTCCTTTCATAGTTTGAAGTATAATTCATATACACGTGGAAACCTTCCAAATTTGCTTCTTCGACCCGCAATCAATGATTTTGCTCAATTAATCTTGGGGCAAACGAATCATTTTGACAAACCCTATAGTTTGTAACATTGAATCTCTTTGGTCAACGCTCACATTTAGAATGCATTTTTTGATGAAATCTGATAAAATCACGAGAAAGAATTACGAGAAAGAATCACTCGTATAAAAAATCCGTCAGTTTTGTTCTTATCATTTTTTTTGTTAGGTGCAGTCTTTTAAACAGAGTTGTTATCGTTCGGAGATACTATATTTTCCAAGTATAAGATCATACAGAAAATCACGAATTCTCAACTTTTGAACGTTGCGATAACTCCATTGAAATAGCACTGACAAAATAATACATATGGAAATAAAACAACTCTCCGTTCGATCTAATGTACATACTTATCAGATTCAGAAACAAATTTATTCTAAAACGATTCTCATTTGATCTTCATGAAACGCATCATTGCCGTAACAGTTAAAAATATTACGAAAACAGCGAACAGACTGGAAAAAAAACTATTGTAATTTTTGAAGGGCCACAAGTAATATTAGTTTCTTTTTCTACCGAGAATTGATAGAGAAAAACAATCCCAAGACGATGAATCACATATTTTCATTTTTGATATAAAAAAATACCGGTTTCACGAGAATGAACCATATTGTATCTTGATAAGAAGCTATTGAATATCTTGCTAAGCCAGAAACTATCGCGAAAACTCAACGTATAAAAATTCAATCACCAAATACACAATGTTTCCAACAAATTGTATAATCCAAAGTAGACTAAAAATGTTGGTTAATCCAACAAGAGACTCTCTCAGACCGTTTAATTCGGAATAGGGTTGAGAGAGAGAGAGAGAGAGAGTGTGTGGGCGAGTTCATGGCGAGGTAAAGACTAGAAACGACGGCTCACAAACCCTCAGCAACAGGAGTATAAATTATTCAACGAAATCAGGGGAAAGATGCGTTATTCTGTCTGGGGCGCGCGCGGGAGCATACGCGTTGCCCGGGCGGAATTGATAGTTTTGCGTCTGCAAGTGGAACGCGCGGCTTTTCCCCTGCCCGAGCGAGGAGAGCGAAATTAAATTGAAGGTCCTAACTTCTCGTGCTCCCATCTCGCCGTATATCAATTTCAACCTTCTTTTCACTCTTCCTCAGCATGTGCTTCCTTTCCCTCTCGACAGTATATACGGTGAATTCTGGATCGTCGATAACTGAGGAAAGTCCATGACCGAATCAACCAGTTACTGTTTCAGATGAAAATACGCAATTTGAATATAACTTAGATTCACGATTGATTGTGCATTTTAGACATTGACATGTCGATTCACAAGTCAAGGTTAAGTAGCCTGAAGCCAGGCGTTTCGTCCTGAATTGATCGGGTTGAAATAAATTCGGTTCACACGGAGTATATATTTTGCAGTTTTTGACCTACAATCGCGGACTTATTTAATCGATACTATTAGTTAAATACGAAACCAATATGATTAAGGTTCCCACGATATTGTATCAGCGTTTTGATGTCGATAGGTGCGTTACTATTTGTGTTATTGTCGCTCAAACTTCCGATCAACATACCCAATGTGAATTGAATCCGCGCTTATTGTAAAATCGAAATGTGTCTGTGTGTTTGCAGGATGTCGAAGTCGGAGAGCACGAAGGAGAGTACGAAGGGGAGCATAAAGGGCAGCATGAAGGGCAGCATAAAGGACGGGGAGAACGGGGTCGGCGCGTACGACAGCCCCACGGGCGGCGACGAGATCAAACTCGAGGCTAAGATGTCCCTGTTGAACGGGGTCACAGTCATCGTCGGCTCCATCATCGGCTCCGGCATCTTCGTCAGCCCGACCGGTGTCCTCATGTTCACCGGCAGCGTCAACGCCAGTCTGCTAGTTTGGACGGTGTCCGGAATTTTCTCAATGGTACTTATATACGTTTAAGCTTGCATCCACATATGTCATTGTCACACGGATTTTTGCAAGGGGTTTCTCACTCGAGTACTGTCTAAGAGGGAGGAGCATGGAGTACTCATGGAATCTTGTGGGCTCATGCACGAATAATACTCTTTATTTTTGATAAGATTAACCGATAGCTAATCTTCCGTCCATCAAAACACAATAAGTTTATGACGACAAGATAGAAATGTATACCATGGAGAACTGAAAAATGATGGGAGCACCTTAGAAATTTTGAGGGAGTACTGGAGTGAGAAGCCCCTCAGAAGTTCGTGTACTGTGAAAACCGTTTGACAAAATTTCTAACCAGCCACTACATACTTTCCCGATCGGATTACGGTTTCTCTTACAAATTCGAACGAGGATCTATATTATTCCAGTAAAATCAATATGAGTGCACTTATTTTACCTTCGGTGTAATTCTGAATAGAAACAGCGTTTCGTAAGTCAATCTGGAAATTCTGTCTGCAACCAAATGTCACCGAAGGGCTTCGAACAACACCGAAGAATTCCAAGGAAATAACGAGAGGAAAAATCCAAAGGAAACTCGCCGTGTTTGTGAAGTGTTTAGACCATCGGGAGAATGTTAATTGTGTAGAAAAATTTTATAAAATTTCCGGGATTTCCGAATTTGACGGTGACGTGGTATATATTATCAGCTTATCAGCGAAGACAGTAAAATATCGCTAGTTTTTGTATTTCACAATTTTCAAATTTACACTCAAAATTAGAACTTACACTCAGAATATTCACGATTTGTCGGTAACAATTCGGCATAACCGATGATCAATGAACATATCCACTATTGATTTTCAACAGTATCCACCAACGAATCATAAAAATTCCCCCTAGCGTCAACCACAAATTTTCAGCGATTTCGAATCGGCAATTCCGTGCTGGGTTATGGTATAAATTGTGTGTGTGGGTGTGCAGGTGGGCGCGTACTGCTACGCGGAGCTGGGCACGATGATCCGGAGGTCCGGCGCGGACTACGCGTACATAATGGAGACTTTCGGGCCGTTCATGGCGTTCATGAGGCTGTGGATCGAGTGCATGATCGTGAGGCCGTGCAGCCAGGCGATCGTCGCGCTCACCTTCAGCAAGTACGTGCTCAAGCCCGTCTTCCCCGAGTGCTCGCCGCCAGACTCCGCCGCCACGCTGCTCGCCATCTGCTGCATCTGTGAGTCCACTCTTTCACCTGTACACACGCGCGCGCGTCGAATTCGGAGAATATTTACGGCGAGTCGCCGCGAGAGCTCATCAATTGAGGGATTCGACCCCCCTCCCCCCTCTTATTCGTATATATATCTATGCGATTTTTGCACGCCACTTCGAGGAATCGATTCGCGATACTTTTAGCCACACGAATCCTATATGACTCTAGAAACGCATCCTATTCCTCGCCGATCCAAGATCGATTGTTCTCTTTCACGCTCCGAAAATTTAATATGGGTTTCTCGAGAATCTCGGACCGACGCATCGTATACTCAAACACGTCGAGTCCTTGACGAATGGTAGTTTCGCGATTCGAAATTTGAATATCGAGCTACGGGATTTCGCCTATACGCATTTTTCGCTCGATGCGCCACGAGTCCGCAGATCCACGGGCTGTGCGGCTTGGAATATATATGGGCTAAAAGCAACAATTCGTTCTCCTCAATTCGCGAATCGTCGTTTGAACTGATTCGCGGATATGGGTTAATTGTCCTTTAGATCACAGCGTTTCAAACGAGACGACTCGAGGCGTCGTGGTTTTTCCCAGTTCTCGGAAAACTTTTTGCTCTCTCGGCATGTAATTGATGCCTGCGCGGCTGCAATCACGTCCCGCATATTGTATCGTACGTTGTCGGCCGTTTTGCTGCGAAAGATCAATCCGAATTTGGCCAGTAGCTATATAATACACTCGCTATCCGGCTTTTTATTCGTTATATACGTATTTGGGTCGCATGTATACCGCCGCGCCTATTTCGATCGACGCCGATCCAGGTTAAGCAGTCAAATTTTTCACTCCCCCGACCCGTGTGTGGGCGTGTGTGTGTATGTGTGCCCATCGCACACCAATTATCCATCGATCCACCGCTAGCTCGTGCCCGACAAGCTCGATTTTAGCACTCGCAAGCTCGCCCGAGCCGGTAAACGAGTGTCGGGGCCGGAAGCGTCGTTCGCTGGGAAAACTGTCTTGAAAGGAATACCCGATGGTTTAACGATCCGACGTGAATTTTCCGATTCAACCTCGATTCGAGAACCGACGGAAGAAAAAGCGGCGCGTAATTCGATTACGACCGCCGCGTGATTCGATCAATTGATCAATCAGCGCGACAGTGATTTCATTACGGCACGTCAACGTACATACTTTCTCGACCACATCTCGCGCAGCATCTCGATGCATACATATACATTCGATCGAGTCTGCGTACGCGCGTCTCTGAACTGCCGTAAATATGAGATGGCAACACGGGGTCGGCGGTGTAAACAATGTTGGCGGCGCGCGAGTATTTACACAGGAATCCCGCCGGATGCGTAAAAAAAGCGCCGATCCGTCAGAAAAGTGTCTCGGCCTTGCTCGGCTTCTATTGTACCGGGCGCGGCGGCGACGACGACAGCGCGCCACGCGAAATAAAAAAAGCCGGGACAAGCGCGACTGACGCAACGCGTGGCGAAATTTCACGAGCGGCACGTGCGAGAGCCTCTTTCTCCGAAGCTCGTCCCTACCCCCCCCCCCCGCCCGATCGTTTTTCTTGTATCCGGACGGACGCGCACACATCGATCCGGATACGACGAGGATATTGTGTGTAAGTATATGTGATCGGTAGAGCGAAGTTTTAATTTTGGTGATTTGGATGAATGTGATGATACAGCCCGATTCGATACGTCTGTTACTACTTGGGCCGGGAAGTGGGAGGGCTTGCGCACCATGTGTCGGGGATAAGTGTCGTTTTACCAGGGAGATGGAAGATAATAAGGAAAGACTTTAAAACTTCTATAATTGCAAAATAACTGAATAGAGCCGAGTTTGCAAAAAAATGACTGTTATCTTGAATTGCCCGCGCGTACGGCGGCAAGTTTTCGACGCGCAACACTCGAGGCGATGTGAAACTTACAGTGATGGTATTTCGATTGAGGAAGAAAAGTTTACGCTCGTCGCTGCGATAAAAGGATTTCCTTTGGAATCAAGAAAAGAGTTTAGATCCGTTTGGCAGGAGAAGAAACGTTTCTTAAAAAGGGATGAAAAAGGATCAGGTTTTACCTAAAATGGAATAATAGACCTGCCACTTTAATATATATGGCTAATGATGACGATAAAAATAATAATATCAATGAAATCGTATAGAAGTCGTGCAATTTTATCCTTTGAATTATGCCTTGTCGAATAAACAGTATATTTCACACTAAAAATATAATTGTCTGAAAAAATGTTTTCAATGCATGGGCCACGAAAATATTAGCATAATATACGGGAAACGTATTAGAAAATGTAAAATGGCCAAAATGTTTCCCATATATTGAACGACTATACACGCAATTTATCGCTGACGTTTTCTATCTCCACCCGTAAACTCTTTTTTTTTCGCCGCGTCAGGTTTTTCCTCTTGAAGATTCGATTTTCGTGCGAGTGGTAGAACAAGGGTACAAAATGACAATGTGGAACTTGGAAATCGTAGGGAAATGAAAGCAATGAGGATATATCGCGAATTTGATGCGATAAGCTACAACTTATCATGTTGTATAGGCAAACATTGACATCAAATATTGAAAGTGGGCAAACTGAACTTTGAACTTGACGCTCGCTCACTGTATATACTTCCGCTCCGAGAGCAAATAAAGACAATCGATCGAATTCCATCCTCACTTTTGGTCGCGTGAAATGGCCAAAATCATACTTCCAATCGATCCTCGAGAGAAACATAATACTGAGAAAACTGAACGACGTTACTCGAATCGATTCGACCTGCAAGAAGAAAAGAATTCGCGACTTCCTATTGGAATTATTAATCGAATCGACTCTTGGCACAGATGATTTGACGTAAATCGAGAAGACACAAAGTGAATTAAATGAAAAATTGTGTAGCGCCCAGTGATTCACATTTTGTTCACATTATTCACATTTTGTTTGGGTATAATATTGCTCATTCTCCATGGCTCATGCGACCTCTTTGATACGAACTCCTCCCAATCGTTTAAACATAATTCCAGTGGACGATAAATTTTTCTCTCCGTAACGAGATGAAGTGTGTAATAGAGGGGTTTTGAAGATCGAAATAGCTCAAGTCAGTCATAACTCTCTTCGTATCGCCGGAGACTCGCGAACAACGGAGAATCCGATTCGACACAAAAGCCGATTGAGATTATTCGAAATGCGATTCTCCGGCACGAGTAAATAGCAACGCGGATGCAGAGGTATATAGAGGCGGAATCGAGCGCAATGCGGATGGGAAAACGTCCGTCTCTCGTTCGCTTTTCATTCGGGCGGTGAGCCCGACCGCGAAACTCGATAGTACAGGGCCAGTATACCAGCACCTGTGCCGTGCGGTACGCGTGCAGTTCCTTTTTTTTTATCTCGGGAGGGGAAAATCGTATGGGTCTCTGAACCCCGACGGGAAAGTACTCTCGGATCTCCTTCATTTTCACTAGCGGTATCGGGTGATTTTCGTTGATTAGTATCCGTTGAAGCACTTAGAATTGGACATATTGATGGGCGTTGTTTCCACTAGTCTTTGTTTTTCTCTCTCGATATAAAAAAAAATTATTTTGAGAGAAGAAATATCGACACATTTCCGCATGTTTTATTGAGGAATTCTCTCTAAATATAGAACAGTTGAGAGTCATTACTTAATTGTGGATATTTACCTGAGTATTAAACATTTGTTATCAATACAACAGTGGATAAATCGATACACGAAATAGAGATTTTGGTTCGTTATTATTCCATATATTATTCCACTATTCACACGTAGAAAATTATCTCACTGTCCAAAATAGTGGATATTTAACTTATTTTCAAGAGTATATTTCAATTTTATCCAATAATCAGTGGTTTTCAACGATTTCAAATTCAGAAAGTATGATAATGAAACTCCGGGGAAACGTGTTACCAGCCGTTCTCGCGCGAATTCTTCCATGATTGAGATTCCGACCCTATTTCCTCCACTATGTTCTCCTCAATTCCCTCGGGTCGATCTTGTCTTCATTGTTATCGCATTTTCTCTCGCAAAGAACTTTTTCCCCGTCTCGCATACGCTCCGTAGTCGTGTCATAATAATCAATTGAAATATTCTCTTGTTATTCCCACTATTTCGCTTCCGACTGATTTAAATGATGTGCGCCGGTAAACAGCCTCCAGTTAAAAATATACGCAAGGCCCGTAATTATAAGCTCACCTGAAAACTTTTCCTTTCTATTACCAATGTTTACTATCACCTTCGAGACGGAATAATTCACATCAAATACTAGTGTGTATATGAAGACGATTGTACGCTCGAAGAATTGTTCATATATAGACGATAAGACGAGCAAATCGCTGCATGCATACTTTGTCAAATTGGCTTATCTTTTGCTTCCCAATTATTTAATGCGATCTCTCTAAATTCAAAATAGTTATTTATTCAATAGTCAATAATAGTCAATTTCAAGAATAGTTATTTTTCTTTTCATTTAATACAATAGTAAATGATTCTATACACGAAACAGTGATATTTTGTGATGCTTCATTGATGATTCACTGTCTATCAGCAGAAAAAAATGTACCGCCCTAAACAGTGTGGATATCCACATAATTTCAATCGATATTACACCAACCGTTACTCATTAGTCATTCAATTCATACGATCGAACAGTGATTTCAAGCTACTTCAGTTTCGGCTGTTGAGTCCCCTCGGCGTACATCCATCGATTCTTCAGGCGATCGAGTGAAATCGAAACCCCTCAGCGAAAAATTGCGCTCTCGAAAATTTGGCTAATATGGGGAGGGCCATTCTCGCTCGTATAATCGGACGCTCCGACGAGGACTGGACGCTGGAGATGGACACGTCGCAATTCGGCCGCGGCGAGTCCTTATATAGCCTAATCAAATAATCAAGATTGCGCTCGCTCGCTCGCTCTGGCGATTGAGCGGTTGAATAGAGAGCGCGGGGGCGAGTGTCTATTGTTCGGCGGCCGCTGAATCGATCGATTTGGCCAAGGGAAAAAAGTCGGCGCGCGGCTGTAACCACTCCCATTCGCGTACACGCGGGCACACTTTGGCCGTTGCACACGTTCGCCTAATTGCGATCAATTCAAGCAAAAGTCAAGGCCGCGCGCGCATCTACATAATAACGCGCCGCCGTGTGCTGCGTGCAGGGCTGCCCTATTCTTCGGCAATTGATACATAGTACACGGCCGCGCGCCGCTCGCCAAATTCATTCGCCGAATTTCGTCGCCTTCTTCTTCTTCGCTTCTCTTCTTTCTTCGTCCTGCTCTCTCGAGCCGCCTCGAGTCGAAATTGCCCGGCTATTACACCGGCCGCGCTTTTTCTTTTCCGAGACCAATTGGCAAATCCCCTTTGTCGATCGATTTGGGTCTTGCGATTTTATACAACGGCTGTGTGTGTGTGTATACAGTCTATACCTGCAGCCCGCGAGTCATTCGGGGACCGGTTTGACCTTGCCCTAAGCTTCTTCATTCCTTTCCGGACGACGAACTGTAGTGTCCTAGGATATTAAAATTTTTCGGGGAAAATTAAAGTAAAACGTTGCGTGTAACGATTCATGTTCCGAGCGATTTTTTAACTTGAAAACGGTGGAGTTTTTGCGCGAATTGATGAATCTCTGTTTCAAGGTGTACTGGCATTCGTGAACTGCTGGGACGTGAAATGGGCCACTTGGGTCCAGGACATCTTCACGTATGCAAAGCTCCTCGCGCTGTTCATCATCATCGGGGCTGGTGGTTATCAACTCGCCAACAGTAAGTACATTACAGCTTTCTATGTGTTTTCCACAATTATAAGTCTCTCATACATCCTGTAGAACGGGAAATTGAAAATCTAGAAGGTTGCATACAGCGTGAATCAACAATTCAAATTTTCATTTGAACACACGCAAAAATGGAAGTACGATTAGAGAAGAAACATTATTTTGATGCTGTGACGAGTGAAGATTTTTCCTGCTTCTAAATAGACTCCTCTAGGATCAATAAAAGAATCTTAACGATCAGGAAACCTACTCGTTACAGCCTGTCAAGCAGATTTTTCATTATCAACCAAGATTAGAATGTTGCCGAGTGGAAAATTTTCATTTCAAAAAATCAATTACTTTTCTACTCATTTAACATTTTAATTTATAAAGTATCAAACCACTGCCGCGGCCGGAAGTCTGGAAGCTACTTGAAAGAGTCTCCACAGAGAAATCCTTTCCCTCATACCAGGGTACAGAATAAACAATTAGATCGACCAGGCCATCCCGGGTGAATATAAGAAAATCACGGTCGAATGATACAAACGAGAAATCAAAGTCGGTGTGTATACAGTTAGGAACATTGGTTGGTCGCGCTGGCGCGCGCACGCAATCGTTGCACAAAAGGCATCTCTCTCTCTCTCGCGCGAGCTTTAGAGCAAATAGCCTCCGTTCAATCATGGGATATTGCTCCAGATAAAGAATCGCGTAACGTCTTCCGACGTCTACTTTAGCTGCGGGCTCGTTCCGCAGCCGGACGAGACTATTTGTCCAATCAAAAAGGTGCTTAAATATACGTATACGGCAAACGTGTGTGAGCGTGCGAAACATCTCAATGCCTCGACGCGCGCCGGCCTACCACGAGCTTCCGCGTCGTGTGTGCCGTAGGCCCCGGTACTTTTCATTTTTTCCCATTTTCACGTCGTTCAGCGTGCACTGCTGTGTGCTCGCTTTCGCAAAACGTGCAATTTCGGTACAACAAGAAAAATTTGCTCGACAAGCTATTAAAAGAATCAGATCTGCATCGTACCGCGATGAAGTCGATAGTTTCGTTTTATTGTAGGCAAAAATTGGAAGGATTTTGGAACAATTATCGAAAAATATTTCAACTCTGTGTGTTGTAGAGGTGGTTGAGAGATATCTCGGAATATCAAAGGTAATGGAATGAAGGTTTGAGAGTAGCTGAAATGAGCTTCTGGCTTGGTTTGAGATAAAACATCAGTTTGAAGCTATTTGATTTGTTCCTAGCTGCTTAACGGGTACATCTAGAACGGATACGTTTAGAATAAAAGAAAGTGCCTGAATCCTAGAGGAAATCTTCTTGTTATAGCGTCAAGTTTATGTTTCCTCTTTAATCCCATTAAAAAGTTTCCTACTATTACACTGAGTACTACCTACTACAGGACTAATAAAGTCTTCGAAGTGATTTTCAAGGCTCGCTCGAATGAAAATGTTCATTCTCAGGATATTCGATTTTTCATCTTTTTGTAAATTTTTGAAATAGCAAAATCCAATCTGATGCTCATTGTCGCTCTTTTCTTTTCAAAGACCAAACGCAGTACTTCACATTCGAGAACACGACGACGGATGTAACGCAGATAGCTTTGAGCTTCTACTCTGGTTTGTTCGCATACAACGGCTGGAATTACCTGAACTTCATCATCGAGGAGCTGAAGGATCCAGTGAGGTAATACCTCGGGTTCACGAGATCAAAGCTCATTAATTCAACGGCCAACGCCGTCCTTTCAACTTTTGAAGGAAATTGCTCTGCACTAGGCGTTTGACCGATATTCGCTTCGAATATCATCCCAATTTGTATTCATGAGAACAATCATCATAATGCGCCGGTTTAGCTCGCACGAACTAATTCTGTCCCCCGGCACACTCACACGCATCCAGTTTGAAAAGCTCGTCTCATTTGAAAAATGCGAATCCCGCGCGTGATTTACTGTCCTCTCGAAATACGTATACATCAAACTCCAAAGATGAGCTCGGAAGATGACATAGCTCGGGAAATAGCCGGAAAACACGCAGTAAATCAAATTTACGAGACGACAAAAGGTTACTCCCGTACATCTCTGTACTTACTCTTTTTCTTTCAGAAATCTGCCGCGAGCCATTGGCATCTCGTGCACTCTGGTCACGGTTGTGTACGTACTAACGAACGTGGCCTTCTACACGACGCTTAGCCCGCAGGAAGTTTTGGGCAGCGAAGCTGTCGCGGTGGTGAGTTGAATCCTACCTTATTTTTTTCTTCTTCTCTCATCAATATTAATAAAGCATCGCCTGATTTTTCAAAGTTGGGTGGAAAATTATAGGCCTATACGACGCTCCCTCGCACGCGGGCGGTCGATTGTTCTACGCAGTAATTTGATTGTTTAATGTGTTTTCACACTTTTCATCTGGAATATTTAGGTTGCTGAATTTATGCATCGCTAATGACCAAGCCGTGCCCAATACATATTTACACGATTCCTTTTTAATTTGTTTAATTGGCCATTTAAAGAGGAGAAAGAAAAATCCGAATTTGAATAATCTATTTTTATTCAATGTAAGTTGAGGATGAAAAACACTGCTATTGATGCCGTGAAGAGAGATTCCGTAGTAAAAAATAAACGATGCTTTGAAACAAATTTTGATTTTCGAAACGCGTACTTGAATCAGAGAATAGTTCTCACTGTGTAGTCGATTCTTGTAGTCCAACTACACTCGTGATCGAGACAAAGTGCAGATTTCCAACAAGAAAAAAACATTTGCTCCCCCCTACAGTAAAAAGAAAATGAAATTATGAGTGAAATCAATTCAATTAATTTTCCTTGTGGTATACATAACGCCCGAAAATGTGTAAACATGATGTATGTTTGTGACCCTTAGACGTTCGCGAACCGGCTGTTCGGGCCGATGGCATGGACGATACCGGTGTTCGTCGCTCTGTCAACTTTCGGCGCGGTCAATGGCATCCTCCTTACATCATCGCGGCTGTTCTACGCCGGGGCCTGCGAAGGACAGATGCCGGAGATCTTGACGATGATACAGACCTCGAGAATGACACCCACTCCGGCTGTGATTTGCATGGTAATATACCCTCGCTCGCGCGCGCGGCTTCCTTTCACAGCCGCACGCGTCAGCTATCCCAGCGCGTGCCCGACTCAATGACCGGCCCAACCACACTTTTCGACTGTTCTATAAATCTCGTTCCGCTATTATCACACCACGAATCGGCGTCTTTCTTTCTTTTGTTTTTTTCTTCTTCTTCTCAACGATTCGATGCGAAATTTCGAAAGCGGATCAGCAATGTATCGCTTGGATCTCGGAGATCCTTGATCGGGGTCGGCGAGTGAATCGATGGCTTTAACCAGGGTAGAGTCAAATGTGATCTTACGCAACCGTGAAAAAGATGGTTGGGTTACTCGTTAACGAGAAAAGGCCATTATGCTCGGGATCACGACGAGAAATGTCGTGTCCAACACGAAATGCTCACACAAGTATCTCTTCGGTCCCAGACTACATCCGGAACTCCTCTACTTCCAAACAGAACGTATTTTTAATTAGAGTAGAAGAGATTCTGTTTGAAAATAGTGGAAATTCTAGATAGGGCCTATTTAAAATGCAATTCTACTGGGCGATAAAGGAAATACTCTTGTGAGTGTAGTTACATAATATACTAATTATTACGTGTGCTAAAAATATGCCGAGACACTTTATTTATTTATTTATTTATTCATCAATTTGTTTGGTTTGAATGATGGATTTTTATTATGTTAGAACGAATACGTTGAAAGAATATTAAATGTCTTCGAGAAATTTCAAACAACTCCGAAATACCAGCATTAATCGTATATCAATATTACAAATCGTTTATTATTTTACAACCGAAAAATTTAACGTGTGTTATCATTGAAATGTTAGAATGTGGATACGTGTGTAGCGCACACCTTTTGTTATTGGTCATAAGCCGTTTGTAAATTTTGAGAGAGGAATAAAACTCGAGAATAAAATGTTTCCTCGATAAAAAAAGATGTTTTCACGAATGAATCAACCATATGCACAGAGCGTAAACACGAGAAACAAAAATTTAACGACCTCAACTCGATTTGAGACGCTTTAAATACTCCAAGAAAATTTCAACGTGACTGTAATAAATGCAATTGAATTCATTTTTAGGCACTTCTTTCCATGCTGTACTTGTGTTCTTCTAACATAGTGGCTCTCATAAATTATGTTGGTTTCGCCACTTGGGTAAGTTGTCACCTCAGAGTAGTTTTTAAGTATCAATTGATATATTTAGTTGTTGAATCATCCATTTTTCAAGCAGTAAATTCAATAATTGAACCTGTTTGTCTTTAGAAACAAATTTCTCAATTCAACGCGAGACGAAAATAAAGGATAATCAAATTAAAGTAAAAGAAAACCGTTGATTTTCACGTGTATTTGCACGATTTGTACTTCGGTCGCAGCTCGAAATGACTATGATATTCGAAATAACGCGATATTCGTTTTCTAGAATAATTCCTTATTAAACATACCAGTGGAACGCGAGTCGTTGCTCGGTAAGATTTTTTTACTCTTCTCTCTCGCCGTTACAATAATTTCCCGGCCTATTTACACTTTTCTTATTCATCACGTAATCCCGTGCTACTGCAGTTCCTTGAATTTTCGTATCTAATAAAATCAGTCGCCGGCTCAATTCAAACTGGTCGCGGACAAAGATAAT
This sequence comes from Aphelinus atriplicis, assembly GCA_020882685.1. Lineage (NCBI taxonomy): Eukaryota > Metazoa > Arthropoda > Insecta > Hymenoptera > Aphelinidae > Aphelinus > Aphelinus atriplicis. The sequence goes on along the minus strand of CM037074.1, from coordinate 71,055,062 downwards.
CATTTTCGAGACGAAGAAAAATATCAACGATCTAAAATTTGATGGAAAAAAAAGCGGGACAATCGCTCGTAATAGCGGGAGACTTGTCTGGCCGGGCTAGGCACGTATATAGGTACAATCATGCTATTGTAGAAATTGAATCGGGACTGAAAGTGTAACGTACTTTGACCCTGGTTTGCACGCAGCTGAGCATCGGCGTGTCGGTGCTGTGTGTGCCCTGGCTCAGATGGGCCCAGCCGAACCTGCCCAGGCCCATCAAGGTCAACCTCATCTTCCCCATAGTCTACATCCTGTGCACGCTATTCATCACGGCTGTGCCTATGTACGCCAGCCCCATCGAAACCGGTTAGTCAATCGTTCACTATAGCTGAATTTACTCATATTTGTTTGTTTTCCACGACGATAAAATTTTTTAGTACTCTCTGAATTTGAAATAGTTGGAAAGTGGTATTTAATGGTAAAAATGGCACGACACGTGAACTGTAGTGATTATACTGGTTGATCACTTGATAATTTGTAAAATATTCACTTTTTTGAACAGTGAATTCTTTTCTACTGATATACTTAATAATGAAAATTTACCGTAAGATATGAAGTAATATGTCTATTTTGTGTAGAATTATTCACTAGCGATATTCACTGCTCGTCAGTTATGCGATTTTCACTAACGAATATTAAATATTCACAATTGAATAGTACATTTTCAACTATTTCAATTTTAAACAGTACATCGTGATAATCATGGCACCATAGATTTCATCAATATATTGAAAATATTTTCTGTTCAGGCTACGGTTGCTTGATGATCTTCTCTTCTGTCCCCGTGTACTTTGCCTTCATCGCTTGGAAAAACAAGCCCAAATTGTTCCAGAGAGCAACCGGTGAGTCAACTGATGATCGTCACATATATTTAATTGATACCGAAATTTGAAATGTTCAAGTGGCGAGAGCTGTATGTAGGTAACAACTATCCCGCATTTAAATCATCTATTTCTACAGGTGACATCACTCAGTTGCTGCAGAAGTTGATGGTGGTTGTCGGCCCGAATAAGTCTCAGGTTCAAATACACACTACAATATAACTCTACCATGTCAAGCATGTCCTTTTATGATTTTTTTCTCATGGCATTCTCCATTCTCATAAATAACGTGGTTGAATGGTTTTTTACTCTTCTTGGTTAATGGTACCCTCTAAGATTGAAATAGTATAAAGTGCGAAACTGGTGTAAATAGTCATTTTTCCTGTTGAATATTTACTATTTTTGTCAGTTATGCAATTTCCATTGGTATATAGTAGTTTTTTTTTACTATTTTAGATTTGGAGTATATACGGTAGCGACTTAGATGTCGCAATGCGATTTGTAATTCACGACATGTGATATCATTCGCCCATAACATGATTATCTCTTGAGTTTCTTATTATTTAACAGTTCTAACATTATTGAAGCTTTGAGTTTGCATGTAGCATCTAACAACAGTTGCATTACACTAAATACAACAGAGACTTCGATTGGATTTTTATCATAGAATTTCAAAGTGATATTGTGGGGGTTTCATATAGTTTTATAATCATAATTATACGCACATCTCCTAGTAATATGAGCACGGATAGTTAGAAGTTAACTCATAACATGGAAGTAGCATTGTAAAGATTTCTGGGAGTGGATACGATGCATTGGTTGATCTAAATTTTCATATTACCTGTAGAATAATATAGTGAGATGGAGTTTTATATTCTAAAAGGAATAGATGTTGGACATATCTTATAGTGTCCGTAGATATATGATTTCTGATGAGTCTACCACTGTTAAACACGAATTTTAAAACATTTTTTTCTATTTTCGTTTGCAGTGAGTCTTACGAAGTTCCTTCAAAAAATAATGGTTGTAGTGGGCAAACCGAAGGCTGCAACGGTTTAAATCGGCCCAAAAGAAAAGAATCGAAGTTGGAGCAGGGCGAGCAGGAATGGAAGATCATCGACCCTCCAGCCACGAGGAGTTTTTATTCATTCGACCAACGAGTTAGTTCCGAATGCCCGAAATCAATTTTCAGCCACTGATCGAAGGCAGGATAGCTCATGTAAGAATAATCGCGAGGAATTTCACCGAATGATGAAATTTTTGGAAATTCTTTTTAATAAATCGGTTGTTGGTACGAGAGAAATTCGTGCGAACGATCGATTGGATCCATTTTTTTTCCGGGGTCTTGATGTTAATTTTGAAACTAATATGGGCGATTCTGCCTTGCGCGTGTCCAAAGTCTTTTATTCTTAATAAAATTTGGAAAAAAATACTATAGTATATTGCTATACTGGAACATTATATTGTACTCTGTGATATATAATGTAGTATTTTTTTACGACGAAGTAAAACAATCTGTATAGCCCGATATAATTTGTAAAAAGCTGGAACATCGAAAAGTTAATATCGAGACCTGAATTAATTGGTAGATTTTTCAAAAACCTGGGCGATTCGATGCAGCTCGAAACGCCCTTGTTGATGTCGAAAAGCAACAGCGATTACTCTTCCAAATTGTGTATCATACTCTGATAGTGATCGCATAGACTTGATTTTAGCGAAAGAATTTATTGTTTCGACGATTTTTTTTAAACTTTGTTTGTTTTAATGTATTATACGTATAATATTGTTTTTATATATTTACATGTATGTGTATCGATTAATTTATCACGGAACTAGTACGTTTAGATGAGGAAGTCTCATCGCCTTTTTTCCAGAATATTATTCTCATAAATAGTTTCAAATGCCCTGAAGTAAGAATGAATGAATTTATATATTTTTACGGGACACCAAGTGAACTTTTTGAGTTGGAAATAATTTTGTTTCAGATACGTTAAGGGTTGTACAAAAAAATTCTAGCAGAATATTCAGTTGTAATCAATTTTCTCAAACCGTCAATCTATATCACCCGTAACTATAATCTTCAGATTTCAGAGGAAATTTACACAATATTTAAATTTGATAGGTTTTTGAAGTTTATTATACTGAATAGATCTGAAAAGATACATATTAAGCTAAGCGAATCATCGGTTTGAGATGATTCATTGTAGGATTCGTTATGATAATTAAGAGTGCTTTGGATTTTATGCTATTTTATCGTATAGAATGTATCATGAATGATAGTCGCTTTTGCTGAATTCTTTATGCATAAATAATATCTTGAAAACCGCTAAATTTTAAATACTGCCATTTTATTCGAAACGAAGGCGCAGTAAGTTTTTAAGCTGAATAGAAATGAGAAGAACTAGGAGAGGTTCTCAACTTCAGGCGATCAATTATGATAGTTTTGAGTATACCCAAAGGGATGCACAGCCCAGCCAGCCAGTATGATGTTTTGAATTTCCATCTCTATCATGATTGGTCAAGGGAAGTTCAGATCCACTACCCGTGAGTCTTGGTTCTAAATAATTTTAGTACATGTGTTCGTTTTAAAAGCGAGAATGTTTTTTATTCCATAATGTTTTTACACTGTAATTTCGTCACTTTGTACAACTTTTGTTTGTATTGGATTGTGGCAAAAACATTCCAAATATTTTTATTGTATCAATATGTTTTGTACAATTAATATATACTCGATTGATCCCTCGTGAAGAATTGAGATTACAGCTTCATGCGGAAAATTCAATTTTTTATATTTATTTTTGAAGAATGTTAAACCAATAAATTACGATTTTGTCCGGATTTTTGACTCTCCTGCATTTCAGTTGATTCTTATCTCGCGCATACTAAAATATAAAGGAAAAAATTATATTGAATAAAATATCTCATCAAAATGAGTCATATCCATATCATGGGAGCTTTTTGCGTAATAACTTTTTTACCTGCGTTGTTATTTTGTGTAAAATAAAGAGATTTCGACAGGAATATACATTTCCATTCGGGAAGAATGGAGAAAAATATGAATTAACGAAACCCGTCTATTGCACTGCGTAATGAATAGGAATAGGGGAAGCATATTCAAATGATAGATGACAGAATAATCTAGCTCAAGGATATAATTTTCTTTGATGGAACATATCTCCCAAATTTTCTTATTGAACCAAATATTTTATACAATAATTATGGTGGTTAAAAGTTCGCGAATGAGAAAAAAAGATTTTGTTCCGAAATCATTAGTTTATTTCCTTAGCATTTATCCGTGTATTTAATATTGAGCCTGACGTGATATTTTGTTTTTCATAGGTCACAAAAGCAATAGACTGAGCTGTCGAAAGCTTCTTTTGCGCATTGTTCTTAGCAGAATGATTTCAAAGGCATAGACGAGAAACATTAAAAAGGATAGGTAAAAGACAAGATAGAATTGATCCCATTAAATCAAAATTTCTAGCTGCTCATTATGAATGTGTGTATTGTGAAAGCTAATATGCCATTTTGAAACTCAAAGACAATAAGGCTTTGACTGATCATTAGATTATCGAATACTGAATCAATAATCTATGTAATTTCAGTGATAATTACTATTCTGAAGAAAACAAAACGACAAAGAACTTTGTTCATAACTGAGTTGTAATTGTATTTGAATCAAATAATACGATTGAATTTTATCATATTGAACTCTTATTGAATTTCTAGTGTTTGATTTAATTTAATTCAACGATCTCACCTGAGGAGGACCTTCCATAACAGGAACATGAATAAATGCCCAAGAGATTTTTAGATGAAGTATTAACTATTTTCTCAAATGTATTTGAAATATTATTTGTGAAAAAGTATAACCACATACATACGATACAGAGTTCTAAAACGCGAATCGTTTGAAAACTATATTACTTCTCGCTAAGATGGAAAATGATATCGTTGAAAACGGCTGTTGAATAATTTTTCTACACATGTTACCGCAGAATATCCAGATGGATATTAGTAAAGTGTACATTTGATGTGTATAAAATTGTGCAAAAAAAACAAACTGTAATGATACCATATTGTATAGGAACACTTGCAATTGTCGGATAAAACGTGCACATTTAATACTCATATTCCAAGTGCATGACGAAGTTTGTGAGATCACGCATACGAGACTACAGTAACTTAGAATCTTGAATATATTTTGAAAATGTGAATAAATGAAATGTGACAATATGTATGTATATACATGTAAACATGTTGAAAGATTATTTCCTCCTATACTGTTGAATTCCATCTTTCAGTCTGTTGATTGTGCAATGGATACATTAAATAAGATATTTTTGTCCAAGTAAGCGAATAAGTGCCGGTCGAAAATTCTGAAGATTCAACGAAATAAACAAGGTATGGAGTATAGCTGGCATTTCATCAACGAAGAGGAGGACAAGTTCCTTGTTGACGAATTGAATTCAAGAACATATTTTGGATGTTACATGTATATGGGTTTATACATTCATGTATAAATATATATTGGCTATAAATATATGACATATGAAACTTTATACGCGGTATATATTGATAACCAATGGAAGGTGCATTTTTTCTGAGAAATTCTTCCCTTAAGTATTATTGTTTTTTTCAATATTATCATTTTCGTATTGAAGTTGAATTCAAATTTTGTTATAAACATTGATTTTTCATAATGTATAATTTTTCTCAACATGAAATTGACAACGGACGTATCAATTGATCTACAAATCTTTTCTTGATCATTTCTTGAATTAAAGAATTTACTATTGAACCGTGATTCATCACTTGTGATGAAAAATATCGTTTGATAAATATATAAAATGTTTCGTTCAATCATTAGTCTCGTTTTACGGATGTAAAGTTGCATTTTTCGACTATGGGCGAAAAGTTGACAAAATTCGAAAATGAATAACTTGGCATTAAAATGAAAGTTTTTAACGTAACTTTCTACGGCGTGAATCAATTCAAAATCTTCTCCAACATTATAATAACAGGTAGAAAATTGTAATATAGACTTCATAAAACTATGTTTTCGAGCCTAAAATGTTAAAGTTTCGGTGGAACTACCAAAATTTTAGGTGAATCAACCGCGCGTAAAACGATTTAATGAACCCATCTTCCATTTGACACTTTGTGATAAAATATGAGGAACGTTGAAACATGGGTGAAGAATCTCTTGTACACATTTTTTTTCTAGTTCACTATATTTATTTTTCAAGCTTTTTTATTTTTGCCTCATATTAAAATCGCACATTATCAATTGTAATACTATGCGCCGACGTTACATATACCTTTCTCACTCGCTCTCTTGTTACATTTTCATTAATTTCAAATTGAGCAGATGAAATCAAGAAACAAATAATAAACACTCATAAGTTTAATCTCGTATTCACCAACAGTCACGCGCCAAATTTAGCACATGAAAACAGACACCAAAGTGGAATGGTTCAGATCTCTTTACAGATTTTAACTCTTTTTAATACTTGACAAGTATGCGCAAGATCATTCCGTTCATTCTAGAAAGTACATTTACTCACATTAAGTCGATAAGCTAAGAAGTTCCATTCGAATTTTAAGTCTCCAGAGCGTAAAACTTTATAAAAATATTTCAAACAGAACAAAATACTTTCTGTTTGACACAAAATACAATTTACAATAGTATCGGCAATCATGAAAATTTGTGCACACATCACAGACTGGATTTTTCAATCACATAGACTCAAATTCAATCAATGGTTTGTGTGTAATTTCCCAGCGTATTCAGTTACTACGGTAATTCTACACCCTTAAACTCATGAAAAAGAAACAGTTTACGCAATCGAAATTTTACACTCAAGGAAAAGAAAATTCTCATGGCAATTTATGCAATATTTTTTGTATCCCTCAAAAGTCACGAGATTTATTTCCATCTACAAGAACTTGTACAAACATTCAGATGTGACAAAATCTACTGAAATTATACAAGTCAGGTCGATTATTCGAATTGTCTTTTTTTTTCTTGAGTGACTAATCAACGATAGATTTGAAAAAATATCCCATCCCAGTCGGATTTTCAAGATCAGTTAAATAGAAAAAGACACCATGAATGAGAATCGAATGCTGGAGTCGCATGTTTGTAAAACGGATAAAACATCTCCGTATGCACGTAATAGAAAACCTCGGATCTGTTGATCTACGCTAAGAAGCGGAGGACGTCAATGCGATTACAGATTCTTTTAGATGAGATTCAATATGCCTTCAACTTTATTCACTCTCTCTCTCTCTCTCTCTCTCTCTCTCTCTCCCTCTCTTTCTCTCTCTCACTCCCTTGTTCACTCATTCTTTTCTATTCTGTCTTCTCTCTCCTCTCACACAATTCTTTCTTGGAAGAACAGGCTTTGTGTACAAAGATACATATCATCTTATGTGTCTATCTCGCTCTTTCATTTTTTTCTCATTTCTACTCTTTTTCTCTTGGCTCGATTACGATATTATACAATATAGGTGCCACATAAAACGAATACATACAAGAGTTACTGGAAATGACAACTTTTTGAGATTGTCGCAGCTTTATTAGTTGCTGATGAGGTGGTTGAAATTGGGAGAACATAATGTAATTATTTCGTAGGGCTTCATACTTCTATAATGAAGCTCGGACTTAGCTACTTCTTTTAGCAGAGATCTCAAATATCAAAAACTCAACTGCCCAAAGAAAATAGAACAGATTTTATTAAAGAGCTTCATTGGATTGATTGAGTTTCGTTCGTTATTAGTACTCAATTTGAAGAAAATAATTTTAATATAAACGGCAGTGTTCAATTCTTATTTGATTAATGTCAATCAAGATTTTCTTTTATAATTCACACAATTCATTCTATTAGTTTATCAAGAAGAAAACACTAGCATGAATTCATGTAGTTTGATATTTACAATTATAAAACAATGATAATTTTCTTTTCAAATAGATAGTATTCGAAACAATTACAAATATCTGGCTAAATGTTTTCGGATAACTTGACATTAATAATGACGAAATCTCCGCTATATCAGTTTATATTCTACAGAAACCACACTTCTTTTTGTATGATCACTAAAGACTCGAATCGCATAAATTAAAACTCCTTGTGGCTCAATTACTAATACCCCACTCCATCAGTCGCGATACAAATAGAACCCACAAAATAGTTCAATGACATAATACACTTTTGAGTGAGAAGAATGAACACACATTTTATGATGCACAAAGCGTACACATTTATAAGATACGCGTGAAATGAAACATGTAAAATAAGACGAGAACGAGGAGAGATTTTCGACTACAAACATTATGAGGGTGTCGTATTCGTCCTTTCTCTTCTCTTGCCATCGTATTTCATGGATAATTTTGTTCATTAAATTACTATAATTATACTTGCTTACACATATACTATACACTATGATTTCAATTGGAGTTCCGCAGATGCTTAACAGAAAAGTTACACTTTCAAGAATATTTTGTTCACCTCTGGTAATATTTCAATCTTCACTTATATGAACTCACCTACAATTCAATAAGATCGCAAAAATGTTTGTTTTCAGAACGGACGGGTAGGATTTTGAAAATTTGAATTATTTCAATTAGTTTTTGACCGTACAACATTGTGGGGTTCTGTCTCGTACGATAACACCAATAATCCTAGCTCTGTGCTCTTCATTTATTCAATTGTTTTGAAGAGATGATTTCTTCGTTCTAGTGAAAATTTCATGACATGCAGATACATGTTAGCATTCAATTGAATTAGTAGTGAAGTTTTACTATTTTAAGTTAATACGTACTCCTTCTGAATTTATATGATTTTTCATAAAGGTTAGTGTGTTCTTAGCATTTTAAGACTGGCCACAAATGCAGTCTATGTTGAGGTATCACTAACTTTAGATTTACAGAGTGCCTTTACACGAGATTTCAAACATCTAAACTCAACATGCAAAGACTCTTGGAAAAAAAAAAATTCCAAAATGTGTATAAATTTGTATAATCATTTTCGATTGAAAAACTCTGAGATCACTCCGTTTTAGTTGTTAGGTAAAAACTCATTGTGAGACGAATGTTCACCTCTTCTAGTTTTACACATATTCTCATCTCAATATGAGTAAATTTTAAAAATGCTTTTATTTTGCCAATGGTATGACATCGTTCAGTATTGGTAAAATAGCGATAAAAATACGTACATAAAATAATCTCATTACTTTTGTTCTTAGCTTAAAGTATATAAACAGTTATTTGCATTGCACTGAAGAATTTCATAAAATCATTCGTGCATGTCCTATACATCGCATGATATATATGTATATATAAATTTATATATATACGTATAAAATGGAAAAGTTTTGAATGGTAAACATTGAAAAATGAACAAGAAAATAGCAATGACAGCAATTTTAGTTGTATGAGGTGCTTTATTGACCTCTATAATCACTTCCAATGCCTTAATATTAATTAGCATTTCTCTGTGAGGAATATTAGTTTATATTTTTTAACAAGAACGTCAAAAGTTACTCAATAAAAGTGTTTGACTAATTACCCGTTTGGCAATCAATTTGTTCGTTAATTCATTACTCTAATTGTTTCACAATAGTTTCGCATCAGATTGCATGTATTGTGCCTCGACTAAAATTAATCCTTTCAATCTACAATTTATTCCACTACATCAATCGATCAATTGATTCTCACTTTGGACACTAAAAACAGTGGAATTCGCGCTCTCGAGCTCATTTTAATTTCATAGTTTATCGCCATTTGACGCGAAAATTGTCCTTATTGAACTAGCGAAACTTGACGGTTCGCTTTCTAATCCTATCTAAGCGCATGAAAATGAAGATACTAGGTACACGTTAACTTCACACTTTCACGTATCGGCGCAATTCTTCTATCGTCTCCCGAACAATTGATCACGCTAAATAATTTGCCCTTCCCTCCGCTCTCTCCGCGAGAAAAAAAAATCAATAATCAGATCCACGGGCCCTAGCATGACTTTTTGCTCGGACCTTCGATTCTTCGTTCACAATATAATCCCGAATGAGAGAACGAACTGCGTGCGGCAACGACTTGCTAACCCCGTTCAGTTTCCCCTCTGAAAGTTGAAGAAAAACACTCGTCCCAAAATTGGTCTCTGGGAGTACTCATGAATCTTTACGAGGAGAGGTACTCCACGACTCGGCCCCTCCACTCGAACGTGCTCCTCGGGGTGTTTCTCCGGCCCCTACTCCGTGGTTCTTGAGGTCGTTGGTGATTTTCAAGCGGCGCGGTTGGCTTCGCCGTTGCACTCGTCGTCGGCTGGCTTGTTGGCCTTATCCGAGGAGCTGCTCCAGGCGATCCGGCAGCAGCACAGTTGGCTCATCGGCCCTGGCTCTTTAGTCTTCTCCTTGGTCGTTGCGTTGCCGTTAACCGAATTCGCCCTGGATCAGCTGGCTGTCATCTGTGCGTTTTGGCTTTGCGTCAGTTCTAGTAAATGGCACTCGGACAGCGCTACCTGCCTTGTACGGGCGCTTTGCTTCTTCTGCAAAATAATCATGTTTCGGGCTTGAGTGTGTGCAAGTACTATTTGGGGGGAAAATATTAGCTTTCAAACTCATGTTGTACGCAATGATGAATGTTCCGTCTTACCATGAAACATGTCAAAATACCGTTTTTCAATTTTCCATCATTATTAAGTATTCGTTAAAATTGAGCACCATTTCTGTTTTCTATGCGTAAAATGAACTTTCACGCACTCGTGTGTAAATAGTACGCGTAAAACGCGATTTTCATACGAAAAGTAGCGTGCAAAATTGCGGTGCAAAAATAGTCACTTTCCAAACCACCGAAAACGCGTTGCGTCGTTGTTATTTATTTTACGCGTACTCCACACTCACGTGATAATGCACTTGTATTGAAACGTACTATTTACAATATCATTATCAGTGTTCAAATATAGTATAATCTCACGAGCTCCCGGATTAGAGCTTTTATTGAATTTGACAATTTTACAAGCTTCACAAAAAATCTTATCGACACGAGATTCGTAATAGCCGGAAATAAGTTTCGTGTCCCGATAAAACGCTCCGCTACCGATTGTCAATCCGTATCATTTCAATTGGATACAAACACGAGTGAGATAAGGGAAAACGCAAGATTATCCAATTGAGATTGAAGTGCATGCGAGATGAGCGAGTCACGAGCTACTCGGGGGGCAAAAAAAAGACTGATAACGACGTCTGGCGGGTTGTCCCCCCCGATGCAGTCGATATCAGAGTATCTAGAGACGCTTGAAATAATGAAAAAGTGACGAGCTGCACGTCGAGTGGAATGAAGTGAAGCGCGCTCGCGATGCGGGCAACAAAGTGCAGATAAAGCGAACGAGCGGATGTTGACTGCGCCTGCGCTCACCTTTCTGCGGAAGGGGAAGCAGCCTCGGTTCTCATTGTTGGGCGGCGGATGGTTTATCAGCAGGTCTGGGGTGGGTATATTGTTCGGGCTGAGCACGTTGAGCTCCTTGAAGCATTCGGTCTCTATCATCTGAAATGAGAAAAGGGAAAATTGCGAAAAAAAGCGCATACGAGCACGTCGCGATACGCTCCCGTAACGTGGCCGATTGTCGCACGAGACGTGGGCTCAATTCACACGGAGTGCGGTGAAAAAAAACCATTGACGAAAGTCAATTTGGCCGTATGTGCGTTCGAGCCTCGCTGTTGACGTATACTCACTTCGTTCTGCCAAGGAATGGACACGCTGCCAGTGTTGAATTTGCTGTAGAACGTGTCGTCTGTCGCGTCCAGATTGACGCCCTTTACAGTGGAAAATTGCTCGATATCCAGCACGTCCTTGGCGTACACTGCGTGCGGCTGCGCAAATTTAAAAGTCGTTAAACCAACGTGCGAAATCCGAAAAGATTGATTCCGCTCGCGCAACGTGAGGAGCGACCGAATGGAATGGTAACGAGCGCGTGTGGCACGGAAGGGAAATAAATTGAAACGTCGCTACTCGGATCCAGCGGTGTAAATGACTGGCTACAAAAATGGAACGCATTTTGGAGTTGTGAGAGACTCACGTCGGGTACGAAGGGCGGCTCCCACATGCCGGCCTCGAGCCTCCTCCAGTTGAGGCACTGGAAGAACGCGTTGAGCTTGACGTCCTTGGCGCCGTGCTTGCCGCACCTGCAGCCCAGCCGGGCCTTGGGGCTCTTCTTGAGCAGCAGCTGGCACAGGGCCTTGGCCTCCTCGGTGAACTTGTGCGAGTACTTCTCCTGGTCCTCCTTCACGCGCCTGTCCACCTCGTCGCGCTTCACCTTCTCCTTGCGCGCGCGGAACGGCGCCTGGCCCTCGATCATCTCGTACAGGAGGCAGCCGAAGCTGAACCAGTCCGGGGAGAACGTGTACTTCTCGTTGTCGATCACCTCGGGCGCCATGTAGCCGACGGTGCCGACCCGGCCGCGCACCATGTCCCCGTCGGTTATCTCCACCGCCAGGCCCAGGTCGGAGATGCGCACGTGGCCGTGGTCGTCCAGCAGGATGTTCTCTGGTTTGCAGTCGCGGTACACTATGCCCTGCTGGTGCAGGTGCTCAAGCCCGCACACCACCTCCGCCGCGTAGAACCTGCCGTGCAACGCAAAAGACAAAAGTTAGAAAAAAAACCCATCGATTCGACTGTAGATGGGCAACGTTGGAGTATATCCCGTCCGTTACGACGGAATGAATACGGCGAGCTCTAATGGTAGCTCGGAGCTCGAGGGTAAAATTATGTTTCGAGCACTTTGGAGAATGGATGCGTGTACAGATTTATATACTAGTAATTTCGAGAGCGGGTCGATAAACCGGGCTTGGAGTACGCGGGTTCGTATAGGTCAGTGTGTAGCACGTAGCACACTGAAAATCTCGCGGACGCTTCGATCGTTTTGGCTCGAGTTTTTATGGTCGTTCGAAATGTTCTCGTTGATCTTGATGCAATATACGTTCGGTAGTTTCCGATAATGTAACTTTACGTAACTATTTAGACCAGATTTCCCCGTCATTTCGGATATGAATTTTAAAAGAGACAAAATACAATACGAGTACAATTTTATCGCGACTAAGTGAAAAGAGATCAAACGTATGAGTTTCGTATAGGACCTACGGGAAATGAATGAAAAATAAAAGTCAGGCCAAGCCGACGTGAATATTTGATTGGAATACAAATGTCCCGGGGCGTGTACCCAGGTACTCACGACTACGGTCGACCCTATATACAATAATTACAGAGTTCCTGTTTTCCCGGGCCAACGATAACACTAGAATACCCGAACGCCAACTCTCCCGGGATGGCAAAGTTGCCCGGGAAACGTATTCATCCCTCTCGCGAGCGCGCCATTGATCTCCGACGCGACGAACGGCCTTATCAATCGTCCCCTCCCCTCCGCCGACTTTGCGAGCGGCAATAAAACTCTTTGATCCCGAATCAAACCCGTATCGACGCCCGAGCCGCGTGACAAACTTCTCGGGGCGCATATTCCGCGCGACCAATTTTGTTTTCTCGCTCGAATGATTAGGGGCGGGGGTCGTTGGCCGAACAACGAATCCTTTAAACGGACTCAGTACGTATAAAACTACTCTCCGTATCGGCCGGTGTCGTCGATGGAGCAGAAGCGTATACGATATATACGGACCTGGCCCTGTTGATGTCGAAGCCAGGCTCGCCGCCCATGTTGTAAATGTGAAACTTGAGGTCGCCGCCGTTCATGATTGTGAGCACGAGGCACAGGGCGTCCTTGGTCTCGTAGGCGTACGCCAGCGACACGACGAACTTCGAGTTGATCTTCTGCAGGATGTTCTTCTCGATCAGCACCATAGCCTCGCCCTTGCGCTTCTTGATGCGCTTCTTCTCCAATTTTTTGCAAGCGTACATCTTGCCGGTGGCGCGCACCTGACAGGCGCACACCTCGCCGAAGCCGCCCTTGCCGAGCACCCGGTACATCCGGAACGTCTTGTACGTCACCGGCTGGCCCTCCAGCCACTTCCACTGCAGATACCTGAGGATGAGAAGTATCGAATCAAGTTGCGACTCGGAATTGACTTTTAGAATCGATTCATGATCGATCGGGCGCGCTAGCTCTCGGACTATTGCTCGAGCCGTCTTGATACATCCGACCAGTTTATTATCGATTTACTTTGCGCTTAGATAAATTTGTATTCGAGCGTTAAAGCTGTCTTTTTTGTGGAAGGAAAACCCCTGATCTTTCGAAATCCAGGGTCGTTGTCCTGGAATTTCTAACGGGAAATAAAATGTGTCGGACTACACAGTTGGATTACAACTCTGTACACTGAAATTCGATCTTTCCAACCCGGAAATGTGCTTGTAGGGTGATTTCGGGATCAGTTACGATATTTTCATGTGTCAAAATAATTTTTCATAAATGATAAATTTACAAAAGCAATGATTATCATCTGCAACTAATCGTTCTCAATGGCTTTTGTAAATTCAAAAAAAAGGGAAAACTAGAGCAAATACAAAGTATAGATTACAGACTGAAGAAAATCGTATATATGTTGCCAAAGGAATAAAATAAAAAATTCGAAGAAAAAAGTACATATTCTTTCTTTTCAAACATTTATAGTCCAGAAATAAGATTTTGCCTAAGTCAACCAAACAGAGCATTTTCACGTCCCACAGTATTTTTACAAAGTTTTTCTTGACAGTGTGTTATTTGGGTTATTGCTTTGGCATTACAAATTGGTTCTTCAAAGCGGTTTTGAGAAAACTCGGAACAAACATTTAAGCGGATAAAATGTCACTCTCGCCGGGGCTCAGCCGTAATAATGTAATTTTATAGTTGAAAACTTCCAAGTCTCGTAACTCAACATTTTGTATGGCTGGGGCGGGGGTCTCTGCAGCTTACCGACGTGTACAAACGACAAGTCTAAGCTACTTGTATGAAAAGTTTTAGCGCGAGCTTGAAATAAAATCGATCGGTGAATTTTATCGGTAAAGCGCTTGTTTCAATTTCGAAGCCGGCGACTAGATGAAAATAAAAATGATCTGCTTCAGCCTGCCGTGGCAAAATAGACATTGTTTAATCGCTCAACGAGCGTTCGACCGACCAGTGATAATTAAATTGTACTTGTCGCTGTACACTCGACGCGACAATTACTTCTGATACTTATTCCGCATGCTACAGGATAAAGCTGTGGACAATTTGTATGGAAATTGTTCCATCCGAATCCCTCGGTATATTCCGTTGGAACTCGAAATAACACGGCAAATGGCAATTAAACAATTAGCGAATGAAATCATCCTCGCGTTGCCGAGTTTGTGAATTATTTAACGAGCCGGGGTGTGCGTACGACCTCGAACAGTGCAATTTGCGAGCGAAAAACGATTTTCAATCGGAATTGCCGTGGACACATTAGAGAATAGCTTTCTTTATCCGATATGTTTCGCCAACAGTTTGTGCTCTCCTTTTGGCACCCATGAATATTTAGAATGAGTTTGCAGCCTTTAATCAATTGGGCAATTTCGAGAGTCAATGACGAAACCAGAGCAAACTTTATTTACGAGCTGTAGATTAGGCTGCTCCGAGTATCGACAGTTAAATATAGACGAGCTCTCAATGGGTTCCGTATGAAATTAAAAATGCCTTTCACATTCCGCACTTTCGATTCAATTTCAACAATGTAATTTTACTTTTTATACTTTACACGGAAATTCACGTCGCACTTGTGACCCATTACCGTAAATTCGTAGAAAATGAGTCGGACAAAAGTAATATCTTTGACATTATCGCGACGATGCTGTGGAGAATGAATCAAGTGTCTTTCAAAAAAAAAAAGAATCGTTACCATTCAAACTTTTTCAGTACTCCAAGCCAGTAAAATCTATATATTCTTCGGTCAATTGAATTTGTGCTATCTACACTTTTATTTCAAATCGACGTTCTATCTGGAGTTTTCAAATTTGTCATGTTTCTATACGCGCGTGTTTGATAAATATCATCATTAAGAACTAAAAGATGATACCGCTATTCTATAAATAAATATATTCATCAGCGTTCGACTCGATTGTCCGGAATGATATTCATGTAAATGTTTCTATCAGCTGGAGTGTGTTTGCCAATTGATTTTAATAATCAATTATATGGCGGTTCACAAGTTTTCATTTGCACTCGTTTAATATTACAAGTGTCTCATACACTCGTTAATTTCATAATTGAGTGTGCAAGTCATGAATGTCAGTTTGCATGTGCGTGTGCTAATTACCTATTGATTTTAAATTATACACTAACTGGAGTCTCTCGCTCGAGTGCACGTTGTAGTTAATAAAATGGATCCCCAATAATAATGTTTATGGTTAAATTCACCTGTTAAACCTTCCTCTCTATAGTAATATACTACTAATATTGATTTATTTGTTTATTTACACTGCACGCAAACCATACATTTATCACACTCTTATGCACAAGTATAAACTGTCATTGTAATCAATCGTCAAACCCTCTTGCAGGGATGTGGGATAGGACCACTCCCACGAATATTGACGTGTATTTTGCTAGATACTGAACAGTTGATTCGTCGTGAGAAGGAATAAACAATCGATTATATCGATACGTCTTACGAAGAAAGACAAATCTCAATCTGTCCGCGAAGAAAGACAAATCTCAATTTGTCCGCGAAGAAAAACAAATATCGTAATCTGTCCGCAAAAAGGATACATGGCACACATCCCACAATTTTTCGAGGTAAAAAAGTATATGGAATGAAAGCTTAGAATGAGTAGGTTACCATTGACAAAACAAAACAAGCCTTTTCTACAGTTCGATTGCGGTTTAAACTCTTTCGTCGTTAATATTCACGGGAGAATAATTCGACCGACATTTGTCTTTGTTCGCGGACAGATTGCGAGTTTTGTCTTACTTCGTAAGACGTATCAATATATCGGGGTGAAAGTGTCGAGCACGTACCTGTAGAAGTAGAAGGAGGTGAGGAAGGCAGCGAAGGGCTCGCCGGCGAGGAAGTTCTTGACGGTCTGGGCGACGTCGGAGAATATCTCCTTGCCGGCGGAGCCGAGCCTCTCCTCGCACTGCGAGATGAGCTGGTCGTTGAGTATGTCGACCACCTCGGAGCCCTCGTGCTTCAGGTACTGATCGAACAGGATCTTGGCGAGTTCGGTCCGGTTCTCGTCCATCTCCACCTCGTACTTCTCGATCGCGTCCAGGAACAGGTTGTACCGGTGGTACGCCGGCTTCTTGTCCTGGCAGTACTGCCGGAACAGCAGCCGGCCGATCGGCTGCTGGTCCACCACATAGCCGTATCGGATGTCTGCAACACACACACACACGCACAAGTTCAGGCGACGTAGTTTCAATCGAGAGAGAGACCCTCTCTTGGCCCGAGCGCCAGCCCCGGCGATTTCGACACACACACAGGCCGATCGCTCGATTCATCGCCGCGCGCGCGCGCGAGCTTCGCCGTGAAATTCGAGATTTTTATATAGGGCAACGTTAGAAATCGTCGCCTGGAATCTGATTCCGTCCACCATCAACCGGACGGATTTTCAGTGGATAATCAAGCGCAAGCTACGAAACTTTGCCGCGTTCAAATTGTCTACGAACAAAATGATGATAACTTTCCTTTTCGTGTAACAGCTGATTTTAGAATTTTCAGAGAGTTTCGTTTTTAGTCGAATCTTTGTAATCAATCCAACTTGCACAAGTGTCTTGCTACACTTGTT
The DNA here is from genome assembly GCA_020882685.1 of Aphelinus atriplicis. Lineage (NCBI taxonomy): Eukaryota > Metazoa > Arthropoda > Insecta > Hymenoptera > Aphelinidae > Aphelinus > Aphelinus atriplicis. Next base: position 71,037,479 of record CM037074.1, on the reverse strand, counting down.
ACCAAGACAAAGTGAAGATTTTCGAAAAAAAATCTTCCCTTCAGCTCTCAGAGTATGCGCAGAACGACACATGGTCAAATTGTGTATAATGTGCAAGTTTGTTTGACTATAAGGATCAACTTATAGCAACCGGAAATTCTAATAGCTAAATATGAATTGTCAATCATACTGGAGAATAGCATTAACAAATTTTCGATATTTTCAAAATAATCAAATGGGTATTATTTGCTCAAATGAATAGTGTTGGATTTATAAAGTTTTTCATTAGACACACATAAGAAACTTCTTTTCTTAATTCTAAGAAAACTTGAGAAGAAAAACTCGCGTCACGATAGAATCTCGACCCAGTAAAGCGGCGAAACTCGCACGCTGCACTTGATTATCTCTTAAGATAAGCTCCTAGTGGCCGGTTGATAGAATAAAATGCTAATAAGCTTCGGGTTTAACGAGCACTCGAGTAATTTGAATAACATTATAAAAATCATATTCTGCTCTTTATAGTGAGGATCATCCTGAATCCAAGTCATCGAAGTTTCACCCAGTCGGATGAATGTCAAGCATTTTATATTCGCTAGGAAGCCGGTGACTATTTGCTCGAATGAAGATTCAATGAGCTTAGGGAAAATCTTTTTGAATCGAGTATATTTGTACCGAAAGGAAAAAAAACGATACCTGAAGACGGCTTTACTTCCGGCTTACCAATCACGATAAAACTTCGTAAGACAGTTTCAAAGTGTCATTACTCGGTTTCGTTATTCGCGATCCGAAGCTTAAGCTGCTTCCTACTTAGTCCAAGAAAACTTTTCGCTCGGTTTTAGGATGAACATTTGTAGATAATTCCACAAAACTCACTTTCAGTTGAGGCATACATCTAATCACAAACAAATTTGTTTTTCAATTTGTTTCTCTTGGTAGTATTTATAATCGAACCTAATTCGATCAACATAATACAAGGATCATTACTATTGGCTGCTTCGTCAATAATTTGGATAATCAATATTTCCCATCAGGATTGTTTTTCATTCAAACGATTGTCGAATCAGTAACTGACAACAGTGTGGGTTTATATTATAAATATAAACGAAGTATCAGATTAAATTGCGAACTGTAATTGGTCAAAATCGTATGAGGATATATGATTCGATAACTTGAAAATCAATTTGTAATTAGATCGGCACGCACACTCTGTCCCGAGTACACACGGTAAGTATAATATAATCGAGCGAAGAGAATATAATTGGGAATTTCGGTGGAAGCGAAAGAGAAAAAAATCACGTGCACTCTCGAAAAGTGTGAATTACGATGTTGCCTCGCGGCCGACGCGACAGATTTAAAAGTTTTTTTTCTTCCGCTTCAAGTGGCGCGCGCGGGATCTCCGTGCAAGGGACACGCATCGAGAACAGGTTTTTCAATTTTTTGGTAGTCCACTTTGCCCCGTTCTCGATTGATCATCGGGGCAGCGTATAATTTTCACGCGGCAGATCGATCTCTTTTTCTTCCAACCGTATCGAGTGTCGCGGCGTATCGAAATCACGGCAAAATTCAAACTGCGCTCGAGTCTCTCTCTCTCGGGGGGTATTACGATACCCGCGCGTGCTGCACAGGGTAAAATACGACAAACAGCCCGAGTCTCCGCACGAGCGAGCCCGGTATTGGTATCCCTTAAAAGCGAGCTATTGCCTTCGTTGCAAAGGATCGCGAGTACACGTACGTGTATAAGGAAAAGTGGACGGGGGGGCACCCTTTGTACGTTTCGAGTACGGAATTACCTCACGACCGAGCGGAGCTGCTCGTAATGGGAGAGCGAGCTCGGCATTGGCAGGACGTATACGTGATATCCAAGCTCGATATTTCTCGGCAGCCGGCGTATCGCATTTTCTCCGATTGGCTTTCGACTGGAAAAGAGTCGCTAGTTGAAGAGGACTATCGCAGTACCGATTCCATGTGAGAAAAGTCACGAAACTCGCCCCAAAAGTTCATAATGTATAATATGGGTCATTCTCACGGAGCCGGTGTATTTACCATGTTCTCGGCGTATCGAGTATTGAAAGGAACTGTTTGCCATCCCGGACAAGGCTACAGGTAGTTCGAATTAGTTACTTTTCTCGAGTTAAAACCAGTAGAACGTTACCAAACTTGTTGTGACCAAAATAGGCTCAAACGTCATTGGGCTGACGCGTCGCAAACCCGATTTTTGACCTTTCTATATACTAGCGTACATGTGCCATCGTTTATTTTTAAAAAATTTCGAAAAAATATTTCCTCATACTTATACATACATTTTCAAGTTTTTCTGATGCAACTCACTTTTTTTTTGTATTTTTACTGCGAATCAGAATCACGCATTTTGACTCCAGAGATTATGCCTACACACTAGGTCTAAAATAGTGACTACTATTTAATAGTACAAATTAATACTGTTAAAAATAGTAGTATTTGACTAAAAATTAGTAAACTTTCATTACTTATCAAAATATTAGTGAAATTTTACTATTTTTTTTAGTAAATATCTACGCTTGTGCGATTTGTAGTATTGAATAGAGTTTTTCACTATTTCAGATTTAGAGTGTAATTTTACAGTTCTTCTACAGATGAAAAGAACTACTTTAACAGATTCAGATATTTATCTAGAACGCCCTCGACAATACGCCTTTCTTTAACCTATCGTATGGCAACAATCGAATGGTAATAATAAGTCTAATACTCTGAACATCGTAACCGAATCGTGAACTTTGATCAAAACATATCAAAAATATACGTCGTCATTTAATTAACGGTGCGTATCAAGGGCATGATGTAAAGTTGAGTAATTCTGCTTCATCACGTTAGCACTAGTTGAATATACACCGAACACGCGCGGAAACCTTCCAACTTAACTTCTTGGGCTGTCATTCGGGCTATACGCTACTTTGTAACATTCGATCACTCAGCTCAGCGCTCATATTTCGCGGCAGTGGCATATTTTTTGTAAATCTGATGGGACAATCAGAAAGAACGGCAAATAATTCGTATAAGCTTTGTTCTCATCACTTTTTGTAGTTGGTGTCTTTTTAACGGAGTTGTTATCGTTCAAAGATACTATGTTTTTCAAGTATAAAATCGTACAGAAAATCACGTTTTCCTTATCTCGGACGTTGACAACTTCGTTGGAACGGCGCCGACGAAAAAACTAACTACGCCGACACAATTCTGTATTTTTTTTCCGTTCTATCTGATGTACTTAAATCATATTTAGGAAAGAAATGTAATTTAAACTTATCCTAATGTTATCTCCGTTAAACGCGTCATTACCGTCAGGACTAAAAAAATTATAGGAAAAAAAAGGAAAAAAACTGAAAAAATATACATCATGGCTATTCGAGAGGGACACAAGTACAGTTTTAGCTTGTTTACCCTCGAAACATAATCGATGCAGAAGAAAAATGATCCAAAATGACGAATTAGTTGCGATCAAAAAACGCCGTATAACGCACGAGAAGGCGCGAGCAATTATTGCAGAGACGGGATCGAGTCTGGTCGGGCCTGGGCGATGCATTTCAAATTTGCATATCGCAGAAGTTGGCGCGGGTAAACAGCAGTCCCAATTTGCCTTGGCACAACAACAGCGGCGCGAGAGACAAGCCGCGGGCTTTGTATATAATTGCCAAAGCTCACGGCTGCGGATCTAATCAACGAGGCTTTTTTTTCTCTTTCCCCCCGGCGTCGAGAGAGTATACCGCGCGCATGCGATACAAGTACCATCCGCCGGCTTTTTCGGCCCCCTCGAGCGAGAATATTGCAGTTTGGTTGTTCGCTGATTCCGCGCGAACTTTGTCAAATATTTACACGTTGGCTCAGCCGCGCGCGCTGCGGGTTGAACGAACCGCGAGGAGCGAGTCCTTGCTCGGCTGCTCGTTTCGTTGCGCAGGAGGGAAATGTGTGTATATACGTACGACAAAAGCGGCGCTTCCACCGGGAAATTGGGTCGAAAGGATATTTCCGAATTATACACCGACGGCTCGACCGAGAGCCTTTTGAAAACACGTCGATGGGTCAGGCTAAATATATATCCATCGAAAAGGTCCGATCTGAATGGAGGGATAAAAATATTCATCAGGGAGGTTTAAACCGTTTATTTTTAGTGTCATTCAGAAGGGATACCCCCAAACTGCCGAGTTCGCGGCCTCTCCTTTTGTCCGATCTCGATTTACCCGCACACGGCCGAGCCGTTTGCCAAAGAGAGTCGAACGCGCGGCAATATACCCCCCGTCACACGGCAGGATAATCACTTTGGCAAAATCAAATTTTCCTCCTCTGCTGCTGCAGTAGCGAGGTATACACCTCTTGGTTTTCCCGACACCAGTTGAATTCGTGCCGAGAACATAGTTGTCCGGGGCCGCCGTCCAATAAGCGCATCTGTCGCGCGGCTCCAAACGAGGAGCCAATCAAAAACTCCTCGAGAGATTCGTCACTCTTTTTTTCTTCAAAGAATCGCCAACTTGCTCGTGGCGCGGCGCGCTGAAAAACTCCGCACGAGAGAGCCTCGACTCGAGTTTGCCAACAAAGTACGGCACTAAAAGCCCCCGAGGCGAATATCAATCAAGACACTCCAGCCATTAATTCGCGGTCAACAAAGTGTATTCCGCTCGGAGATGCGCTTGATGCCCAGGTCGATCGCTCGTTTTTCTCACCGTTCGACAGAGGCGAGGAGCAGGAGGGCTGGGGATATTTGCTCAGCCCGGCCAACCGGGACGCTACAACGCAACTTGTATAAACTTCACGATATCGCGCGTGGGTCGAGTGCACTGCGGCGTATATATATATATATATATATATATATACATACACAAGCCCGGAGTACCTTTTCTTCGTAATTAGCCGGCTCCGACGGTGTATTACCCAGATTGATGCGCCCCCCCCCATTGTTTCCAAAGGAGGCGGAGGGGGGGAGCATATTTTTTCATCCGAGGGAGCGAACCCCCCCCCCCCCTCCTCGTCCTCTACTCCGCTGCACCACCGACGGCCGCTAATTGGCAAACTTCAGGTATCTGAATAATTGGTCGGGAGTGGCTTGGTGGCAAAGTGTACGCGCGCACGGATTTAATAAGTCTCTCAATTCGATATATCGCCTCGCGAGATCGGGGAGGGGAGGGCCGGTGAGCAAACGCGCGAGGGGAGTCCGGGAGGACCTCGTATATGCCTTTTACTCTCCGCCAAGTTTAAATGGCCCTGAGTACGACTCGAATTTCACAGCTTATCGGGATAGTTCGATTCTGTGACACTTTGGATTTTTCATTTATCGGTGCGGCGGCCGATGTTTCTTCTCGGACGCGCGAACGTTAATCGAGACTTTGGAACAGGACATTACTCGGAGGAGGCGAGATAATATGGAAATACGAAAGAGATTTTAGGTTCGACGGGGATAAGTTGATAAGCCAGAACACTTGAGCCGTGGCTACGAGCAAAAAGTGCAATCATTTTTTTTATACTACGCGTCGCACAGTTTGGAGTAACAAGGGAGATTCATTAAATTCCGATCGGCGTATATCCGGGGGAAGCGCATAAAAATGTTAATGCTCGCGTATGAATATATCGTGATTTATTAAAAAAATAATAACTTTCCGTCCATTTAAATTGCATTAAAATCTCCCGAGCATGTACGAATACTTTGCCTCGTGCAAAAACGACATTTTCCCGAAGCGATATTCAATGAGAGAAGCGAAGCGCCTCGTACGGACGTCAATATGTGACGTAACACGCTCACGATCAAGTCGAGCTAGTTGAAATTCTTCCCTCGTCGAATCGAGGTGGCTCTTTGAACTTAATTCCGACCGCGAGAAAATTCACCGGTACAGCTCGGAGAAAGGGACAAGCGAAGCTCATCAGAGAAGAAAATAGTGGTGCAGGTTCTCTGGTCGATATCGCGTTGTCGTACTTCAAAGCGTCGCGTGAGGGGGGAAGATCACTGCGAATACTTTCTATCTACTCTGTGCGTTTTCCCGAAAGGCATCTAGCGTATGCTTGAAATAAAAAAAAGTTTGCTACAGAAATCTGCCGAGTACAACTGTTCTGTAATGCGCCGTCGGTGCAAATGTCAGCTCTGATTATGCTGTTTAAATGTTTAATAGTAAAATAATTACTATTTAATAGCGAGTATTTACTATTCGTTAGTACAAATTGCATAACTGATGAGCAATTATCAAGTGTTTATCCGGAGACTCTTAGTAAACCGTATAGAAAAGTCATATTCGAAGAGTGAATAAATCCTTGAATATCACAAGAGATCATGGGAAAGCATACGATGATTCGTAGTGAATACCCCATTGGGATTACCCGATCCCGAAAGATCCATAAATGATATTGAAATATCTGAAAAATTGTGTGACTCAGAGACGAAAAATTCTATTTGAAATCTGAAGGCGATTCAAGAACTGTCAACCTCCATCGCGAATTCATGCCGAATTCGTCTTAGGTAAACATCAATGACGGATCTAAAAAGCTTGTCGAATAGAATTTTTCTCATACAATATTTCTCCATAAAGGTGGCATTGAAATGATATTAGAATACGAATTCTGAGATCTTGAGAAGACATCATCTTATCGTCAAGCCGGAATCTTGGGACATATGCAAACAACTGTCATTCTTGGTACGCACATCTTTTATACGCGGGAGTCCATATTGCTCGATACAAACGTGACTTTTTTTCTTTACTAAACAGCGAATATCGACCACCGCCCGTCAGCCGTGCGATCATTCACCAACCGTACCATCTAACCCTCGAACTATTTCGACTACTTCCGAACTCAAAGAGAGCGGCTCGTTATCGCGCGAAGCGAGAATCCGTCGCGTCGATAATTCTCAACGACAATATATGCCCCGATCGCGTTTTTGCGAGCTTGGCCGCCAAGCGGAAACAATCAAGCCAATGTGACGCGCGCGGGCGGATCCTCCGCCACGGGCGTGTTGCGTGCATTATATATACACCTCCGGCTTCTGCTCCTCGACGGCGACGTCGTCCTCATCGATTTCCTCCCCCGGCGGACGCGTAAAACCGAGCGGATCTCGTTATCTCGTACATTGGGTTGGGCAATACAGTGCGAGGGGAGGGGTGGGCACGTGAGCGCATGCGTACACACGCACACACACACACACACACACACACACACACACACACAGGCGCAACCCGCGAGTTTTAATGGGGGGAAAAACAAACCGCGCACTTCGCACCGAGATTCAAACGCGGATCTCGCCTGGTCGGGATGTTGCTCTTGGCAACTCGCGAGAAACGGATTCCGTCTCATTACGTTTCTTCATTTTATCGCCGCTGGAGAATTGCCTCGCGCTCTCTCCCATCCCTCTTGGCCAGATCCTTCCCCCCCGATGTCGCCCCGCTGGTTTATCACTCCGGTTTATCCGCCCCTGCGTCAGTCTTTCTCTCTCTCTCTCTCTCTCTTTCTTTGCCCCCAGCCGGTGCTTTTTATTCACAGTTTGAAAGGCTCCCTCGCCTCTGTTCGCTCTCTGCATTCACGCGAATCAAAGCCGCTGGAAAAACCTTATTTTACTGATTTATTCGCGCATCATTTCCCCCCTCGACCGCGTCAATTCCGATGCTTCGTGAAAAAAAAATTGTTTTCCCTAGTAGTTACGATCGCGGATGGACTACGAAAGCTTCCGGAATTATCGAACGGAGGGGATGAATCTTCACGCGCTCATCATTGAGAATCCAAGGTCTGTTTGACGAGGATTTAAAAGTTTCGATCTTCCCTCCCCACTCGGAGACTGAGAAGCGCGAAGATTCTCCGCTGCCTGTGCTTCTTTAGTCGGCTACGACGAAGTTTTCCGAGTGTTTCTGTGCGTCCCGTCGTCCTGCGGCCGAAGGATCGCGGGCTTTTTGCCATCAGGCTGCACGAGCTCGGCAGCGCGGTTCGTTCCATGAAAAATATCGAATCCGAGGTTATCATAACGTTCGTGCGCGGTTTTGATATAACGAGCTGGCATTTTTTCTTTTGCTACATTATATACATACTTGTTCGCGGAAAGTTTTCGATACGGAGAGAGAGAGAAAACACAACGATATCCGCTGTATTGTCGCGACGTTGAATAAAATATAAGCGCCGCTCCGCGAGCTTCCATACTTTATTTTCAATGCACAAGTCTGAATCCAGGCAGGTAACAAGCTTGATAATCAGCCCGGAAGGACATGTATATACACCCCGGTGAAATGAAGAAGTTCATTTGTACCGGTAAATTCTATGGGATTCGCGCGCGCGCGGGGTGGAACAAACGAAGCTGTGCCGCGCGGCCGAGTTGGTATTCCAACAATCGCCAGCCTCGCACCGAACAATGCACAATCTTTTCCTTGCAAGACGTACCTCGAGGAGGGGGAGGGATTCTGCCTCGCGGACAAAAGCGCGATTTCTTTTTTCTTTTTCTTTTTGTGTTTCGCGTTTCTCGAACATCCGCGCAAACCAAATAAGCCGTTCCATCGAGAGCTAATAATATTCCGCGCGCGCGCGCGTCGAGATGCACCGCTTCGATGATTTTCTTTTTTCTCTCTTCTTCCTCTTCCTCTTCTTGCCCCCTTTGCCAGCTGACCGAGAGATTGATTCTCAAAATACCTACTCGCGGGCTCGGATTCAGTCCACGCGCGCGCGAGCCCGGTGTAAAAAGTTCGCTCTCACCGTGGAAAATACGCGACACGCGCCCCCCGGAAACAAACTTCTGTTTTCCCCGGCGTTCAAATGTTTTCCTCTGGCCCGTCCAACTTTTAATGGAATCGCCAGAGCTAATTTATCCCGGGCGCGATCGGAGGGGCGGAGTTTTCAATTTGCCATCGGCCATGTGTGTATGTATGGTATACCACGTCGAGCGGCAGATTCGCTTCATCAATCTCGAAATCGCCCACACGCCGGCTCGTTAACGGGTTATTAAAACCTCGGACCTAGCGAAGGAAAATATATTTATTGTGAAATGCAAGAATATTTTAAAATCCCTCCGTATGGGTTTGTGCAAATATGTTTAAGGGAAGGTGAGGAGTCATACTAGAAGGGTAATAAAATGAGCTATGTAAAACGAAGATTATTGTCTAAATAATATCCATCGCACATGTACCTGAATTATAAGCTACAAAAAATGAACAAAATTTCTCAAATATCACAATAATATTGATTCATTCTCCAAAAATATATGGATTTGTGACATAATAAATTAACCGAATTAATTTTCGAAATTGACGGATAATTTAAATTGAGACACATGGACGGGAATTACTCGGCACTTGATATTTGTTCGTTACTGACAGAGTACGTCAGTATGTGACAGGACGTTCAGTGAAATTTCATTTCAAGTAAATTTTCATGAAAAGTTAAATTATCAAATATCAAGGAATTCAAGTGGATATTCACTGGTATATTACCGTGAAAGTTTCACCGTGGTGCACTCAAAAATTCATCCATCCGCTTATAATGAAATACTCTACTTTCACACAGCAGACTTTCAAGCAGTAAGGACTCAAGAGAGTAGATATTTGTTCTAAACAAGTTAAAATTCTATTTACTTCATGACAAGTAGTCAACGAGTGGATGAATTTTTTAGACTTTGTTAGCGATTGAATTATACGCTTTCCAAGTGGATAACAGCTTGCGAAATCTCATTTGAGTGTGTCACAGGGAGTTTGATCTTTCGAAAAATTGGAACTAAAATTTCCACGTGGGCTCGGGACCTCAGGCTTTCCGTGATACTCCGATGAAATGTGTCATCGTGTGTATATATACATACGAATACGGAAAACCTTCAAAATATGGACTTTTCAATTCCACAACGAATAAATCCACTTTCGAACTTTTCGAAAACAATTACCTTGAAGTCGATACGATATGGTTAGTTCGAGTATCAATCATGAAATTCGAATGAAAGTTCAAACAACAGATGAATAGTTTACATGAAACATCAAGTATTCATCAACTCAGGATCGAATTAACCATGTCCTTTTTCTTCATTTTTGCACTTTCCACTTGAAACTTCTACAAAAGTTTATGACATTTTGTCTTCACTACATTTTTCAATATTCATATTCATGAATAAAAAATACGCATGTGCTACATATATATTCACTTAGAATAATTAACCATGTCATATCGACTTTGAAGTGAATTTTTTCGGAAAATTTCAAAAATGCATTTGACTCGTTACGAAAATAAACAACCCATATATCCGTTATCCAATAATATTCTCGTGCAATTCACTATAATTATTCAATGTTATTCGGTGCGTGAAACGGGATTTCACGCACTAATGTATTTTTTCAAGTCCCTTGAACTGGAGACTCGGAACATACAATATCGTATCCGACTGGTGCATTTCAATTCAAACACTCGTGTGACCGAAGTAACACTTGTCGTGGGACACAAGCGTCTTAAAAATTTCACGTGCTAGTTGCATACTACATACTACTTCCTTCATCTGGGGTGAAGCAAATATTGGTTGTGTACCTCAACCGTGTGGACATATAGTTGGCACAACAGTCAGCCGTAAGATCGAATTGAAAACGAATGTTTCGCACGAGGGCTGCTGTGCAGACCCAGATCGATCGATCCCTCGTGAACTTGACGAGCCGCGCAATCCCTTCGCGATCGCATACACACACACGCAGCTCACACACATATATATGCAATTCCACACGATCTCCCAGCGAGAGATTCGATATAATCCGAGAGAGACGGTGGCGGCGCGCGCGAGCGTCTATAGACGAAACATTGATTAAACCGAAGTGGGGTGGGTGAGCGAGAGAAAAAGGTGGGCTGCCGCCACCGCCACAGCGGCTCGGCTCATTTGTAAGGGGGAGGCGGCCCGAGCGAGGACTTCCTCCTCGGACCGCGCGAGCGCGGTATATCGGCGATTGCTTCTCTCCTCCCGGCGGGGCTTTTCCTCCTTCCAGCTCGCTCTTTTAATCTCGCGATTGCCGCGTGTCCTGTTTTTCCCGCGACCCGATCGACCAAGGGCCGGCTCGATCGGTTCGAGCGCGAGGCCAAAAGGATCCCGCGACTGTGTTATGTGATACCTATGAATATCGAGTGTTCTCGAAATTCCTCGCCTCGAATCGACGATACGACGCGATTCGAAGGAGGAGAAAAAAAACTTTGCTGGAGGTGTAACGAGCGTAAGACACACACGCGCGAGTAGGCCAAAGTTAAGCAAACAAATTACGCGGGCGCGACTTACGCGACTCGGCGAGTTTCAACGTATACGCAGAGACGAAAGGTCGTATGTGTGTGTGTGTGTGTGTGTGGCGCCGCGGTAATTGGCCCCGATCGACGCAGCCCGTCCGAGCGGGCTAATCAAGTCGCGTTTTTACCCAGCCCGAGCTTTTTCTGATTGGCTTATGGCTCGTCGGCTCTCCGTGTGTCCACGTGAAAAATTGTCCGCTGCGGTCACTCGACTCGTGGAATTTCATTCCAGTCTCGTATATATATGTATTCTTACACCGAGAGAAAAAAACGACTCGCCGACTTCGTTGGGTCAACTACATCGCGCGGCGAAGAAAAACACGGCATGATAAACTGTATTCATACAAGTGCCTAGACTGAATTCTTGTATGGAGAACTAATGAAAATAGTAGACGTAACTACGTTCGATCCGAAGTTACTTTCACTATAATTATTGTCAGCTCAACGAAACTTGCTGTGAATTTTATATCAACTTTGGTAAATATGAAGATGGTTCAACTTCTGCTGACTCACAAGTCATTTGGAATTAGCAGATATAGTTTCGTCAATTTTGTGACGATGTATTCGAACTTTTCAAAGTCATATAATTTTAGTTTTAATGAACATCACCATCAACATGAAGTACGTCAGGAAATTGAATTTTTTCAACTGCATAGAATTCAATTACGTGTTATACTACTCACATTCACTGAAGATAATAAATAATTTATGGAAGAAGATTCTCATTTCATTTCGAACCCATGGTACGGATATTCCGATGAAATGTGAATATTGAAGATTCAAATTTATTATTCGGATTAATGAAGAAGTTGAAAAATGAACAAAAGTATGCATATTTTCTAATAAGAAATAATAGAAGTGAATACAATGGATATAGTATAGATACACATGCGTATGTATGTACACTTTTATCCGCGGCGCGAGAACAACGAGAAGTATTATTGTTCCAACGAATGCGTTTATATCCGACTGGATTAGCGTCGGCCAGGCTCTCGCGAATGCGTCCACGGGGTGATTTAAAATTCAACGATTTTTCGATCGACTCGCGGTGAAGTCGCACGTACGTGCGATATCCACGCGCGACGCGCCCCGCGATCTCTCCCGTGGAATTCGTGCGCGCGAGCGGCTATGGGAGCCAAAAGCCAGGCTGCATTTCGTTTGGATCCCGGAGGAATTTCCATTTGGAAAATGTGGCCGTAGCTCGTACACGTATACACACGGAGAGCGTCGGACACGGACGGGGCCGAGGAGAAGCCCATCGATCGGCGGCTTTTTTCCCTTCATCTCCCCGGCAATTGCGGGCTCGGGCTCGAATTCCCGAGGCGCAATTGAGCGAGCCCAGAGACGACTTCTGTACGGCTCATTACGTAATCACAACAGCCGACGCGCGTCCCTATCAGAACTATTCCAATTCCATGATGTCCGTGTGTTGGCTGAAGAATTTTGGAAATTTCAATAACTCAACGGCCACGGGCCATTAGGCAAATTGCTCACGGCGCACAAAGCACTGCTTGCTCGGTCGCGTAACAGCGTGTTGTCGCAGAAGTATAACAAACTCACCGGGAAGACGAGTCACCGGCCGCGGCGGCGAATACATACGGAAACGTCGAACGTCGGATCGAGCCAGATCGAGTATAGCCCCTATATATATATATATATATACCGAAGATCAATTTTCCCAGGGGAAAGTGTTCGCGGTGCCTGTTCCGCGCCCTCTGTAGGACGGTTCGTGAAACTTGGGGATGCTCGGGACTCGGTTTTAGATGCAATAACATTGGAAACACATTGAAAATATACCGACGAACTTTTTTGTAGCTGAACTCTTTCCGGGATCTGAAAATTTATATCATTCGATTTTCCAAGAAACCCCTTCTATTTTGAGTGAGCAACGATTTTTTAATATATTTACCCTTTTTTCAAACATTCAAAGAATCGAAGAGAACTATACATTCCAATATGTTTTTGTATATCTTCTGAAGATCTGTAAGTTTACTTTGGACAATTTTCTCGCAGAAACCACTCCTCTAGTGTATTCACTTGTTTTCTATGCGTTTCCAATGTTATTGCATCTAAAACCGAGCAATCCCAAGATTTGTGGAATTTCCAACAGAGGGCGCGGATCAGACATTGCGTACAAAGCAATTGTCGAATCAAACTTTTTCGTGAGCTCCGAGAGAACCAGTGGCAACGGAACTCAGCACATTCAATTCAATCCATCGACTGGAAAATGAGTTGAAAATTCAATATACCTAGCACTTGAAAGAAAAATAAACGAATCTTGGTTGAAGCAGGAAAATTAGCTTGACGAGCTGTAACAAGAATATTACCTCTAGGATTGAGACTCTTTCAGGCCCTAGGCCTCTATTGAACAGAATAATAAAGCTTCATAACCAATTATTCTTCAACCAAAATTGAATTTTCGTGAGTGAACGATGTTATTTTCAAAAATACGAGTTGATTTCTTAAGTATCACCGGTTGGTTCGACACTTGTATCATAGAGTCCCTGGCAACTAACGACACACAATTCAATCTCGGAGGATATACCTCCCGAATAGTTCACCCGGAGGAGTGTCATCTCCGGCGGGAGTCAGCTGAAATTTCGGGCTGCTGGGAATCGCGGATTCGACGGAAGCTATACAGGGGACGCGGGAGGAAGGGGAATGAATGTATGCATGTTGCTCGATCTGCGTAATTTTCTGCCACGCGAGCAGTTGCCCGTTGGCATTTCTCTTGTATATGCGCATACATATACGCCGACGACACACAGCCTCGCGAGCTTTTTATGTATACCCATCCGACGGAGACGCGAGTGCGTTTTTTTTTCGTGCTCGCTGATCTATTTGGTTTTTACTGTCCCGCGCGGCGAACTCGGAGCATTTTTGCCACGGCATACGGCCGGATTCGCTCGGGAAGTACTCAATGACGTTCGGTCCTTTTGTTGTGTATAGGAAATTCGTTTGGAATATACGCACTCGTTGGGAAGCAGATGCCTTTCAATTTGATCCATAGGTGTACGTGGACATTTTCCATGCCCCGGACTACGGTATCTTTGTGCTTTTTTTTTTGTTGTTCTGGTCGAAACCAATCCCGAACACGGAAAATGGAAAATATCGTATACACGACAGGGTATCGATGCTTCAACAATTTCCAGTAATTCGAGTTTCGTTTTTGACAAAGAATTTCCCTTTGCGTTTTGTCATCCAACTCCGAGATTGCACCAACCCACGCGCTGCTGCATTTTGAAAATCGAACAATTCCTCGCTCGCGTCAACAATGCGGAATTTGATTTTTTCGAACTCACCACTTTTTCATATACACGCATTTTGAAAAGCATATACTTCATCGTTTTTTCATTTTTCTTCAAATTCAATTTTCTTCAAAAGACTAATAAAACACTAATTGATCAAAATAAAAAAAAAAATACGACTTAATTATACTTGCATATTCAAATATGCAATTAAAAAAGCAGCATGCGAATTTCCTGATGAATGTAAATTCTCGAAATAAGTATTCATTACAATTTGTCTCGAGCTTCTCAGTTACACGAGCATTCCGATCTTTAGACGCACGAACAATACATACACGTTTGTAATTTGCCGTACGACGACTGATCCGCTCGCGATGGACGTGCACCGAATTTACCCAAGAGCTTATATACGAGCGCAAGCTCTTCCCTAAACAGCTAGACTTATTTACACCGGCAGCGAACACACGAGCTACAAAATCGGTCCGGGAAAGTAAATCCCTCAAATGCTCGGAGAGAAGACGAGCTTGCGTGTACCCTTGCCTCTATCCAAAGTAAAAAAAAAACGGTGTCATCAGTAATTACGTTACTCTTATAAATTGAATTTTGGTCCAATTAGGAAAGAGCCTGAATCCTTGTCGAACTGATTATTTTTCTTTAACCAAAAATTCATGGTTTTTTTTTGTATTCCTCGGCACACGCCAAGAAGACGTCGTTGCTACGAAAAGTTTCCTTGGAACAAATATATACATTCGATTCGTTAATTATCGTTTTGTAAATCGAGTGGGTGTGAATCTTCATCCAAGTAGAATTTCATTTGAGATAAAGTAAAAGTGACAAGGACGAATATTCTGATCTGACGAATAATTTTTGTCTGGAATGTGAAGAAAATCTACTTACTTGGATTCGGAATATTTCTCACTAAAAAGGGAAAACATGATTGTAGAAATTTGTAAAAATAAGCGTGTAAGAAGTGGAAGAGATGTTCCAAGCCGACTCACCGAGCTTATCCTTGAGTCCGATGCACTGGGATATGTGAGGGAACTGGAGTATCTTGCGCCATTTTTTGCTCTTCCCCTTGTTGCTGTCACCACCGCCTGAGAGCATAAACAACAACTTTGTCACCAAACCATTCAGCAGAATCAACTTAGGGTAGAAAGAGAGGAAGAGAGACAGAGAGAAAGAAAGAGAGACTCTGTCCTGGGAGCTGAGCAACGGGGAAAAAATACATGATATTGATCGCAAGGACCTAACATTTATCCCTAATAGGTCATGCTGTCCAGATATACTCCGTATATTTTTCGACAACCTCGTTTTACCTCAATTTTACCGACGATATACAATATTCAAACGATCAATTCCGTTTTGGGAAACTGGGAGAGCTTTCTTTGCGATCTTCAAACAATGCCCAGAAAATATTTTTAGATTTTTCGGAATACTGCAGAACATTACCTGTTTGTTTATGCTGGGGTGGATTTCACCCCAATGTGGCCATTACGCATTTCTACTAGGTTTAATCATTGACAAGTTGAACCAATTATGGTTAATTATTGATCAAAATCGGACGAGCGTACGGAAATATTGATTTATTGAATTTCCAATTTTGTTGAAAGCAATGTAGTAACCCAAATAGATTTAATTGTAATTGGGAGGGGGGGACGTGGGTAACGATTTGCAATTAAAACGATCGAATCCACGATGCGTTGGAATCGGGTGAAATCGCGAGATAGAGATACGAGGTCGTTGGATCGAGTTAATCCATCGTGGGCAGGGTTTAATTCTTTTCTCTCGCGATCCTCATTTTCTAATAGAAACGAGCGCACGAGAATAATAATTCAGGAGGGGGAAAAAACCTACTCAGCTATTCTCGGGGCTCCTTTGTGCGGCCGCCACCCCCCCACGATTACCACTTAAAACACACGAGCCGAGCCGGTAATGCGATTTCACATGTGACTCGCACGCGAATCGTTTTACCTACGGGAGAAAGAGAGAGAGAGAGAGGGTCGGACTGCCGGAGTAATTGCGATTTATGCGGATATGGGTCGAGCCTCTTGTCCGCAGATTAGCCGGGCAACTCGCGCAATGGGTCGAGACCCCGGCTGCCGACGCTTGTCCGAGCGCGGATTTACTCGAGTTTCGGTTTGCGCCTGGCAGACCGCACGGAGTCACACGTATTACAATGCCCTCGTCTCGTTCGTTTCCGAAATTGAAACGTGCGTGTGTGGGCTCGCGTGCACTCGAGCGTGGGGCGAAGGGGGGAGGGATTATCGATCCCCACGTATGCTCTCTAAATCTGAAATACTCGAAAGGTTATACCTTTGCGTTACTGAAAATTGCATGACCGATGGATAACAGCGAACGCGCTCGCTTGGAAACAAATAAAATATTCACTGTTCCAGACTTTTTTTTCCCCAGGTGGTTGACGGCTTGCGGGTAACACGATCCATCTTCTTAATCAGTAGAAATTAACGAATGAGTGCAAAAAATCGTAGTATTCGATGTGCTCTAGAAGGTTATTTTGCTTATTAATAAGAATACTCATTGAATATATACCGGACGAATGCAAACATGTTTGCGTAAGTATTTTTTATACTCTCTAAATTCTTTACAGTCAAAATTTTACTGTAAGATTCAGTGAAACATTTTCAACTTTACTGAAGGTATATTGCTCAATGCAGTACAGTGAATTTCTAATTATAAATATAAAATGATCGGTTCTCACTGTAATACAGTGATCGACATTTGACTGAAGCATACAGTGAATATTCAATATTTTGCCTACGTAGGATAACGTGTCGTGGTCAATGCGTAAAATACGTTTGAAATTATACCACTTTGAAGAAAAACCTGTGATTTCGCGTGGCATATTGAGTGCCACGTAGTATAAAATGCGGATAGAATCGTGATATTCAGATGTTTGATTTCTGTAATACTCAAAGTACAGTCTTCAAAGTGCCAGCTTTTAAAAAATTGTCAATACCCGTGGAATCAAAATACAAAGATATTCAAACCTATACTTATATATTCGTTCCTTCATATTGGTAAACATTAACGAATACGATCCCGTTTGTCTGCGAGTAAAGTGAGACGATTGAGCAACAGCTGTCATCGAGCTAATCTTATATATGCATATCTGTTTACTCTATGGCGGTCACTTTAGTAAACAGATCTGATTGTATACTATACTGCAGCTCAAAATCGCAGGTAAAAACGATGATATTATATTTTTCAATAATACCTCATTTGCGACGTTCGACGACAGATATAACAGTCAAATGTATCTTTAAAACATCTATCTTACCAACGACTAAATGGGGACGAATTTGGAGTGCGGTTCCAACTGAATCGCAAGTTTTCACAAGATTGAGTTTTCGACATCTATCCTGTCGTTGATAAAAATTGACGTAGGGTATCGCACGCAGTTGGGAGCACTATTGGTTTTTCGTTAAAATGGAATCATTCCAGTTTGGTGTCAAGTTCGGGGTATATACAGGACAACTTTTGAATTTAGCCGAAAGTCATCTCCGTCAGCTTATAAACTTTTCGTGTGCTCTGAATTTCAATCCGGCGTATGTGCATCCAATGAATAAATAAATAACCTTATTCCCACTTCAAAAATATTCTAATTCTGAATATTTTATATTTGTTTTTCCGTTGAATAATCCCTGCGGTTTATCATTAATGATAGATTATATATATATATATGCGACATGATATATGCGTCGTAGTTAGCGAAATTCTCGGTTATATTGCGGTGACAAAATTAATAGTATGTCCTCCGAACTGGAACAAATACTGCCTGCACACTGTTAGAGATATTATTACTCAAATTAACGTGCATGTAACGATAACCTATATTTTCACAATGGTTAATTTTAATTGATTGCAATTTGGTAAAGATATTATCAATTTTGGAAAATAAATGTAAACTCGATTTTGTCTACCACGTCGAGCCGTACTATTATATCACAAGATAATCAAGTATACGAGTTCAAATTGTTTACCGCTTTCAAATTGTCCCCGAAGGAATGTTTTGTCGGGTATGATTTTTCAGAGAAACGTTTTTCTCAAAGGGAAATATCGCACTCAGATCTCTTACAATAAGAATGCGTGCGGTGGTCCGCTGGATCAATTTCTAATAACATCGTAAATTTTCTCTCTGGTTTTCTCATGACCTGTTTATCGCGAATTCCATAAGCAAAGAAACCTTTGAAATTCCCAATCATGTTTATCACGCAGGCATATTCAGATCCACGCTACGAGCTCGTCACATTTAATAATTGAAAACAGAACAAAAAAAACGGGAAATTGGATCCGAGGCTACGTTCAAAGGCGCACGAACGCGTCCTCCGCCCGGGGCATTGTAAAATTGACTCGTTAAAATTAGCTGCGTTAATTGGGCGCGGGCACGACGGGCCACCCCCGCAGCCCCTAAAAATTCTAACAACACACCGGTACTCGCTAATGGGCAACACGCGCGACTCGTATAAATATGAAAAGTTTGCTCGGCACGAGAGAGAAAGAGAGAGACAGAGAGGACACAGAGAGACGAGTCTTATCTCATTAGTTGTCAGGCGTAATTACTCTTATCTCTCGTCGCTGCGCCATTACGCGCGGAGAATAAAGGCCAAACTAATGGTTTAATTAGTCTGATGAAATGGTCGAGCGGAGGAAGCGCCGAAACGCTCCATCGAGGAATGCGCGCACGAAAGGAAACGAGTCGCGTCTCACAAACACACACACACACACACGCGATACACACAATGCCGCGCGGTCGCCGCGATAAAAGTCGCACAATCTGTGCTGCGCGTCGCGTGCTCGGGGGAATTAGCCGCGCGCGCGAGAAACCGCGACGACTCGACGACGAGAGAAGTATAAAGCTCTTTCAGCGATTAATTGCCGCACGCGGGCTTTTGGAGAGTCAGCGCGATCCTCTTCTTTCGGCTAATCGCTCTTCTGCGGCCGTCTCGAGGGGGCCGGTATTCTGGAAACGAGCTGCTATATAGGTTCGATCGCTCTGACGTCGGGTCGCGCGCGGCGACTGTGGTGTATAATAAAACGCCTGGCGCGCGCGCTCGAATAATCAAGTTGGTTTTCGGAATCGATTAGAGCTCGGCTATATGGAGCTCGCGCGCCCGCGAGCGGCAATCACGTAACGTGTATCGAGGAGCGTGTGTGTGTGATGAAGAGGTTGTAATTATTTCGCGGGGGGGGGGGAACTTTTAATACGTCCTTAAAGAGCTTTTAATGGATCGATGAATAAATTTCCAGACTCTTCGCAATTTCGTACGTTTTTTTGTTTGGACCCCTGCGAGACGCTTTTTCAAAGTCAATGAGAGCTTGAAATGTCAAATGGATTCTTGTGAAATAACAATTCGATAATTTATCCATCGTTTTATTCACTTGTTATTCTTACATCTGTATGAGCATATATCCGACATCATATTCGGACTAACTTACTAGGGAGAAGGTCAAGCCAGCGGATAATCGGCGACTGGCGGAGAAATAATTTCTTCAACCCGACTAGTAACGACCCGTTGAATCCATCAGAAAATACATGACGTACTTCTATAACAGGCGATCACGTACTTTCTGCTTTATGCGCGTTCGAGTTACCGAATCACCAGTCTCCTGTACGGATAAATGACTTTTCCCTTTCAGTGCTTGCATAAGCGTATTATCAGAAAAATAATTTTCTTCGCACGACGACGAATAAAGACGAAAGTCGGCGATTGTTATCTACAAATGACATTCTTCGATCTAAAAACAGCTGATTTGCGTATCTAAAAATTCGAGAGATTTTCTAAAGGAGTACAAGTCCATTGGAAAATTCACTGGTTTGATATCGACGTTTTTACACGTCACTGCGATTCCATCGGTGCGGCAAAGAGGCTTTGTACGGCATGAAATAGAAAGCAATTTTTCGGGTACTTACAAATTTTCATCGTATTTTTTTTCCACGTGATCCCTTGTTATTCGGACGATATAGGGTGGGGCTCTCTCCCTCGCGCGCGCGGGCAAAGCCCCTAAACAGTCGAGGGGATGATTGATTTGTCTTCGGCAAATGTCCGTCTTATTTCTCGAACAATCCACTGCGCGGCCGAATTTACGACGAGGAATAAAACATAAAGGAATAAACGATCCCTCGAATCTCATCCATCAGAATAAAAGTCCCACGTCTTCTTTTATCATTTCTAATAAGACCATATATCCATATCTGCGATATAGAATTATACGACGAGCGGACGAGCGTAAAGCGATATATACGTATGGAATCAAAGCGCGACCCCCACGACCACTCGAACTTGGGTGAGGAAAACGCGAAATACATTCACATCGGTGCGCACTTATTGAAATCAACACGTGTTCGCGTGATGCATAACGCTCGGGGTGCATCTCGTGTTCGAGCTGTATATATATCTGTTTCGCTCGCGTCTCCTCTTGCGCGAGTCAGGCGCAAAAGTCGCTTGGGTATGTGTATATTTGCGCGACATATTACGCGCGCCGACTGCACGTTTCGCTTCTCCGGAGCGATTTTTCCATTTTTTTTTCTTGTCGATGTGCACCTGAACTATACATATCCATCCACGCGCGCTCGGCAAATTTACCTTGGCTGCTCGATTATCACACTGCACGTAGCGTCAACCTCGATTGGATGGGACGTTAATTCGGCGCGGCGTTACATCACCCGCGAATAAAATCACGGGGTTTCTTTTTCATTATAATGTTGGTAGAGGAGAGTGTGATGTACCGGGCGTTCGTGATTAATGGGTATATTTATCCGAGTTTATATACGCGCGGCTAATTAATGGTGAAGCCGTGGCTATCCAATTACATTGTATAATCAAAGGCGAGCGAACAATCACTGTGAAAATAGAATCTCCATTCTACCGAGTCATTTTGAGCCACGTCAAACGAGATATTGATGCGCCGAAATCGCCGTGGAATGCTAAATTCGTATACAATAGAGAAGCGGCTTCGTTAGGCACATTGTCACAGGAATAACTCCAAACTCAACGTGTGATAAGCATTTTGTTTTTAAAACCCGCAGGAAATGGCCTCATTTCCACTCGTGTAAAGTGGGCGTGAAATTCCTCGTTTCGAACGTATTCCATTTCTTCCTGTATTTGAATGAGAGGAAATTATTTCCTCCTCGCGCTGTCATAGCAATGTTGCACAAATCAACCTGAACTTTGAGATATTTTCCCAATCAGCAACTCGATTTATACACGTTACTGTTGATTAACAATTGGAAATTATATTATATAATATATAATAAATTATATGTTATTATATTTTGTGCATTAAATTCAACAATCAGGTGGTTATGAAAAGACGCTGACAAATTTGGAGTTCGAAATTGATGTAAATATATATGTCGAGATACCTGTATTTACCTTAATGTGCTTGTAACGAGTTCCCATTGCAGGTACATTGATATTAGCTGCTTTTGTATCGGGTAAGTAATGTTGCACTTTCGCAAGGAAATTGAATTAAACATTTTGAATTCGGGAATCGATCATCTTTAATTAAATGACAAACAATTCATTTTGGAAATTTGTCAATATTTCGACTATAAAACATGGCCGAAAAGCAGATTTCAAGCTTACTAAGAGCTAAATTTTTCATCCCATTACTGTAATACGTCAAAATAACCATACAAAGTAAAATTTTTAACCGGCATAATTACACTGTAAATGACATTTACAGTTGAAGTATATCTGTATAATACATAGAGAAAGGTAAATTATTTACTGATTATATCTTAGAAAAAAATTCTCCGCGTGAAAAATTAGTAGTTGGAAAATGCAAATTTGCGTTGAATTCACGACTATTTAGACTAACTGATATCATCAGTAAAAAATGAATTTATAATATATTGTTATTATAGAACGTAGCACTTTAAAATGACTTAAATTGAATGAAAAAGAAGAATACTTAAAATACAGAAAATTCAAATTATGCAATTTCTTGAAGTACGCTTCGATCGCAATGAAATATTCATGTGACCCATTGTCCTCTATATAATATTTAATTCGTACCTTTTTCCATTAATTAATGGGACATGTTGGGATTTTGTGATAAAATATGCAAACTTACGCAAATATCAACCTTCAAGAATCAGATTCTACCAGTTCAGTCTCGCGTGTCGACCGATCCTCTCACTGTTTTCGGAATATTTCAAGTGGAGAGAAAAAAATATCATTGCCTATCTGAATATGAATCTTATATCTATTCTCGTGGTTTTTTCTTCGTTGATTTTGCTATTCGAGTGTAAATTAAACTGGCAAGTTCACTTGAAAGAGTGTTTATATGAATATTCTGATATGGATTCGACTGTTTTCATCATTGACCCGGTGAACATCAATCAATATTACAATCAAATAAATCATTTGATTAAGGAAACGTCGCTAGTAATCCCGACGTTAATGTACGACTCTAAGAATATTGACAGTTTAAACAGAAAAGATGAGCATAATAATTATATATCAAGCTTTTTTTTTGCATCCAAATTATTTGTGAAGTTTTTAAAACTTCATAGTTTCAATGAGGGAAGAAAATTCATAACTGATATATACACTATTATGAACCTATATTTGAGCCAACATTCGAACTCAAGATGGATAATAGTAATATTTCATCCTCAGATGATTCCCAGCTATGCGATTAAACAAGTTGTTATGAGTGCGTACCTTAATCTGGCGAAAAATAATTATAATGATTTCATATTCATAAGAATAGTCGATATTACTGTGGGGTACCTGGAAACTGATACGATTTTCGACTATGAATCGCCAATATATGCCTTACTTCATGGCTACAACATACATACAAATGAGTATTTGACCGTGGAATTATCATCAGTGCACAAGATTTTTCCCAAGACTTCAGAAAATTTGAGTGGTCGGGAGTTGATAATGGCGTTTTATCCTGACCATCCAAACTTTGATTTAGTCATAGATTCAAAAGGCTGCATAGATTCAAAATCATTGACGACTCCATCTGGTATGATTCTGTCAACCATTGCAAGATCGTGTAACTTTACCTGGAAAATCGTCATGATGGATGGATACCTAGTTTCATCCAACATCAGCAAAGATTGCATTGTGAGTGATATAGGTCATTCTCTGTTTTATAATGAAATAGACGTGGTAGGCAGTATTACCTATATACCTAATTTTTCCACGGGTGTATCCATCTATGACTTGATCGATTTCGTTCAAATCAGACGTTCTGAGAATTTAGTTGTTCTGATACCCATACTACGTGCTAGTAAATTAGAAAAATCCGAAAACATTCAGATGTGGCTTTTAACTACAGTGGTAATAGTCTCAATTGTTCGATTAACGACCAGGTTGTTGAAAATAAATGGCAATTTATGGAATGTAGAAACCATTTTTCATGCCATGTTAGGAATGAATTTGCAACACGAACCAAAAAGTGGCGTGGAAAAATTTTTATTTGGCGGTGTTATTATCGTATCAGTTTTTTACTCAGTGGCTTTCATAGACATAATGTTTGACGTGCAACTTAATATCGATGAGAAGATTATCCTCAAAACATTTGAAGAACTTACGGAATCTAATATCAAATTTATGACAGATCAATTTCATATAAACCAGATATTACACGTTGAAAATCCAACTTTACATAAAATGGCTCGTGAAGCTGTCACTCCATACACTCTTTATAGCTGCATCAGAAAAATTATTGAAAAGTCTTACAGGAATATTTCATGTCTATCGACGACGACTCAAGCAGATGTGTATAATTCATATTCCATTTCAAATAATCGAGATGGAAAATTTGCTATTTTGCAAGATTATATTTTTCTTCAGTGGCCTGTATTACTAACTTCTAAATACTTAAGGCATAATGGAAGATTTGACACCATCATTCAATACCTGACAGAGGCTGGCTTAATAAATAAATGGTACCACAATAGTACAACTTTATATATTTCTAAGAAGAATCTTACAAAGATTGAATCAGACACTGAATTAGAAACTTCTAATTTGTTTAATAAATTAATCATAATTATTGGACTTGGTCAAGTTTTGACTCTTCTGATTTTCATCGGAGAGTTGATTATAAATCTTTTGAAAACTAAAGAAGCGTAAACATACAACTTCTTGTAATGACTCACAAAAATTGAAGAAAAAATTGAAAGAACATGCTACAACAGGAAAATGTATAAATGAATATAAATATATACTCATGAGAAATTAAACATTCGATACCAATAATCTTCGAATATTTTGAGAAATTTGTCAAATGAGAGCGTTTTGCGAACGACTGATATTCTCTCACATCTTTCTCGAGATTTTCCGTAAAATATCTAATAATACATTTTTGTTGAGATATTTGAACCAATTTCCAACTTCCCGTTAGAATCCTGTTATACAACCCAAAATATTTATATACAAACGAACATTTTTTTGTTCAAAATGATGGCATTAGCAGTTCATTAACTATTTCGTATCAGATGACATCACTGGATTTTTCTGATTTGGACACAAACACTCAGAATTGTTCCCCAAATGCTATATTCATTTCACGAAGCTAATCACAAGACAAAGAAAATTGCTTTTTCTTGGATACTGAAAACTTCCAATTACTTCAGATGTAATGGATTGTAAATAATTTCATCTGGGATAAATAAATATATGTTACTGTAACATTTTTTTTAGCCTATATAACTGAAAAAATCACATACTCATAGTATTAATGTCTTTATTTTACCAAAATTTTAACTCAATTTGATGCTAAAAAAAATTACCATTCGTTGATTTTCAACGGTTTTATATTTTACGAGAAAGAGTTTGAAGCACTTCCTACTTTATTTTTGTCAATACGTCCAGAATTGCGAGCCATCGATGCGATTCGTCACTCTTTTTCCAGGAACTGAAATACTCTCACACAGTCCGGCTGTGCCATTGGAATCCATTTGAAAAATAAAACGTAGTTTTGGGTGCGCAAGTGCATCAAGAAAAAAATTGAATTGGAAACAGGCGAACAGTGAGTTTATATTGTTTTTCAAGCGAGCGGCAAATATGCCGTACGAATATTTCCTCGCCGCAGTCTAACTAACCATACTTCGGTTACTCTAATAGCTTATATCTACAGCCATGCAGTCAATCGTTTCAATTTTCCGCATTTATTCTGTTAATCATTATTGTACATCATTATACACGTGCAGTATGTATATAGTGTTGATAATGTTGTATAAAACCGGATAAATTTATAATATATCTGCGGGAAACCAAAACGCCTCAGACCTTAAATTTCATCTCTCTTCAAATATACGATTTGTTTTTTGTTTATTTTGCTATAAATAAGTCAAATATATATGATATGGATCTTATTTTATGTACGCGTGAAAATGTTTTTCGAAATGAGTGAACGTTTGAAAAAAATTGGTGAAATGGAAAAGTAGCTTTTATCCCTCTTCGACGACAACAGTGGAATATTTCGCATTTTGAGCTGCTGTCTCGCAAAGGGCACAGTCCAATCTCCTTTCTCTCTTTTTTTTTTGACGAGTTAACAAGCCACTCTAATTTGGCGGTGCCGCTCGTCACGCTAATTCCAATTACTCGAGCCGCGGCACGCGCTCCGAATTTATACTACTCGCGATTTTGTCACGCGCCGCGCGCGAGACTCTCCGATCAAGTGGCATTCGAACGCTTTCGTTAATTTCGCATAAACCCGTGAATAATTTGGACCATTCGATCGACTCGTTGAAAGAGCAATTAATCATTTTCCTATTACTATATAGTGGTTATAAGAATATCCAATATGCCACGGGACCCAATATGGCCTCCGTTGTTATTACGTACATTGGGTGCTTTCTGGACACCCGTGGCGGTCGGGTTGTGTTCGTAGTATTAAAACAAATTTTTTGATCGCGCCCTCATCCTATACCCTATCGACGTATAACGACCAACGACTACTCTATCTTATTCGAAAATTTTAATCTTTCAATCAGTCGCGTCAGTTTTCTTCGAATTATCTTAATTTTACTGAAACGTTGTGTTGGAATAAAAGGGTGCAAACGCGTCTAATGTGCCCCTTACGACTAATCATACGGAAACACTTGGGAATACCTCAAGTATTCACAATCCATGAATAATTACTCGATATTGATGAAAATATCAATTTAGGTCGATTTTTCATCTCAGATGGTGAAAATATATGAATTGATGAGATTGAGCCATTGATTGACCATATTGGGAACACAAATGTTACAATGCCCGATTTGCGAAAAATCTTTTGGGAACATTGGGTTCCCTTACCTTAATTATTCTAGAAGGGGCAAATTTTCATTCTTGTGATACAATTTTCAAGATTTCTGGTCTCGGCATGAGAACTAATTGAATTAGAAATTGTCAGTTGTCCATCCGACGTCGACTATGTTAGTTGAGTTGATTATTTTAAAAGCTTCGTTTATTACGTATCGGACACCCGTGATATACATATCAACAGGATAAAAGTTAATCCTAATGAAGGCTAGGATAATAATCCCATTATATTGGAAGGACTATCTCAGGGTCTTTTCAAAACAATACCTTCCAGCGGGGGCTATCAATGTCAAAACCATTAAATTTCTTTCATATTTCCCATGGTTTCTCGTTCTAATTCAATCTACGGCGCCGTAACGTGTTTAACCCTTGGCGTTAAAATTTAATCAACCAAGGATATAATGAAGAGGAATAGCCTCCTCGTCTTTTTCCTCCTTCACTCTGTTTAATGTGATAAAGCGACAACATCGCTCGGCTAAATTCATCCGGAACACGCAAATTCAAATAAATAGCCTCAGACGTATGAGCATATGCAGAAGAAAACGTCCGTAGACGCTGATTTTTTTTCAGTGAGGCCCACAATGGAGTATACCCACGATGTAATGATGTACAGTAACGTCTTGACGACGTTGAAAAATATCTCTCTCGGAATGGTTTATTGTCTTGCACAAGTGTTTCTCATTGCATGGGTGATTAAACGTGAAAACCGGATATTCCATATCAATAGAAATATTTGATTAATGTATATGTGGGGGAGTGTGATAGACGTTCGTTAGCAGTTAGTGTAGTGTGTTTGATGAATACTCATTGTCTAAGGGTGTGTGCGACTAAGTGTGGAGACACTCCCGAGGGGCCGGTCCACCCGAATGCGTCAGTCCTGCCGGCCTCTGTCGGAGACACATGTATAACTGTATAGCGTACACGTGTTACGGCATATGCGCGTCCGGCATTGCCTCTCATATTGTAATAGACAATGAACATAGTTCAATTGTGGTTTCCTCTTGGACTGTTCCCGACCAAACTCCACCAGGTCATATGCAACCGACTATATCTGGAAGTTTTACGTGTCACGCGTCGAACCACCTGTTACGGAACATTGGAAAAAACCAGCCATGCGGGAATTCAAAATCGCCAGTGTCCAACTATCGTGTGACGCAATGTCCGATTCAAAATAACAACGGAAAGAGAGAGTGTGTGTGTGCAATCCAGCGGAGATGCTTTCACAGCGAAGCTACAGGCCATTATCGCCTATGTGCTCATGGGCATTTGGCGCTCGACGACTCGTTCACGGGAATCAATATCGGACGCTCCAATTCGCCCCGGCACGCGCAAAGCTACACACGCCCACGCTCTCGCGCGCGCGTGTACACCCATAATCGCGCAAAACGTATTGGACTGCTTTTGTCGTTTGTGTTTGTGTTTCGCTGCAACGGACTATTTGCCCGGAGCGACGTGGAATTTTTTCATATACGCGCGCGCGCGCGCCCCGGAAGCGTCTCTTTTTTTGCATCTGCGAAGCTCCGTCATCTGTCTCGAGGCCGCACTCCGCCTGCTCGAGCTCCGATGTTTTACGTATTTCAGCTTGTTCCGAGGGGGGGACGAATTCCGATGGAGCTTTTTTGAGTACCGTATAGATACGCGTGATGAAGGGTAGGTCGGGGCTGATTTTCCCGTGTTTCCCGATTTTATTACACCCATCAATCGTCCCCGTTTCGAAATTCTCGGGAAAAAAAACCTGCGACTCCGAGTGTTTTGCTCGATCGCCATAGGAGAATTCCCCGATGTACGTGTCTGACGTGGAGAAATTTTTTTATTTGAAAATATTTTTATGTTCTGTAACGGGTACGGAACTTATAACCTGTGGGTTCTGGCCAATCCAAGTGAGCTATATAGCTTATGAGGTTTTAATCAATGATTGATTTTTTGAGTGTAAGCCTATTATTTTTGGATACTTGAGGAGTTATTCTAGCCGGAATTCACCTAAAATGATATTCTATCATCTTTATAAGTATAGACAAAGTGAAAAATCACATGAGGATTCCAGAATATCACGAGTCAAACACTTAAATAGAAAGCTTATGCTTGCAAATCCTCTCAAGACCTACGAAATTCGCAGGCATTATCTCCGGGCACGATCGCGAAGAGAAAGAGAGAGAGAGAGAGAGTAGCAGCAGCAGCATCGCGCAATTATATCAGCGTCGTTATCAGAAAAGAAAACAGTTTGGGCGCGATAGGCGAAAGGGGCCGCGGCGGGTTCGTTAACCCTGGCGCGCTGACGTAGCAGACGGCGAAAAATACGAAAGAGAGGTGCGAGAATCAAGAGCGAGAGATGGCGACGGGGCATTCGTTTATTGGCATTTCTTTTTTTCTCGCCAGCGTAGCCGATCCCAGAGAATAAATTATGCAAGTGTCATTTGTTGTAGAAGAGAAAAGAATAATTCAACAATGCGAATCTAATTGAATAATTCGAATGTTGAAATTTATAATAGAACAGATTGAATGGCATATTCTCCAATTGCAAGCTATTCTTCCGTGGACTATTCAATATGTTTGATTCTCTTCTTCGCCAGTGCTACATGATCGTCCAAAATAGAAATGGTCACCTACCCCTTGTTACCCAACGTGTTTTTTTCTCAACAAGTACATAAAGCGACTCATTTTTTGCATGAAGTGCGAACAGATAATGGCGCATTTTGAATCGTGCGTGACCCACATTCAAGTGACGATACATATTACTGCCAGCCGACGTAAACTATCGACATAACTCGTGACTATCGCAAGTGTTTTTAGTCCGACGAAAATATTAAGAAAAAAGGTTTTTAAATATATTCTTTCAAGCAAACGTCTAAGAAGAACTTCACTTCCCGTATTTATGAAGAAACGTTTTTTGATAACCCTTTTTCTCCAATATCTTTCACATTCAATTGTTTTTGCGGGATTAAAAATTGTCAAGTTATCATATCATACTCTCCAAGTTGTCTCTCAATTGTCTGAATTGTACTCTCTAAAACCTAACAATGAAAGTTGGATGGGCTGTTCGCTGAAAATCATCAGCAAAATGCCGGGCGCCGTATCACTATGTGAGTGTTGATGTGCTGATGTTGCAGTGTAAAAGTATGTATATAAAGAGCTTTCTAGACATTTGCGACATCACCGCAGAGCATCAGTCAAATATCGGGTTCAGTGTTAAAGTGGAATTTCACTACAAAAAAAATCAAAGAGTACCCGAGAGAAGCTGACGCGCAAAGATTTCGTTGCTTCGAGTATGCGTAGAATGGATCACGAAACGACACTGCAAGCTCTGTCGGTGGGAATCAGAGGGTGAGGTGAAAATCAAGGGGGAATCTTAGTGATAGCGACGATGGCTCAGTTGGTCAAGGCAAGCGTACTTTCGGGCAGTCCTTGCCCAGCGGAAACCGGAGGTCGTGGGTTTGATCTCCGTCGGGAGAGAATCATTTTTCGACGATGATTGTGCTCAAGAGCAAAAGCCGTATAAGACTCGCAATAGAACTTCGGGTAGGCTATAATAATAAAAAAATCAAGGGGAAATCTTGGCGACTTTTCCAGGGGATTTTCCGACAAAGAAATTGAAAGAGTGAGAAATTGAGAATAATTTAATGTGTGTTGAGAGGAGGGAGGAATACTGACCTTCTCTGGCTTTGAGGTACACAGTATTGGCTACGATGTTCTCCAACTCCATCAATTCCAGCTTGGAGGCAAGTATTGGGCCGAGGGGTGCGGAGGCGGCGGGCCCGCAGCCTCCGGTGCAGCAGCCTGCAGCCTCTTAGCCCGGCCGGAGCCTCCTCTCCCATCTGCCGGTCACGCAAGCAGCCCCGCAAGCTCTCACTGCTCGCGCGCGCTCCCAGTATAGTGCTCCGCTCTCTCTCACGTGTCGGCGCTTCCTTCTCTCCTTATCGAGTCCTTCTTCTACGCCGTCTTCGGCCTCCTACTGCTCATCCTCTGCCGGCCGGCCGATTTGCCCTCCTGAAAGCACAGCGGGTCACTCGGTTAGCACACACGTCCATTCGCAAGTGCATCAAACTCGTATATATGTACATGGACCCCCCGCGCAGCCCGTGTGGCTCTCGCAACACTTTGACTCGCGACTCTTTTTGCCCCTTTCGTGGATTAGTGTGAATTATGAGCACTCAGACTTTTTTGCCACTTATTTCTGTCCCTGCGTTTGTCTTGTCGATTGTAAAAGATTCAGGCTGAGGGGGCGGCCATCAGGTGGGAACGGAACATGAAAAGGTCAGTTGACTTTGAAAAATTGTTTATTTGCGATTTTTTTGACATATTTTTTAAAAAATTTTAGTCTACTTTCCGAGGAGCCTCTCGGTGGTCTCAAACGTTAAAATACAACTTAAAACGTGATGATGTTGAAACTGGCATGTAACAAACTGATGAGCGGCATAATACGGTCATTATTCACCTGATTGACTTGAAATATTAACTGCAGCTTTGAGATACATAAACTACTTCATAAATTATCTCAGATGCATAAACATACTATCTTGATTCTTTGCGATCAACGAAGAATATATATTTTTTATGAACACTTATGAGCAGATTTTTTCCGCAACTCTGAACTTGAAGTTCACATTTGGAAGAATTATTATTTTTGTCAAAGCCAGATAGTGCAATAGCATAACTCATTGATAATAAAAAAAATTTCTTCTTATTCTAATCGCTTTTTTGTAATTTAAATCAAAATGAACATTTTTTTTCCATTTCTCAAAACATGTTCCATAAAACCGCGAAATTGTATGGTTACATTCTATTTCAATTCCATTATTTTTAGCGAAGGAAAAAATCATTTTTCAGCCTTACAAAGTCAACTAAAACTCCTTAAAGGTTAGAGAGGTTAAAGGGAGAGGGAGAGAAAACGTCGACGAGACGACCATTAGGATAAGTTGATTTTACACATCTTTATAACCTCCGTCACAAACTGTCAAGCATGTTTTACTGAATTTATTCCATGAATCCCATATTAATCCAGTGATAAACCGTGATACTCATCGGAATGAGTTACGACTGCAAAAACGTGCGACTATTCAATTTTCATGATTGCTTCAGGATTAACACTGTATACTTCTGTTAATTGAGAAAGAGAAAAAATAGCCACCAGATACGTATGAATCATTAATGAACGAGCCCATCAGACACCGTATATACGTGAAAAAATTATTCGAGTATTTGCTTCGGAGAAATATTTTTCCAATTTTTCACAACAAATTCACATCAACAAAGTGGTTTCGCAAGAAATATCTTTTAAAAACATTCCGGGTAAAGAATTTCAATAACAAGTTGTTAAAATATTCAAGGTATATATATTATACACAAGGCAGCGCGATTATTTTGGCGCTGGATTGCTTCGATCCATTAGGATAATCAATTTGTACACTCTATTTTATCCTGCTGTTCTCTGTGAAAGGAATCCTTCTAATGGAAAATGGCAAAATTAAATTAAGCCTGCAAATTGATTCTCAGTATGACACCGCTAGTGTATAATGGACACGAGCATTAAATCAGATGAGCTATTTGTACGCCGACGGTTGATAAGAGAGCGAACGACGCGCGCGAGACGACGACGACGACGACGTTGATATCGAAGTAAGGATTTCGGGAGGTGATGAATTCGGAGAAAGAGGGAAAGAGGGAGAGACGAGAGAGAGAGAGAGAGAGAGAGAGAGAGAGAGAGAGAGAGAGAGAGAGAAAGGGAGATTATTAGAGCGAATACGCGAGGGACGGGGAATAAACGGCGGCGCACGGAGAGGAGGAATGCGAGGAATGAGGAGAGAACATCCTGCCGATATCTGCGCTTGCTCTCGCTAAAATTCAACAGTCTCAAACTCGTTCTGGTCTCTCTCTCTTGGGAGAGCAGAGCAAGCGCGAATGTAAGACCAGTTTACGAGGGTCAGCTCTCGCAAAGAGTGGGGGAGCCGGCGGGCTGGTCTTTTTCGCGGACTGCACCGGGGGGACAGGTGCGCGTCGCCGAGATAAGGGCACACAAGCCCTCAAACCTCGCGTTCGAATCGGGCCCACGGAGTATTTTCCCACTTTTGCACGAAACTTCATCGCGGATACCGTTATTAGTATATGCGCGGGTCGAAAATAATTTGGGCGCGAGTAAACTCGATTCGTCAACGAAAACACGATATAGAGTCGATTTTGCATTTCGAACACGGGCGATTTGCGTCTCTCGAAATTCCGTTATCCAGACTCGGCGAGCGAGAGAGAGAGAGAGAGAGAGACTCTATTTTCAGCCATATTCCATCGAGAACGGCCGAAAAAGCGCGCTTGAAACTGGATTCCATCACTCCACCGCGGCGCGAGCGAGTTCGATCTGAGAGATCCCGTGCTCAGAAGTGTACCAAGGCGTATATTCATTAAAACAACTTTCGCTGCACACCCGAACCGGGTTTTATTTACAGACGTATATAATCCGAAGGGATACATACATCTTTACCGAAACTTTGCGCTTCTGAGTTCTTTTTTCGCTTCTCCTTGGCCGGTGTTATCCAGCGTCTGGTTTTCAATTCGCGGGCACACACCCGTGGAAAAATCCAAAGGAATCGAAAGGCCTATGCACACTCGTCGACGCCGCCGCCGCCGCTTGTTTGTTCGGTTTTTTCGCTGACACAGTTAGGAGGTTGGACGCGCGCGTGTGTCTCTCAATACGTTGGATAAACAACGAGACGTGACGCGGATATACGCGTTTCGTCGCGAAGAACACGCCGCGCGCGCACGTGACGCGATACCGAACAGCTGATTATTGAGACGCGATATCCTTTTCACTCTCGCCGCGCTCGTATCAATTATGCAATTCGCAGTCGAGGCGTCGGGTTCGACGTGGTAATTTTTACCCGCAGTTTGAGGCAACGAGGAGAATTCCAAGGCGCGCGCTCGTGTGTATATTCGCGAGCAATCCGAAAACAATTCCTGTACCCGGCGACCGGAAAATTCAACGGATATCCTGCCGCACGTCCGATTTTGAAATTTTCTCTCACGTTTCGAACTATATCCACCGAACCTATGACTTTTTTGCCCCTTCTAGTCCAGCACGTAGGATCTCACGCTCTGTATAAAGTGAATAGAGAGACTCGCTTGCAAAATTTTCGAGCCGCGTGTGCAAGAAAACACTGTGGCCGCGAGCATTCCGCTCGGGGAGCAGAATGTAATCCGAAAAACGCGGTTTGCGCGTCTAGCCACTCGAGGCTATCTGTCGCGCGGTCTCTCTTTTGCCTACACATAACTATCGATTTTTCCGTGGCAATACGCCACACTATACAGGTGATCTACGGTACCAATTTCGAATTACAGCCGCACAAGTTTCCGTTTCCAGTTACGCATGGGAAGACCAGGGTATATGAGTATTTTTTTTTCCTTCTTGTATATACGTTTGAATCAAGGTTTATACACGAGAGGCATTGATACACCCTGCTTGACAGGCTCGTGTATAGTGACTTTGACGTCCGTTATATGGGAAGTACGAACTTCATTCAGACCTGAAATTATTCCCATTGAAGAACCTCGCGAACTTTTCACCGTTTTTTCTTTGAGCCTCTCTTACCCGTGTGATATTATATTCGGACGAGACGCGCGTAACTTGGTTCGTTCACGGCGGAAAATCTTGATTGGAATTTCGCTATGTCGAATCTCTGACTGAACTCGCTAATTGAATTAGACGCGAGTTTGCCATGTCTGAAATTCCCCGGAAATCAGGGTTTCTGCAAAGTTGGAAACAACCTTGAGATATGATTAACATTAACGAATTCATGCAATTTCAATGCTTTTGCTATTAAGAAGTCGACTGATAAACGTTAAAACGATTGTTGACATGGATAATTGAAAATTCCAAAATTAGTGTACGAAAAGACTGCGTTATTTTAAATTGACAAATATACTGACGTTTCACACGACGTTTATCAAGTTTCAAATCTGTCATTAATTCAAAGTTGTGTACGCCATATAGTGAAAATATGTGCTTCCGAATCACAGTGCATATCTTAAATCCCTGGGGATGAAAATTCAGTGTGAGTGGAATTTCACTGTTATCTACCCGCTTGCAGCGAAATACTTTAATACAGTGAATTGCCACGCGGTAAAGATTCACGAGAGAGTGTTTCCCAACGGTATGTAGACATGGAATTTAAATCTGCAAGTCTAACAATTGTAATGGTGCACAGGTCACTGGGTTCTCATTAACAACAACAATGCATCGTGTTGATTGTCGGGAGTCTTCAACTTCGGCCAGGCAAATACGAAAGTTTTAATGAGAATTGCCTGGACTTTGAAGTTTCGCATGTGCACACACCAACTCCGACGAGTCGCTCAAAAACGTCGGCCCCAAAAACCAATTAGTCACCATTCGACAATGAATGGACTCGCGGGATTAATCCAAGAATCTAAATTCGCGCGATCGCGAGCGCGGTATTAAAAATTCAAAGCTTAGCGCCGAATGAATCATCCGAGCTTTCAATGTCGTCCCAAGTTACTCCGATAAAATGCAAAAATTCTCCCCGCGTCTCTCTCCTCCGTTGCGATAAATCAGAATCACATTATCCATTGTACGTTTTAACTCGATTCTGAAACAGCCATGGCGGGTCTCGGTCGGCTACTTATTCAAATCACCCAATCGACCTTACTCGCTAGTCTCTGCCAATCGTGGCGGATCTCGCCAGAAATAAATCTCGTCTAAGAGCGAGCTCATACGGAACTTGAGCGTGTGCGCAGGCTCCGCGTGTATCGCGCGCTGCATCGACGTCGGCAAGGTGGCCGGAATGAATCGAATCAGAAAACGATGATGGCCGCAAACAATCAAAGCGTCAAAGGCTAACTGTGTGCTGATCGACAATCGTCACGTCACTCGGGAGGCGCGACATCGATAACCGAGCCACCTTACGTCGACACGACTTTGCGTGGCGAGGTAAACTCCGCGTGAAAAATTAACGAACTCGATGGTGGCATCGACTGTGAAAACCGAAGATTTTACACTCTAATTTAGAGAAAAGAATATTACAAGAGTTTTGGAGAAATTCACTGTGAAAGATATTACGGAATTGGAATTTGATTAAATCTCGTAAGATATCTGATCATTTTTACCACAGATTACAGTAATTTTCTCCAAACTGCACTATCCATTCGTTAGCTTCCTTAATACTATACCCATCGATTTGTTCAGGCTAATAGTTATGATTGACTGTAATATGTTTGAGTAGTAAATGAAATACTGAATCATCATAATTTCACCCAAGTTATATGCTAATTCGACTACTTTTGTAACTTATGAATATGTGCCGAGTCCTTCGTGAGCAAATGATTAAAATTAAATCGGTAAATTACCGACTCAGTTGAAATGGTACCGAGCACGCAGCGCAAGATTAAAAATAAATTTTACCATGATTGTCGAAATCATAAAAATGAAAAGAAACTGTAGTAAAAGTAACTGGAATGTCAGTCTATGACTAAAACTTCAAATATTCTAGTAAAAGTTACTAACTCTTCTCGTAAATTTTACTGGAAGATTTCTTGTCGTGCATCGGGTAACGAGGTGAGTTTACCGAGTACTCCGACTGTTTCCCAAATTAAATCTGCTGACTGAATTTGCGCTCAGCCAACTCTCTGTGTATGTTAGTTGTTTCAACTAAAATGTTACATTTTGACAAAGTCTTGAGTGAAATCACAAAAGTTATGTAATATTACAAACTAAATACTGAAACTACTAGATGGTTTTGATCACAAATAGAATATCCCATCAAAATTTGTCATATTTGAACGCATGGAACTTCTTCATCCCGATTTGATTAGTAGATTTGCTGTGAAAAGTTTGGATTGTAAGTTTAATTGGAAGGTAACGTGAGGATATTTCTCTGTGTAAATTACAGAAGTTTATAAAAACTGAGCGCATTTTATTTGAAATTATTTTTTTAATAGTGTATACTAGATAGAAATCTAGGAAGAATTAATTTTTTTAAATTTTCAAATAAAGTAGCGAAAAATATATTCTTTGGAATAAAACTCCCCCGTTCCCTCTGTGTCAAATCGTGCGCTGGATGCTATCTACAACTGAAAGTGAGGATTCCGCTACAGCAAAGTGGAAGCAGACGGATCGATGTCTGAGCCATGATGGGTCTTTTTTGTAAAAGTACACGCAAACTATATCATAAGCGCTCAAGACCTCTTTATATTGTGATCGAATTTCGTCCGGGAAAGAGTCGGAAAAATTTGCGGAAATGATTTCCCGTTCTATACCACTTATGACTATCAAATTGTTCACTTTACACGGATTATATTACGACAATCTATAAATCTCAATGTTTTTCGAATAAGTGACAATTATGCTAAATTAACGAAATTACAAATGCTCGATTCAATATTCACATTTCCAGTGTCGAATCAAAGAAAGTTTTCTATTCGAAAGCCAAAAGAATTCGGGGATTGAAACGAAAATCCGCGTTCCCAAGGGAGAAACGAAAAAGGAAACAGATCGAGAGCAATTTGTGGTGCTCTTTTTCCTACAGCGAAAGATAAGGCATTATTTCGCCAACGATAAATTTCGAAATGGTCAAGGCAACAAAAGGGTGCCTCGTACATCGGGCCCTCGGCGGCGGGTATTAAGCCCCCTAGACTGCTGAACAAATTGGGGTATAGAGTATGAAGCCGGGAGCAGAACGAATTTGTGCACAGGAGCGATCTCGCGCACGTACGCGTACACAGGAGAGGGAAGTTCTAATCCAATAACGGGGCGCTGAAGATGTTGTCTGACAAAGGAGAGAAGAATGCCACCTCGAGACGCGGTGCGCCAGCCCCCGGGCGCTTCGAGCGTCCTCATTACTCCCCCAACACTGTATTTTCCCGAGGATTTTCACCGGAGCTCGAGCTCCGAACAACCACCGACAAGCCAAACTATATACACATTCTATGAGTAGATATGAATCATTCAATCACAGTCTCGCACGTGAGGAATTATCCTTATATAGCTATAATGTATGTTGTGTATTTCAATTACACGCGAGGAGGTTTTGAAGAAGAAATAAAATCACTTTCTGATTGATGTATTGTGAAAGCAGTGTTGGGGAAACTATACTTTCAAATTGTGGTTTTGAAATTTCGCTTGGGTGTTATGATTTACGATTTCATAAAATAATATTCACCGTAATTCTACAAAAGCGAGATCGTTAACACCTCTAGCTATGGCTTGTAGCACCACAGCTCTTTTAGAACCTGGTTGATCAAATCTAATATGTAGTTGAACTGTGTATGGAGATTGGAGGTCAAATTGTTAAGTATACTAAACTGGGTTAAAGATCACATTAGGATGTGATTCAAGATCTGGCGGATGGTAATCAAAGCTACCCCGTAACATACATAACAGACTTACAATCCTTTTACTAGACGTATGTACCGTAGCCCTTCCCCTCAATGTCTACCGTACGAAATGATCTTGGACTCAATACAAACTAATTTATTTGATAAAGTTAAACACTGGTTATGGTCCAGTGATTCCTAACTCCGTAGGAAGTAAAGCGACCTACTTCCAAGTAGTTAGAACATTAATTGGGGGGTATGTCACTTCAGGATTATCTTGAATATTGAAGCGTACATTGTCAAGTGCTTCAGCAATAACGCTGTATGAAAAACAATATGGCTGAACAAGTTATTATGGTTATTGCGGGCACCACTGCTAGATCATCTCCCGGAGGTTAATGGAACTGTTAACACTGTTCCTTATGTGTAAAGTGATGGCCTGTAAAGTAAAGTCAGTTCACTTGTGACTTGATTGGTTATTTTTCTTGTTAAGATAGTGAGCTTCAGTCAGTGTCTTCAACTAGTGTTTTGGGGTTCTAATGACAAAATGTCTTCGTCAGAAGCTAAATAAAGTATGCATTATGTAGGTTTTCAATCAGAATACACATTGGAATGAATTGGAAAGTGTGTGAAAAATATAATCTTTAACGATGTTCTAACAACTATTGAAATATGGTTTGTAACGCTTGAATATAGCAGTACGTCTTTATATGTAGCTCTTGGTTGGGAGTGACGAATACAGAACTCGCTCTTTTTCAAAGGGACGTTCAGGATTTCCCGTGCCATATAAAAGTTATTCACTCTTTCATAGTAAATTTACAAAGAAGCGGATTTAACAGAAAAACGTTCTCATAATTTTCTTTCAAAAGAGACAGTTTAGAGCATATATAATTAAGAATAATTTCAAATTCACCAGAAATTTACTTTGAGCAAATCGATGCGTGGGTCTAATTGTACTGGAGCCAACGCCAGATGTTTTAGAAAGATGTACGGGACTACGGATGGCGGAACAATCGAATTAAACACAAGTACAAAACACGAAAGTTAGCGCGCGTATTAAATTATAATTCAGTTTAGAGAACACAGAAAGACATTCACATGGCTGGGTGATTCCTTTTCCAAAGAGAAAAATCCAGGAGATTGTTACAATTTCTTCGTATGAAATTCGAGTCTTTATCCGAGAAAAAAGCTACATGGAGTTGATGTATTTTTTGCAAACACATTTCACACGAAATGTTTTGAAAAAATCTCAAACGCACGCGTCCCATGAAAAGATCCGACGGAAACCCGTACAGCTCTTTTCTAATTTCCCCCATTAATTCAAATTCAGGAAAAAAGGAAAAATCCAGCCCCAGCGCTATGAAGCACGAGCGCGAGATCATTAAAAAGTCGCGCTCTCTTGCCGGTGTCCCATTCAAACTCGTACATCAGTCCCGCGGCGTGTCGATCGAATGGAAGAATTTCCGCGAGGTACAGTATATATTGGGGATGATGCCGGCGAGATATCAGACGCGGCGAAGGCACTTCCGCGTGTCTCTCGTATATGTGGATATATATGTATACACACACATGCGCGCGGACGCGGAGAAAAGAGTTGGCTGTGCGCGCGAGCTGCTGGGGAATTCCTTGGCGCCGGAACAAGACGTCGCGATTACGAGATTGCCAGGCGAGCTCGCGCGCGGCCGAGAAAGAAGGAAGAAAGTGTTAGCGGTGACGAGGTCAGGCAGGCTGGCGCCCGAACCTTCTCCTCCTCCTCCTCTTTCCACGCGGGCGCTGAGCTCGTGAAAGCAACAACGCCCGGCGCAATTTTCCTCCCCCGCTCTCTTCTCTTCTCTTCTCTCTCTTTCCGAACGATGCGCCGCTGTATGTAAAGCAGCTCTGCTCTCCACGTAAAACTCGCGCTAGATGTGGCTTTCTGATACCGCACGCGGATAAAGTCTGCGGCTCTCTCGCTCTCTGATCCCGCAACGATATAATAGTGGGACGTCGGCTGGTAGACGTTATATATGTATTAAATTTAACTCACGTGTGGTTTGCCGTTTTCTTCGGCTCGTATTCTATCTAACGCTCACCGCTCACTGTTTTACGAATAACTTTATATATATATTCCGTGTGGTTGGATCTCTTTTGGTGATTATTGGTGGCTTTGGAGTTAGCCGTCGTGACAATGTGGAGCCCTAGATAATTTTTCAAAACTTTTCCAAATCTATCGTGTATAAAGTAGACGAATCTTATTTCGCCAACATCTTGTGATATAATATTGTAGTGACACCCTCCATAATTCAAAAATTGTTTAAATGGTCGATCTTTCAGGGCCCATCCGGAGTGAAGTGGAAAAGGATAAATCACAAAATCCACCACATGTTTTGTTGAAGCGACGTTACGCCAGTATGGTTCACTGTCCTTATCAGGCAATTCTTGTGATATACTTACAAACACCTGTTACTTTGACTTTTTTCAGATATTTATATTTTTGATCTTCAGTTTAGTGACTATTTCAAGTAATTATGGATTCTCAAGCCGTAAGAGCAATATAAAAAATGTCATTTTTGTTATAGCTGTCATTAAAATCGGTGACTCCTTATTTTCTTTAGCTCAATTTCAATTTGGTTGTGTTAGGTACATTCTGCCCAAGTTTCAACTCGATCTATAATTTTATATGCTCGAGCTCGAATGTCGTCGGAGCTACTCCGATAAAATGCGAATTCTCTCCCGATAAATCAACTTCACGATATCCATTGTACGTTTCAACTTGGTTTTCCAAACAGCTAACGCAGTTCTGTTGGCTTCTCATTCAAATCACCTCGATCGACCTCACTCTATTCACAGTATTTTTTATGAGGATAAAACGTTGATATTCACGGCTGAATAATTGTGTGTAGTGTATTTATGATGAGAGTATAATATATGGTATATTGATTTTTTTTAGTGATATTTCAGAGAAATATTAGTAAACAGGAAGTCCTATACGTGTTTTGACCTAGATCCAACTTAATCACCAATTTCAGAATAAATAAAAAAAAAACAATGTAAATGGTTAGATTTATATTCGAATTTTGTTATGAGAGAACATGAAAAATAAGGTACCTGTACCCAATATGCGCCACCTAAGCGAGAAAGGTCACTACGCCGCGTCAAATGAATATTTTCTAACATAATTGGGGTCAAATGAAAGGTCTACTCAATACCTACAGAATGAGCTAAGTTTTTCTCGATTTGAACAGTTCTACGCTAAGATACCGCGGTTTAAAAAAAAAAAAAAAATTTCGAGAAAAAATTTTTAGTGTACCCAATATGGCGCCACCCTGAAAATACTTCTTTTCATCCAATTTGAAGCATGAAGCATGTCTGAAATGGATAAAATACAAACAAAAAATTATATTTCTGATATAATTTTATTGGAAAATACATTTTGTCTTTGATTAAACCATAGTAAATAGATTATATGAACTTCTAACAACCTAAATCAAATCAAGTTTTCAGTTAAAATTCATGAAAAACCGTTGT
This sequence comes from Aphelinus atriplicis, assembly GCA_020882685.1. Taxonomy (NCBI): domain Eukaryota; kingdom Metazoa; phylum Arthropoda; class Insecta; order Hymenoptera; family Aphelinidae; genus Aphelinus; species Aphelinus atriplicis. The sequence continues at coordinate 70,995,913 of CM037074.1, read as the reverse complement.
TTTTTGAATTAACAAAATTAACTTATGCAACATCTAATTCCAATATTAATCTCTCAAATTGATGAACATCCTTATTTGTGTAATTTTAAATATAATTGAGATGTTCTCACTGAAATGGAAGAGTTCAATTTAAAAAAATGTCCGAGCCTACTTGGGGCTAGCTATTGTCATGACGGTAGAAAAATTCTGTCTGATGTTTTTTCCTAGACAGTACTTATAAACGCATAACCTCAAGATTTTTCTCGTTATAGGATAGCCAATATCTGCTAAGCGTTTAATTCGACTACATAATTCTTCGTTCTGTACTGTCGTTAACGCATATGGTCGACTCATTTTGCTTTTCTCGGATATGTTTTGTTTGACATATCGTTGAAATGTTCGACGAGGTATCTTATATATAGTCGAAGCCATCCTCTGCGATATCTCACCTTTTTTGACCAGCTTCAGAGCTTGAACTAAATTCTCTTTCCACCATGTTTGGCGGATATTTACCATCAATGGGTTGATTGTAGCTTCTAGAGCAAGAAAATAGGGGTGGCGCATATTGGGTACACTTGATAAAAATAACGAAGAGCTATTGAAACGATTGATAAAAAGGTCATACAAAGAAAAAAAAAATTGGATGATGTAGATGGGATGTCAAGGAATCGAATGATATGTCGCTTGATTTTTTTGACCCAGTTTAAGGGTATTAAAAAAATTCGCACTTACCTGAGCGAAATTAGATCGAGAATGAAAAATGGCGAAAAAATGGAGAAAACGAGCTCTAACAAGTTGGTGTAAGGGTTTCCGATCGGTGAAAATGTTTTCTTTCTTCATTATTTAGTATTGCCGACAAGATCCTGTGCCGCGGCGATGCTCTAGACGCGCGTATATATGAAATACGAAGGGTGGCGCATATTGGGTCCTGGCGCATATTGGGTACACCTACCTTATAAAAACTGTAGGAATTTCAAAGCGATACGATCCGGGGATAAACATCACTTTTCTAAATCTCACCAAACAAGGGATGTTTTGTTTTTAATCTTTACTGGATGACTATTAGTTTGCTTCACTGTAACAATCAACACTATATATTAGAGTATGTGCAAATCGAAACTCGCCTCGAGAAGTAATTAAATTACAACCACTTCGATGTCCAAGCAAATTATAAAGAAGAGAATTTCCAATGAATTAATTCCGACGATTATTTCCAAATGATCAGCGCAAAAATCGAGTATAGTAATTGACGACTAACAAGATGAAGTCGATTGTCGTAAAAAAAAGAAACTGGTAAAACTCTTGGAAGTACATTATTCCGACGTCGAGGGTGATTTTAAAAGTTGGCCAGGAAGAAAACTACTTGTTTATGGGCGGGTTCCATGGGTCGCGACGAGGCGAATCTGCATAAGGCAAAAGAATATTGCGGCGCGGCGATGAAGTTGCGAAGTCTGGCGCGCAAACTTTGACCGAAGTATATAGCTGAATCAATTTCCGTCTGGCGGGGATTAACCGACACGAGACAAGCGTTACTGGAGGGGTGAGCGAGAGCCAAGAAGCGGAGTGAAATGTTCGGGTGTACCTGCGTCACGGGAGTACCCGAGATTTACACGATGATGAAACGGGGACGCGTATATATCATATAATGTACACACACACACACACACACACACACACACTCGCAGACAATGGGAGCTTGCGCAAGAGTAGAGCGTGATTCCGAGCCGGGGCGAAAAGTCTCCGAGGCCGTGTTACAGCACGGAGCAGTGTAACCGAGGGGTCGTTCAAAAATGACGTAACGCATTTTCCCCTAGGATTTTTGGGGAGCCCTTGCCCATCCAAGTTCAACACTTCTATGCGACCCCGTCACGTGACGCAACAGGGTTGAACAACCCCTCCTGTTTCGTAATGTGACAGGGCTCAACCCGACCCTCTCTCCTGTCACGTAACCTGTGTCTTAGGGGCAACGTCGGGGAGACATTTCCCCGTCCTTAGTTTTCCAACCTATCGTTAAGCGGTTTTTTTCCTTTTCTTCGGATGTAACGAAGATTCCGTACTCGTCTCTCTCAAGAAAGGCGTGGGATTTCGAGGATAAGGGAAGAAAATAACCACCACAAGGCCTCGATTGAAATTACTCCCGAGTACACGAAGGAAAAACGAAGCAGGAAGTCTGAGGAGGGGGGGGGGGGTTATCGTAAAACTCAGCGTGTCGGGCGTCACACTCGAGCCATATACGTTCGTCACGCCGCCTATATACACGAGGAAGCCGCGACAAAGCGACTTTTGCCGGAAATACTCGCTCGAAGAGAGTACCCCGGGTGTATGAGCCCGATCGACTTGGACGCAAATCCGTCCTTCCTCCTTTTTTTCTTCCCTAACGCCGCGCGCGCGAGACGCTTTTTCCCCGCGGAGAATTTCGCCTCCGTCCCTTCAGGGGGGGGGGGCGAGTGTCGAGAGGGTTGGGAAACGCGACTGGCGACGACACTCGGCGCATTCTCGCCCTCTCGGCTTAGGATCGGTATATACGGATTTGCATCGGAGCCGGCTGCCGCCTCGGCGTTTTCCGCGCGTATATATATCAACGACAGACGCCCTTCGCCGCGCCGAGAGAGAAACAGCTTGGAGCCGGCTAATGAGCCGGCGCGGCTCCAACGCGATTGCCGGCTCGCTTCCGCGTCATCCGTCCCAACGCCAATAAAGTACGATTCTGCTTATGCTTTTGAATTTTCAAACTCCGATGCTTATTGATATTGAGATATTTGTATTCATTAGTGAGCTTCGTTATGTCGATTATAAATTTATTTCGAATGATTTTATTAAGAGATAAAGGCTAGGCTTATTGGGAAAGTAATTTTATCGACATTTTTCTCTTTTATAGTAAAACGCGTTGGGCCGGAAATCGCGGTCCACGATTTTCGTAGTAGCTGTCGAGACACTGTAAAGTGCACTTCAAATTGTATCTGTTTTGAAAGGTTCACAAGCAACTTTTTTTTAGATCAAAAATATTTTGTTTTGGGACTAAAGTTTCGCTGGAATTTTGTAGAGAATGTCGAATAATTCAATTTTATACCTCATTTTCAACACTAGTTTTGCCTAATGTTTACCATGTAGTTCTCTGAACTAGTCGGTATGCCTGTATGTGCTGAGAAAATGGCAATCCAAAGTCATTATCCACGTGTACGAAAAAAATATAAAAACTCTAATTGTTCACATAGTAGTATATTATGCAACTAGTGCGTAAATTTTTTAAGAGGCGTGTGAACGTGTCGACGAGTAGTAGGTGAAACCGATTGGTTCTTACAGTGGTTTTGAACCTCTCTACGTCATATTTGTGCTGCATGTGAGAACAGGAATCAATCACGTGATTCCAGAAAAATTAAATATTTTCCGAAAATTGTTTGGTTCCGAACGATGCGAACTTTCGATACATATAAATGACCAATCCCTAGTTTTTCCTTGTTCGACAAAACCAAAATATCAGCTGAATGTATTATATACATCGATGGGATTAATTGGACGTTCTCCTATAAAATTTTTATTCATTATTTTCCATCACTGTTGATTTTTGGACGTTGTTTTTCCATACGCGTTATGAAAAATACTGTATCAAAAGAAAATATTCCCATAGAGTTCATCGAAACTCATCTAGTCGTTTTATTTTACATTCGATCAAGTTTTAAAGTAGTATATTATGCAACTAGTGCGTGAAATGACGTTTCACGCACCGGATAACATAAATTACTTTAGTCACAGTTCATAGTAGGATCCAGCAGTTCATTTCACGTGGGACTTTGGGTATGACTCGTTCAGAAAGACAATTTCGATTTTCCACCCAGAATAATTTTCATCTTTATTATCGAAAATTACCAAGATCGAAAAGTACAAATACAGAATTTTGACGATTCGTTTCTCCGCGAAAGAAAGGAAATTTTCGTCGTTACACATGATTCGTTGCGAAAAGGCAAACGTTGTCAAGGCAGAGGTTTAGCTTCGACACCGGTGACACGTTGAATCCAACCGAGATAGTTGTAAACGACGGTGTAGACGCCCGGGGCCGTGTAGGACGCGCATTCCAAGCCAAAAGACGTGACCCCTGCGAGTTTGCCCTCAATTAGGGCCGGCCCGCCCGAGTCGCCCTGACAAGTGTCGGTACCGCCCTCCCCGGCGCAGAACATGTTCCGCGTGATTTTGATTTTGGCCGCGAACTTGGGCCGCTTCAGCGACTCGTAGCCCTTTTCGCATCTCTCGCTGTCGACTACTGGCACCACAGTTTCTTTCAGCTGCTGCGCGTTACCAGTCGACCAGACCTGTCGGATCAATAATTCTGATGGATTCGACGGATTTTATGAAATACGCAGCTTATTTGAAATTCATCTAATGATACGATCGTATGATGAATGAATCGAGTTTTTTTTCTCGGCGATTGCTTTTTTTATGTCGATTGTTAGAGCTTTCCAATATCTACGCGGAGTATTCATACACACTTACTTTGTCCTTTCCGAAACCAGAAACCTCGACTTCATCTCCAACTCTAGGAGGCCGACCCAAAATTTCAATTGGTTTTTGATCGTCATTAACTTCAATAGGATCCTTCAACTATAAAATATTGTTTAGAATGGTTAGTGATGAAAATTTATGGATTGATATTGTTTTGATACTAACGATTGAAAGTAATCTAATTTTTTTTTTAATAGTTTGATTTTGAGCAAATTTCTAGTGATAATACCTTGATCAGGCCTATGTCATGCTCGGACGTGTACTTATTGTAATCTTTATTGAAAATTCTGAATTCAACCTCACGACGTCTTCCTTTCTCTGGTAGGTCCGAACCGACTATGACTTCTAATTTTCCTGGGACTTGGCTATGAGAAAAATTTTATTAAAACAAGCTCGATTTATATCGTTTAAATCTCGATAATCATTACATATTTGAACCTACTACAGACAATGAGCAGCTGTGACTAGCCAACTATTAGAAATTAATGTTGCTCCACACTCCAAGTTACCATCGAAAAGTAATTGAGCCTAGAATCATCAAACAGTATAATTTTGAAAGACAACGATAAGAATTAGATAACGCATTCCAGTACAGAACGAGAGATAAAAAATTGGATATCTCTCTGACAATGAACACACTTTTTGAATAGTTAAACTCACTTGATGAGGTGAATTAGTAATTGCAATAAAATTGCCACCGATTATACCGTCTCCGCTATCACCAGATGTTTCCTCGAAAACCGTATCCTCCGGAGACAAATCATCGTCTAAAACCGTTTTTTAAATTCTAAAATAAGAAGCAAAAGACTCTTGATTTTCACGGATCTAAAATACACTCAATGATATTCACCAAGGAAGGAGCAATTGCCGCCAGCGAGCAAGAACAAAAGACTCCAAAACTTCATCGTATTACAACGTAAAATGATTGTTTTTTTTTGCCGCACGGGCCTTATATAGCACTCGTCGTTAAATCGAGTTCTTCGTAAAATTATGTTATTGGTATTTTTATTGTCTTCGCGATGACAACGTGCACGCGTAAACTCTTCGAGCGACAAGCAAGTCGAGACGAAATGTGAAACTTCACCCAAGTTCGTAGGAAGTATAACAATTTTCCAAAATATCTCTTGGCAATTCACGGGAGGCGGAAATCCCTTCGAAATCAATTCTCAATAACCAATAATCAATAACCAGTCTGATGTTTTGGTTCCTTCTAATGTCATATTGAAACGGGCTGCGAATATATGCATATATAGAGTTCCGAGAATTGGATTATCGTACGTTTCCAAGAGTCGAAACGTCCGCCTCGAAACTCGGGAAGAGCTGACGCCGCTAAAGCCGAATATGTTTGCAGTACACATACATGTACGCATACAGAGTGTATATACAGAGGAAATGCAATCATCGGAACGATAATCCGGTGACCGAGTGGAAAGTTGCAAAATGCTCCCGCGAGAGCCGGAGGTCTTTTATTTTCTCTCTCTTTTTACAAAAACAGTCGAACCAAAGCACGAGAAGCGGCGCGCGGGGGCCACGTATAAATGTTCAAAATTCCATGGCGAGCCGTTAAGCTCGTGTTGCCGATCGCGGCCGATACACACGCATGAGCGGTAGCCGAAAAAGGAACAGCCGTGAAATTTTTCGTTCATATAACGGTATACTCGCGCGTATAACCTCTGGTGCGGAGTTGCGCGCACGCACACACAGGAAGCGCAGCGCGTAGCTATACGTATACGTGCGTTCGAACGAACGAGGAAGCGCGTGATCGCGGGAGGAAGGCGCGCGAGCGAGAGAACGAACAAACTCCTCCCCCACATACACACACTCGCTTGCCGTCTCCCGCGCGCCAACTTGATGTATATATAAGTATATTCTCTCTCCGGCTGTGCTTTATACGTGAATGATGGGCTACGCTTTTCTCTCGCTTTGCGTGTATATATGTACAGTCGTCCAGTTTTATGGAGTATTTTGTGAAGTCAGCCCGTGTGTGCGTCGAAGTTTCACAGCTCGATATTACTCTGTTTCGGTCTGGTGCGCTGAGTGCGTTATTTACGTTCAAAGAAATGCACTCCATCGTCTCCCTCCCTCTCTTTTCCCCAATGCGTATACGCACACACCGTTGGCCAAATCATCGTAACCGCGCACACACATGGGATTTTTCTCGTGGTTTTTCTGGCTCGCGCCTTTTTTTCATCTTCGATTGCCCCCCTCGCGCGAGAATCGTCGATAATCGAGAAATTAGAGTTATGTCGAAGATCGAGCAAAGCACGACGAGAAACGGAGATATAAGGAAGAAAGGTTTGATTTTAGCGTGGACAAATATATCGCCTCCGATATGCCGGGGAATTCAAGCGAATGAATGGACAATCGTTAGACGAAGCTCCCATAGCCTGGCACATCCAATTTGTCATACCCGTTAATCGGGAAGAGAATATGTTGATAAATCGTACAGCGAGTGTCTATAACTCAAAATGGTAGTTTTTTCTGAAATTACATGATCGATTTGTGTTTTTAGAAGTCGACACGCAGCACAGATATGATGTAGAGGGCCAAAACAATTCTGAAAACCACCAATTTCTCTCCCTTTTGCCGTTGGTTATGAACGACGCCAACTTTGGATACATTGAGGAACCTTCGTGTGATCAAGGATTGAATAAGAATAAGAAAAAACAACGGAAAATTACGTTTTACGAGCACAAAGAGGAAAACGGCACCTCGCTTCTTTCCATTCCCTAGTTTCCTCGCGCGCGCACACACGCACGTACACACGCGCGTTCGTAATTCCTCGAAGAATTAGCATGTGTCATCAGAAATATAGCCGGCTGACAATGGATCGAGGCGTGTGAGACGTGGGACGAATGCGTTGCCCGCGATGAAAAGCGCCTCTTTCGTATACGATCCCCCGACACAGGCATATCTCACAAGATCTCCATATACCGTGTCCGGACGAGTATCAACCGAGGAATATCGAGAAAATGAAAGTTGGATGAAAATGTTTGCCTTTGGGATAATTCGCGCGTGAGAGCCGGGACGTACACTGAAGCATCCGCGTCGCGGGATTAGCTCGCGGCTTTATATACTTTCGGATCTTTTCCTCAGTGTGACAGGGGGGGTTTTACGCTATCGGGCAATATAAACGAGGGCAAACAGAATCGACTGTCATTCTTTTTTTCCCCGACCAACAAACTCCTCCCGACTTTCCGAGACCAATATATACCCCTAATTACCGAGAGGGGGCTGTTCGTGGCGCGCATACGATCCATCGGGCGTACCTATAAGTATATATATATATTCTACCTGCAGCCGCGCGCGAGAGATCGTATGCGCGAATATCCCACCGTCGAAATGGGAAATGGCAAGCCGATAAGGAGCGAGATTGGCTCTAGTTTGCAATCAAAGATTCTCTCGACGTCGTCGTCGTCGTCGCTCGCTCGCCAACCGCGCGTTGCAAACTCGTGCGCGCAATCTCGAACCCCGTTTGAATGCACAATGCGGTGCGCCAATATCCTTCCTTATCATCGTCGTCGGTCAATTTGTTTATTTGCACTGGCTCGCGCATCTTATATATAAGTATACGCGTCACCGAATCAACATGCCTCTCGACGGTGGTCTCTCGCAACACTCGCGGCATATAATTGTAATTCACGCGCGGCCGGGGATCAAAATAAACACGCGCGCGCGCGCGCGCGAGCGAGCATGTGTGCGTATACGTCTGTCCGTGCAACATGTGACGCGGGAGGAACGCTCCCGCGGATCTTCCGGAAAAAGTTTCGCTCTCTTCTTATCTGCTCGCCGCGCGGAAGGCACGTATCCACAAAAATGTACGTATAAATAAAAGACCAACATACACACGCGGACGTGTTTTTGCCGCGTCAACTCGTACTGTCGCGCAGCAATAAATTCGGTTTATAAAACTACCCGTAGCCCGCGACACAAGTATAACACTTGGGGGTGTGCGCGTCACGCGCACGAGTGCGGCAATAAAAATGAAGAAGCGGCTCCCGGCCGGTGCATCGCGCGCGTCCGCGAGACAGTATACACACACCCACGCTGCAGAGAGCGGGTATAAATTTTCTCGCTGAAATGAAATAAATCAAACGTCCCCGGCTGTCTCTCGAGAGCACATACACACGTACATCGGGGGACAGCGCGGGCAGGCGGGTGGGCGCGTATACAGTCACGTGACGGCTCGTGTACCTGTTGGCTGCAGTGTGCGTGCGCTGCTCTCCGGGGATCGGTGCTCTCTCCGTGCGCGGCACGCGAGACGGAGCAGCTCCTCGCTGGGCTGCTGCTCGCACCGCCGCCGATGAACAGGTGCAGGACTCGTGGACGCGCGGCAGCTGCTGCAGCAGGGACGACACACAGCGAAGACGCGCTGGCTCGCGGGGCCGGCCAACTCAACAAGTATTCGCGGCTCGCGCCCTTCTCTCTCTCTCTCTCTCTCTCTCTCTCACTCGCCTGCTCTCTTCCTCCGATGGGTATATGCGTACGTGTATATATGTGTGTGTACCGCTGCGAGTATCGTACTCGCTCGGAGAGACGGGCGCGAGTGTGTGTGCGAGCGTCGGCTGGCCCGTCTCACTGAAACACACCACTTGCACCCAGGAGAGCTGCTGCTGCTGCTGCTGCTGATGCCGACGGTCGCGAGGGTCCCATGGGCGGCACCGGCACTCGCAATGGCCGCTCGCTCGTCTCCGGTGGTGCAGACACACGCGGGGGGCAGGCGGCGCGCGGCTGTGCGTGTCTATGTATGTGCAGCTGCTTTCGTCGTCGTCGTCGTCGTCGCCGACACGGTGTGATGCACGAGTGCAGCTGGACAAGAGTCGCGACTGGGATAGACAGTAGACACTAGACAGAGAGAGAGTCTCGTACTTAGTCGTTGGTCGTGGTCGAACAGTATATAGTCTCCCACGCACACACGCAGCTTTGGCTTCGCGGCGCCGACACCAGCTGGCACTAGCGGTTCGAGCTCGAGCGAGGCCAGCGGCACACTGATGCGCCGCCCGCCGCGCAGCAGCCCCCGGCTCTCGCTTATACTCTCGACCGAGAGTCGCCGCCAGTGCGCAACCGATAACCGAGACGCTCTCGCTCGCTCTCTCTCTCTCTGCCCCGCAGCGAGCGCCAAGCACACAATGTGTTTGGGCTCGTTCGAAAATTACGTAACCAGGTGGTTTTTTTTTCGGCGACCACCTATCTAACCCGCCCGGCTCCGCTTGTTCACCCCAACCCTCGTTACGTAAGCTCGATCGCGAGTTGTATACGCGCGTGTAACGGTAGGATTGCCGTCCGACTTTGCCTGTGTTGGCGAATCAAATTTTCAAAATTTAATCGAGATTTTTGGGAGTGGAAAGAATTCGTTGCAACATGCTAAACGAGAATCCAAATGGGGCCAAATGGATTGGTGCAGTCTTCTGAAGACGATTTATACTAACAGTACTCAACGTTATACATGGCATTTTTGTATTTTTTCCAAGGAAGAAATGTTGAGTAACATAATTAATTATCTTCTCAGACTTCCTGAACTTTGGACAAACGAGACAATTTTCCTATCTATTCACCAAGATGAGAAACTTTTTCTTCAGAGACTCTTCTCAAAATTGCCTCCGTCTTGTTCTACGATGTTTTCGAAACCGACGTGCCACGGAACTGACGTTTCGTCAATAATCTCTGGTTGGAATTAACAAGCGGGTAGAGTGGGGGCCAAATTCTTGTAACAGGAGATACAATTTCCTTCTTTTGCTGAAATCAATCATAAACGTCGTGCATAGTTTATCACCTGCATAGTATATCACCTGCTCGAATCAGAAAATATTCTTAATTTTTCCGAATTTCAACGAAATCATGTGCGATTCGTGACGACACGGGAGTAGGTATTGACTCGTAAAACGCGCCACGTGAAGACATCTCATCTTGTGATGGTAATACAGGAATCTACTATACGTGGCGACGATAGCAGTGCTCGGTCGGTTGGCTGTCGCACAAGTATCCTGGATGGACATCTGTCGGTAATGAAAAAACCGCTGCCAAGTGCCTCAGCAGTATGCTTTCTCAAAGTATTGCAATTGAACCTCAACTTGCATTAATCACCACTCTTTGAGAAAGCAAAATGAACCTCTAACTCATTTCCTCCACTACATAGTAACGGTTGCTGTGGTAAATATCCGAGTTTCGGTGTTCTTACTTCTTAGTCATCGACAGCTCCAAAAATGGACCTCCAACAGACTTTTCCCACTCCATAGTAACGGTTGCTAAGGACGTAAACAACAGCTGTTAATTAATATATTTTCAATATTATATTTTCAATATTATATTTTCAATATTAAATATTAATTTTAATTAAAATTTAATTAATCAATATTAATTAAAAAAAGTTTCTTTTGAATGTATTAGTCAGCGTGACGTACATCTTAATAATGAAAATTAGAAAATATCATTTGAATGGCTTTACAAATATTCATTACTACATTTTTCATGTATATATCGTTATCAATAATTCTAACGGTACTTTAATCTATATATTTAATCATCTTTCGACTTGCTATATCAAATTAAAAAAAGAATCATCAAATTATCTTATATAGAAGCCGAGATATTGTCGGGAAAAAATCAAACGTTCATTTTCATCCCGAGCGTTCGACTTTTCGTCGCGTCTTTTTCCCTACCCCCTCCACTGCCCGCCACTGACGCTGCACCGAAAGCGCTGCGTTTCAGTGATTTCCATCAACCTTCCGCTCGACTATTGAGTATCAAAAACATCACTCACGTACATAATAATTGATACTTGAGTAAAACAATATTCAATCTACCAGAAACCGCTTCAATTATTCTTCTACTGCGTATACTTTTGTTGCTGCGTATACGTTGCGGCAAAAGTACTGCGTATAGGTTGCGGTTGCATTTTTTTCGAAAAAAAATTGTTCAAAAAATTTTCAAAAAATCATTAAAGTGGTTAAAATTGATAAAATCGATACTCTCTCGCGAGGGATCGATAGGTAGTATCTAGAAGAGTACGTAAAAAAATTGGCAGGTCTGAGAGACGCCCATAAAGGACTCAATAACAATTGCAAAATTTAAAAATTTTTCGAAATTGCCTTAGGATTGTGCGAAAACTATCAGAGATATCATGATGAAATTTTTTTTGTATTTTCATTACTATATAAGGTACTCTAAATTAAATTGTCATAATCGTAGCTATGATATGGGAACTTGAAAAAAAAATCACAAAAATGGCTCATTTTTAGAGGTCACTTTTTCTTTTATGACTATTTTGCAATAACAATAATCGAGATTAATGTTTCGAAATACTTAATCCTTATGCAAAATTTAATAAGAAAACTTTTTTTCCTCTTCTATTTTACTCTAGGATGGATAGTTTTCATACAAACTCAAAATCAAAATGGAAAAATGCATATTTTTGAAAAAAAAAATATGAAGCCATACTTTTTGGAATTCCGCACATCTCTCATTCGATTTAGAATGCTTTTCCGGAGGGGATCCAATAATTTTTAGAGAGGGTGTATGAAAAGTCGCCGCGAAAACAGATGAGCACTGGGGTAGTAGCGACTAACCTGTGTGCAAAATTTCAGGACGTTCGGACAATTCCTTCGAGAGTTATCGTACGACCAAAAAGTGCACGTACGTACATACAGACATTTTTAGATTTCCATGTTTTTCGACCCGTAGATTACGAAAATCGAGGTCCCGAAGTCCGATTCGGTGGGTCGATTTTTATCCCGTTACAAAGAGAAAGCAAAAAATTACGAAAACATTCAACAGCGGGAGCCTCGAAAGAAGATTTTGTACTCTCACGACGAAATCAACGACATATATATGCGTATTTATGGATCATACAAGGCACGCCGCAAGAAATATACCAGGAAATCTACCTTTTTTTTACTTGTATGAACAATTTGGCTGTTAGATCATTGATTGATTTGATCGCTATTATAGGCAAATGCAATTCATACGAATGAGCCGAAAGATGAACAAATTCGATTGAAAAAAATTGTTTTTAGCTGATTATCAGTAGTTACGCTACCATGGAGTTTGAATTGAATTGAGTGAAACAACTTGCAATCCGAAAAAGTGAAAATTAATCGGTTTATCAACAAAAAGTAGTCCAAATTGTGCACACTTCGGTCGAATTAGCCGAGAAGAGAGAACGAACGTTGGAACAAGTATCGTTACACTCCGCAAACAAGAATATCTGATGCGGAACGTTTAACCATCACTACCTTATAAAAAACATCTAAAAGAACGATGCGGCATCTCATCTCGCTCGTATCAACCAAATTCGCGGGTCTGCGCACATGCATCCCACGATGTAAAACCAAATCCCCGTGTGTGGGAGTGCAGGGTACATCGGATGATCCGAAGCTCAGGAGAGCAAGCATTTGCCCATATGCGCCGGGCATCGGCGACGTGTAATACGGAGGGATATCCTCCTCGAAACACAGCTGCCAAGCTGATGGATAACTCGCTCGTGATATCCGAAGGAGCAGCAGCGCAGAACCTCTGTCACTCGCGGATGTGTATACGCGTATAATAACAAGCCCGCGCGCGAGCAGTGCGGGTATAATGGCATCTCTCGAGCCCCCAAGGACGTGCGTATATACATTAGACTCGAGCCGACGGCTGATGAGATAAAGTTTGTAGGCCGCCGCCGCCGCCGTCGCTAGTTTCAAGCCTTCCAACTGTTGTTTAATCGCGGCGCTGCATTTTTGCCCCGGCGGCCTGGCTGCAGTATATATATACATATAGATACACACACACACGCGCGAGTGCTCTCCGCGCGGCGCGTTTCACGCTCGAGTTATGATTTGGATCAAGTGCGGGTGACGCAAGCTCCACCTCGCTGGCCCCGCTATATATGCTAATTATTATCGGCCGTCTTGGACTCCATGTATAACATATACGTGTTTCACTTTTTCGCCTCGGCGATCCGGATATAACGCCGCGGATATACTCGCGCGAGCGTCCGATCGTCCGCGAAATTCGATTCGAGACCCGCCCCGCCGACGGCGATGGATTTATATACATTCGCGACAGTTATTGTTTCCCCCCCCCCCCCGCGTGTATCGTCGGTGGATCCGAAGACTCCACTCGGATCCTATATAGTTATCGAGGTGATGTGTATTATTGTGACGAAGTGGGAAAATGTTAATTAATAATACGAGCGAAATGACGTTTACGGTATACCAACTTGTGAATGAGCCGCGAGCGCGAGGAATCACAATGGGGCAACGCGTGTGTATCTTGGATCCGATCAAACGTACTCCTTGTTGGTCTTGCACTTGGCGAATGAATCGCGCGATTCAACTCGAGTTCATATCTGATCCGGCGTTTATATGAGCCGCGACGTCGTTTAACAAGTGCCAATGATTTACTCGAGCTATAGGCGGATCCTGTTGGACAATACGATGAAATTAACATCCCGTGGCAGCTATTCGCACGTGCGGCTGAATCAATGCACTCTTGGAACAATTAGTTGGATTCTTAGCAATAATATATATGTATATATGAGGTCCAATTCGAGTTGACTCAAAAAGAATAACGATAAGTTACTTGAAGAATATTGTTTCGATTCATTCAGTATTGGCTGGAGGCAGTTTTTTACGAAGGGCTTCTCACTACGTTACTCTCTGAAAGTTTTTATGGTCCTAATCTGAGTAATAGCTCTTGTTTAATATTGACAAGAATAAAGAGAATTATTGATCCATTAACCCGCAGCACTCCATAAGAAATCCATGATACTCTGCCCACTGGGAGTAATGGAGCAAGAAACCCATTGGTGTTTCAATTGTATGGTACGAAAAATCTGACCATTTTTGCCTTTTCTCCGAGGAAGCTCTAGAATCGTGTGGATTGCGAGTATACTTATTTCTTATAAAAACTCATATTGTATACGTGACTAATGAACATCGCCATATCTTTCATTCAAATATGATTATACCCACTCCATAGCCAATAGAAACTCATGTGAATAACAATACCAACTAGTTGTCGAATCTATTCCCCAGTGCAGTGATTAACAATATAGCTGATTTCGTCAGCGTTTCCACAGTGAATCGCATTTTCAGATAATTCTCGTGTAACCAAACTCAATTGCGCAAATGTCTCGCTACATTTGTAATCGAAACAAAGCCAAGATTCTCGGAAAAAACTTTCTTCCCTACTCGTCACAGTTTTACCTTGTCATTCTACACATATGTGGGCGGGGTAGAAGTTTTGTTTCGGAATCTTGACTTTGTCTTGATCACGAGTGTAGTTAGACACTTGTTCAAGTTAAATTGATTATATGATAGAATCAGCAGATAGAATCAATTATATGTATGTATATTGTACTATGTTTCCAGTCATATGTTAATTAGTTTCTGTACAGCGTATGTTTTTCTTATGTATTAAAGTACACCGCACAGTTACAATGGGATGTTTTGAATGTATATGAACGAGCTGAATTTGAGAATAAGTTTGAGAAAAATGAAGGGTTTGAAAATTGCGTAAACGAGCGTTTCTCCCGATGTATAACGTTGTAATCATAAGTTTACGAAACTCTCAATTGTCGTAGACGGAATATTGAAAATATGTTTCAAGAGTAAAACAAATAATAATAGTTCACCAGAATAAGTATAAAATTACCAATGTTTGGTGAATTGAATTAAGTAACAAATACCAAGCTTGGGGGGACTTCCTTGAGAATATGATACTGGATTACTTGCAATTAGATCACCAATAGCCGCGGGGGTAGCCTTCGAGAATATTCGAGGAACCCTATAATTTTATCTCGCTTCTTCGAAAACACCGTCATCGCAGTTAACGGTATCGATGAATTCCCTCACCCGTGGAAAACGTAGTTAGTGCTGGGTATCAAAAGCGACCTAAGATGAGCGAAGGAGCATAGTGCAAGTCAATACGAGCGAATAATCTTTTCAGCGGCGTTAATCAAAGTTCCAATTTATCGTAACTATATGTACGCGAATCAAAAAAAAAATCTAATTCTAGTTCAATGTACGGAAAATCAATAAGCCAAGCTGCAACAAAAAAGTGTCTTCTCGGAGCTAAACAGACTCGTCTATGTGAACCATCGCGAATCTATGTACATATCTCGAGTCGAGAGCTATATATTTAACCAAGATTCTCAATTCGAGTGCTGGTACATACACACCCGGGCAAACTCGGCATCGGCGACTCTTGTAGAGAAACGACAAAAACGAAGTAGGTTGAATTGGATACGGCTCGATTAACGTGGCCTAGGAGGAACGGGGGGGATTGCCACCGTCGCGAGCCCATCCGACCACTTGACGATCGCGCAATTAATCGTGCGCGCACCCGTTGAGCGAGCGATGTGGTCTCGCGGCGGCAATTTTTTTTTCTTCTCTCTCTCTCTCTCGTTCCCCCATGTTTCTCTCGCGCGTATTACCCATTGCGCGGCGGCGGCGGCGGCCCCGCTGTGCGCAAGTACGAGATGCGGCGGTGTAAAGCGCGAGCAGCCCGTTGCGCAATTGGAGAGTATCGGCTGTCGCCCGCACACAAGCTCGTGTGGAAATGTATGGATGTGCGTGTACGCGTATATACCCTCCACCGCAAATCTCGATCGCGCACTTTCTCAGCTCGAGGGAGAGAGAGAGAGAGACAAGTTGTTTCGCACGTTTGACACTAGACCAGTCGCGTGTATACCTCGACTCGTTGGTCCGCAGAACAAGAATCTATGAGAAATCGGACTCGTTCATTTTAACAACCCTTGCGTTTTGGCTTTAAAATGGTTGAAAGCTACTATTTAGCAGTGAATATTTGCTGTACTATGATATGAAAAATTGCACAACTTATAAATACTGACTAGATCGATAGAACACTAAATAGAAGAGGAATCCACCGTCCGAAACAGTGAATGTTTTAATTTATCTTGAGAGCGTAGTTTTTAATCACGCGATTGTTATTTCCAGCTGGATCATCATAATCTGCACATAATCGCAGTTGAAATATATACCCCGTGCACATATGCCACGACTCTCCGATCAAGATACATCGATGTACACGTCAAAGTAACTCGTCGCGCGCACTGATGACGGATGGCACTGCAGAACGCCATTACCGAACGACGCGTGGAAAAAATATCGTAGGCTGTCCATCATAGGTACTTATAATCCGCAACAGCGAAAGGTGGATTTCCATGGGATGCAAATCCTATAATCACGTGTATCCTTGCGCTGGAAACAGAAGGAATTGGACGAATGTGTGTGTGTGTGTACACAAGCGGCGCTCGGTGAGTATGTAATTAAATCTAAAACGATCGCGGCGCCAACGGTTAATCCAAGCACGCGTGCAGTCACATATATCTCTTTCAACGTACTCGAGCTGGAATCTACTCGAATTTCCCTTGTAAGGCCTTCGCTCATACGAATCCATCCCGTGTATAATAATTTTGTAAATCCCGCGCTTGTGCAACAGCCCGGCGACAGTAGCAAGTGTCGAATCTGTCGCTGCCCTCTTTATGAATTGCTTGCAGTCAAAATTCACTGTGACCCGAGTAAAAAAAAATGTGTTGCGCCGGTATATGACTTGACTTTTTCTTTTGTATAGCTCCCAAGTCGGGCTATGAACAATCTGCTATAAGCTTTTTGCCATACTTATATAGATTTTCAAAACTTCCATATACTTTTCCATACTTCGTACATGTTATACTTCTACACCATAGTTATCGCAATACTCATATACTTAGCTATGCAATTGAAAAGAACATGAATATGGAAAAAGTATGGATCGTTGTTTACATTCGTACTTGAGAGCCACACTATAAAAGCCATACCAGAGTCATACTTATTTTTTGACTGCAAAGCATCAGTGAATGAACCCGACAACTGTATTTCTGTATAGTGCAGAGTACATTGCAGACGTGTCCGTATCTGAAAAGCTTTTCAAATTTCTGAGATACGCCATACACTAACCGATATTTCACTGGTGTATTTCGCAATGAATAAGTTAGCAAGAATAAGTGAGTAAGTTTTTCAGGATAAAATGTGATGTAGTGTTCAGTGAGAACAATGAAAGTGTAGTGCAGTGAGGAAAATACGTCTCAGATGACATATTGTTTTTAACTAAAATACCAGCGTTTTTAACTAAAATACATAAATTAATACCTTGGGAGTTTGGGAGCGTTGGACCCTAAAACTTTGGATACACTCCATTCTTACCACAAGTAAACACCAAAAAAATTTTGGTCAAGTATGGTGACCCACATCCCAAGTGGTCTCCTAGTTAGTTCAACCAGTCGATCACTGTATTGCAGATGACGAATTTCCAGAGTAGTATCCTCTTTTACATACTTTATACAATCTGCTCTCTATCTCTATCTCGAAAGAGAGAGAGAGAGAGAGAGAGAGAGAAGCTCCTCCTCCTCCTCCTCGATTCGCATCGTAGATGCACACGACGAGAATCGGTACATACCGCGAAGTAGCCGGCGCGGGAAAACCGAGTGCGGTGCAGTGCAGTGAGAGCCGCGGATTAGCCGCGGACGGTCGAGTCTCGGACGCGGCGCGACATTTGTGATCCTCGCAACCCTAAGCCACCCGAATAGTAAACAGCCATCCGAGTGATTATGCTTGCGCGACCTGTGCCTCCCGAACCACCGACAATACTCCATCGCCCAACAGGTGAGCCCTGCTCCTCCTTCTGTCTCGTTTACTTATTAGCCGGCTCGTGTCGTCTAAAAGGTGACGATGGGGATCTCCCCATATTCTCAGACGGTGAAGATTGACATTCTAAATCGATCGTGGCTGGATGATTTAGTGATATTTACTTTTTGAAATAGTTGAAAATTAATATTCCTTTTTTTTACTAAAAACTTACTATTTTTTTCTGTTAAATATCTACTATTTTTTATCTAATGTGCCATTCGTTTTATTAAGGTACCTGTACCCAATATGCGCCACCTAAGCGAGAAAGGTCACTACGCCGCGTCAAATGAATATTTTCTAACATAATTGGTGTCAAATGAAAGGTCTACTCAATACCTACAGAATGAGCTAAGTTTTTTTTCGATTTGAACAGTTCTACGCTAAGATACCGCGGTTTAAAAAAAAAAAAATTTTCGGGAAAAAATTTTTAGTGTACCCAATATGGCGCCACCCTGAAAATACTTCTTTTCATCCAATTTCAAGCATGAAGCATGTCTGAATGGATAAAATACAAACAAAAAATTATATTTCTGATATAATTTTATTGGAAAATACATTTTGTCTTTGATTAAACCATAGTAAATAGATTATATGAACTTCTAACAACCTAAATCAAATCAAGTTTTCAGTTAAAATTCATGAAAAACCGTTGTTTTTGAATTAACAAAATTAACTTATGCAACATCTAATTCCAATATTAATCTCTCAAATTGATGAACATTCTTATTTGTGTAATTTTAAATATAATTGAGATGTTCTCACTGAAATGGAAGAGTTCAATTTAAAAAATGTCCGAGCCTACTTGGGGCTAGCTATTGTCATGATGGTAGAAAAATTCTGTCTGATGTTTTTTCCTAGACAGTACTTATAAACGCATAACCTCAACATTTTTCTGGTTATAGGATAGCCAATATCTGCTAAGCATTTAATTCGACTACATAATTCTTCGTTCTGTACTATCGTTAACGCATATGGTCGACTCATTTTCCTTTTTTCGGATATGTTTTGTTTGACATATGGATGAAATGTTCGACGAGGTATCTTATATATAGTCGAAGCCATCCTCTGCGATATCTCACCTTTTTTTACCTGCTCCAGAGCTTGAACTAAATTCTCTTTCCGCCATGTTTGGCGGATATTTACCATCAATGGGTTGATTGTAGCTTCTAGAGCAAGAAAATAGGGGTGGCGCATATTGGGTACATTTGATAAAAATAACGAAGAGCTATTGAAACGATTGATAAAAAGGTCATACAAAGAAAAAAAAAATTGGATGATGTAGATGGGATGTCAAGAAATCGAATGATATGTCGCTCGATTTTTTTGGCCCAGTTTAAGGGTATTAAAAAAATTCGCACTTACCTGGGCGAAATTAGATCGAGAATGAAAATTGGCGAAAAAATGGAGAAAACGAGCTCTAACAAGTTGGTGTAAGGGTTTCCGATCGGTGAAAATGTTTTCTTTCTTCATTATTTAGCATTGCCGACAAGATCCTGTGCCGCGGCGATGCTCTAGACGCGCGTATATATGAAATACGAAGGGTGGCGCATATTGGGTCCTGGCGCATATTGGGTACACCTACCTTATATAGTAGTTTTTCACTATTTCAAATTTAGAGAGTAGCTTGTAGATTCAATCAAAAAATTAGTAAAGTATTCTAGTCCGAGTACGTTTTTTTTTTTTAAATAATTAATAGAGACGTTTTACTGAAAATGTAACCAAAAAATCCATTCAAAATATCGAATTATTCAATATTGGTATTGTATAAAAAAAATAATAACTCAATGAAGTTAGTATTCACTACTTATCAATCCTGCAATTTTTATTAATTAATAGTAAAAATTCACTATTAAATGATAACCTCAAACTGTTTTAAATTCCGAGAGTATGATATGACTCGATTTCAAAAACAGTCAGGATTCAAACTTTGTACTTTTTACCGAGATCGAATTATCGATTGGTAATTAATTAACGCACTCTGTACATTTCCCATGCGTGTCTTATTCCCACTTATCGGTGTTTTTGCAGTAGACGGTTCGAAATTTTGAAATTTGACCCTCGTCCCTCGTCTGTCCTGCCATACATATTAGTGAAATACATATTGCGAATACATTAGCCGGTTAGATGAGGACGAGTACAAAGTCATCGGCAGACGCATAGTCACGCTGGAAATTATGAAATGTCATTCATTAATTGCCGGCTACGTCTCGGTACCGTAATAATTGACTAGGTGCAAAAGCGCCTCGTATTATAGGTCACGGCAAGTAAAATAGCAGGATCAATGGTGTCGATGTCGTTGATCGAATTATTGCATTGTTAATTGTTATACGTATATATTTATCCGATACGGTCTTACAAAGGGACGCGGGGAGGAGGATCGAAACCGCAAAGAACCATCCAAACAAGAGAATATTTATATTCCCAATTGAAATGTCAATATACGCGTTAATTCATGGTCGAGTTTCGAGAAGAGGATCAACTTTG
The DNA here is from genome assembly GCA_020882685.1 of Aphelinus atriplicis. NCBI lineage: Eukaryota > Metazoa > Arthropoda > Insecta > Hymenoptera > Aphelinidae > Aphelinus > Aphelinus atriplicis. Next base: position 70,975,283 of record CM037074.1, on the reverse strand, counting down.
AGCACCGACTGTATATCATTGTGTTTTATCTCCATTGTTCCTGGGTATCTCAATCGATTGCCTGACTGTTGACGGGGTCGTAAACTGATTGAATCGCGTTCAATTAAAAATAGCGCGAACAAATAAATCGAAGATCGAGGGATATTCCAAAGATATCAAAGATATCGCCCAACGACGGCAATTCGTGCCCAACCCTATCATATATATCCATTTGGACTTTTCAATCGTATTTCCGTTATACATTCGAATGGCCTATAAATCAATCTATAGTGGCGAGATTCGTCTTCTCTAATTGTCATGATTGTGCGTGTATCAACGCACGCACGCTCATTCATTTAACTGCAGCTTCTTGTGGCCGGCCGAAGGCAAATCAAAACGATGACATACAGCTCGAGTTCAAAAGATGATCTAAGACTAATAATAGATCGCCGTGTTGTTTGACAAGGGTGAATAATGGCTTCGATATAAATGTCAAATGGAAAAACACTTTTCTCGTTGCGCCAATCGATTTCCCATTCTTTACCGATAACAATTGGTCATTATAGCCACCCGGAAGAAAGCTTTTGTTATTCGTCTCTTTGCAATTGGAGGGAAAAATTGCAGTCGATTCCTTTTTATTGTTCGTGCACTGTAAAACTTTGGTTCAAATAAAAATTCAAAACATGTGTCACTAGAAACTCGTCTAGTGCTTGTTAGTGATTTCGAAATGTGAAAACGATTTCCGCATTTTTCAATTGATTGTCTGGCGATTTTTACACTTGGTTCTATATCGATCAATTTCAGTTCTTTCTTCAAGGATAACATTTATGTTCGGCGTTCTTTATAATTGGACTGTTGTGAAAACAAATAAGTTGAAAAGAACAATATTATCCTTATATTCACGCATCATTAACCACCTAATTAAAGACTGATTTCATTCTTTTCTTCAGTTAGTAATCCCAAAAATGCCACGATGATAAGAAAACAGAATCAGAATATCACTTTCTACATCAATCAGAAAATTCGTCTCATTCACTCTACGCTTTAAGTTTAACATAATTCTTATAGCTAACGCTCCTCGTCTATGTAGTTCTCCGGTTACACAGTTACTCGAATCAATATTTTTCTTCAGATATTGGATAGCGGAAACTTTTTACTACGTTGTTTCAATTGCTAAAAGATCAATAAAGACTGTGTAAATGAGCCATCGTTATAAAATCAAAACAACAACGTACTACTTACCATACAGATATAAATATACCAATAGCATATGGGATGACATTGAGGTTGTTTAAAAAATACCTTTCCCCAATTCGTTCTGTTATTTGGCTTCAATTCGAAGAAAACTCATACCGACATTGAATAAAATGTGACAGTACTGATGGATGGAGATTGGATTGTCCCTTCTTATAATGTGCTCACATAAAAGTTATACAGAAATGGATATGTATTACTGCCGGACTTTTTCTGTGTGTAGGAGGATTAATATATTCTTTGACATATTAGACATTAAGAGCAACTGATATGCAACCGAATCACCAAAAAACTGATACAATTGTTGCCAATAACTACATGTATACACATACTTTTTTTCTTTGTTTGTGTGTTTTAACATATGCAATCCTCCGTCAATCATTATCTCATACATATTGTGTGAGATAATCTATATGTGATGACTTTAAGTAAAAATTATACCAAAAATATATGTCCATTTCCATATAGTTTTCATGTAAGCACATTATAAGGCTCACAATATACATCCCATCCCGCTTCATGCGTACATAATTTATCTTGGAAATACAAATAAAAAAAAGACTAAATCTACATGCAAGCAAAGTTTGAAATTTTCCCAAATATACATCCTAACCAAGCGAAAAATAATTATCGTGGTTGTATTTTCTTCAGAGTAGAGCAACTGCGCGTCAGCTGGATGTTGATCGAAAATGTTCAAAAGGAAAATCGGCGCAGTGGCGTACGTGCTGTTGTGGGCCGTTTCGCTCGGTCCAGCAGCGGCCGACGCGAGTGTCGCTGTGCCGCCAAAGCTGCACTCTTACAGGCACGCGAAGCCGAGGCGCCTGAAGAAGGACTACCGTCGACTCAAGAAAAAGGAGGGGGCGATTAAGCTCGTCGGAGGGGAAAGAGGCCCCTTCGAAGGTAAGCTCCCCGAACTCTCTGCACTAACACGAACATGTCGCATTGGCTCGCGCGCGCGAATTTCATAAATAAACATGTCTGTTTCATGTATATATCAAGCGAGCACAGACGTTATTCTTCAAAAGTTCGATTAATAATAACCAAAAGCTGTTGATTTTATTCTTCAGTGTGAAAAATATTCTTATATAGTTGAGAGTTTTTCTTAGTTGATTCTTATAGAGTGAATCTAACTTGCTCAAGTGTCTCACTACACTTGTTATTGAGACAAGGTCAAGATTTTGAAGAAAATTCTTCCCCCCTCAGAGTATGTGTAAATACGCGTGTTGTATACAAATGAGCGTGTATAGTTGGCAACAATTTTAGTCGAAAAAGGCAAACATTCACAAGCGTTCCGTCCTCGATCCGCCTGATAAGATTCATTCGAATGTAAAACTAACTGTTCAACTCATTATTGGTATCATTCACTCTGACATATTGTATCTAAGGTTAGATCCACCTGAAAACCTTACTCATTGGTCTTATGAGGTGAATTGAGCACGAAATGATTGTGAATGTTAACTTCTTTTCCGAGTTCTTTCCATTAACAGTTTCTCCAACTACACACGCTCATTCACAAATATATAATATACATTTACATTTGATTATTTTATACGTACTCTGAGGGGAGATAGCAAGAGAGTTTTTTATAAATCTTAACTTTGTCCTCATCATATATAAGTGAAGTTGGTCGCTTATGCGAGTTAAATTGATTATAAGAATCAACAAATAGCAATTTAGAAATATGTGAAACACCCCTGCTATTTCTGAAAAATAAAGAATCTTTCCTTTTTTTTCAATTCAAAATGGAATCGGAGAAGAATTCCTTATTTCATTGAAACAAGACGTAATCTTGTTGGGACAGTTCCACATAAGAAAGTAGTCATTAAATCATAATGTATGTAGTGTTATCCTCAATAGAGAATACTCATTATGATGATGCAAGTGAGAATAAACTATTGCAAACTAGCCACACTCGCTGCCGAAGCCTTACATTGCTCGTTACCAATGATATTAGTATCCATTACATGCCGATCATCAATCCACATTTGAGTAACACAGAATAACGAGTCCAGCGGAATGACTCTCGCATTCAGCGCAAATCCAATTAGCGATAAGAGTAACAAGATAAACACAGTCACGATCACACGCTGCGGCCGCTTATTAATTTATACCACGGAGGCGGAAATAATGAATTCCGAAAGAACGCATCGCCTCCACGATGTATCAATCAGGTGGATGGGGACGAAGAAGAAACGTTGTTCGCACAAGGATCTCTTCGAAATTCCCATTTTCCCTCCCGCATCGCGAACATCTCGCGGATAACGCTCAGTCACGTATGCGGAGGATATCTTTCAGATTATTCACTCTCGCTATATGAGAGTGTCAGGGTTGCGAGAGCCTTCGATAATGCTTAAACTTCGTGGAATGTGATTTTTCTAGATTAAGATATACTGTACGTGCATGCAGTTGGGGATAATTGACAGGATACGCCTGAGAAAATGACCTGTTTTGACTTACTTGAGTAGCCGAAAACCAGCCTCGTCCTCGATCCACTTTCATAAATTCATAGATATTAATTACTTCGTTGACGAACAACCACTCAAAAAAATAAAATAATGGTACAATAATCAGTAATTAAGAGGATAATCATTGTTCATATGCAAGTTAGTTTATTCAAAACGTTTTAAATATTTTGTGGCCCTGAAAAGGGCCGATTGATGTTTTTGTTTTGGAGGGTAGATTTAAGCTTTCTTTTCGGTCTTTTTGGGCAAAAGGACAGCTTGGATGTTGGGGAGTACACCACCCTGGGCAATGGTGACTCCGGAGAGAAGCTTGTTCAGCTCCTCGTCGTTGCGGATGGCGAGCTGAAGGTGACGTGGGATAATCCTGGTCTTCTTGTTGTCACGAGCGGCGTTTCCCGCCAACTCGAGCACCTCAGCAGCCAAGTACTCCATGACGGCGGCCAGGTACACTGGGGCACCGGCTCCGACACGCTCAGCGTAGTTGCCCTTGCGGAGCAGCCGGTGAATACGACCGACGGGGAACTGGAGTCCAGCCCTGGTGGAGCGGGTCTTTGCCTTAGCCTTGATCTTGCCACCTCCTTTGCCGCGTCCAGACATGATGAGATTTGAGTAGAGTAACGACTGGGTTCAACACCGAAACCAACTCGACTGATGCTCTGCGCCGTGAAAGTCTGCCTTTTTCCCATTTTCTCGGGTTTGCTCCGCGCCAGTAACACGGCCTCACTCAGTTGGAGTGGGGCAGTTGATCCTCAATTCGAGCGGAGCATACGCAGCGATGTGTCGCTCCGCACCAATCGCTGTGCCCCGTTCAGGTGAAGAGGGGCAATCAGCTACCTGGCAGGCGTTGAGCGTGCGCATCGTAGTCCATAAAAAGGGGGCCTCTAACGCCGCTCAGCCAGCAGTTGTCTCTTGACTTCAGTAGAAGCATCAGTTGACTGATATTTGTCGCAATGGCTCCTAAAGCTAGTGGAAAGGCTGTCAAGAAGGCCGGCAAGGCCGCGAAGAACATCACCAAGGGAGACAAGAAGAAGAAGAACAAGAAGAGGAAGGAGAGCTATGCCATCTACATCTACAAGGTGTTGAAGCAGGTTCACCCCGACACCGGCGTCTCCAGCAAAGCCATGTCCATCATGAACAGCTTCGTCAACGACCTCTTCGAACGCATCGCATCTGAATCTTCTCGTCTTGCCCACTACAACAAGAAATCCACCATCACCTCCCGGGAAATCCAGACTGCCGTCAGGCTTCTCCTGCCCGGTGAACTGGCCAAGCACGCTGTCAGCGAAGGCACCAAGGCCGTCACCAAATACACCAGCTCCAAATAAATAGTTCCCAATCTAAAAACAAAAAAAAAAACAATCGGCCCTTTTCAGGGCCACAACTTGAATTCAACGTATTCTAACTCGCTATTTCGGATTGCATTATCAATATGATCATTCTCGCAGATGTTTTTTTTCAGTTATATTCGACAATTGATTAATAATTTGTCACAATCTTAAAACTGGATAGGATATGAATGGATTGAAAATCGGTCTCGTCGGATCGATGAAACATCTGGAGAACAGTAGCTCTCTTAATTTCTTACTTAGTCACACGTGTGTTTACATATTCAATATAAATAAACATTTTGATGATGAAGGCTGTTTATTATTCGGGAGAATGCTCATTCAAATTGAAGATGGAACATTTATATATAGTAGTTACTCATTTCATGAAAATGTAAATTTGATTGCAATAAAGAATATTTTCGTTATTATAGAATGTTATGAAAATAAATACATTTTGTCACTACTTTAAGAATGGTTATTTCCTTAGAATTCTCGATTATTGCATTATAACTTGCATTATTCAATACATTTCTCTACCTTAACAAATTGTCGCAGATTTTTATTTTAAACCTTCCAATAGAACCAGATTTATCTGGTTTCATTAATCGCTATAACTTACTATCGTTGAAACAAACTATCTAATCTATCATATCTGGTATCTAGGATAAACATTTTGTTAGTTTATGAGATTTCATTAAATTATGCTAAGGCGATTCAAGAAATCCATTTCATCTTGAATAGGGAATCATACTGTTCTCTGTAATTCTAAGTAATCGCTGAACCATCATCTTAGGCAATATCAGCTTTTTGCCTTCATAAAGCAGAAATAGTTGTTTACGTTAAATAATTGTGGTGGCCCTGATAAGGGCCGATTGTTTAAGGGATAGGGAGATGAGTGAGTTTAAGCACGTTCGCCACGGATCCGTCTTGCCAGTTGGATGTCCTTGGGCATGATGGTGACGCGCTTGGCGTGGATGGCGCACAGGTTGGTGTCCTCGAAAAGACCGACGAGGTAAGCCTCGCTGGCCTCCTGGAGGGCCATCACCGCCGAGCTCTGGAAGCGCAGGTCGGTCTTGAAGTCCTGGGCGATCTCACGGACGAGGCGCTGGAAGGGCAGTTTGCGGATGAGCAGCTCGGTGCTCTTCTGGTATCTCCTGATCTCTCGGAGAGCCACAGTTCCAGGCCTGTAACGGTGGGGCTTCTTCACTCCGCCGGTGGCTGGGGCACTTTTACGTGCGGCCTTGGTCGCCAACTGCTTCCTGGGGGCCTTGCCTCCGGTCGACTTGCGGGCGGTTTGCTTGGTACGAGCCATGGCTGATGAGATCCGTTACAGTCGAATCGTCGCAACGAAGTGTGAAATTTTCGTGGAAATCTTCGGTTTTATGGATTACGTTGGCAGGTGAAGCGTCGACCCGCTACTATTGGATCTTAGCAAATGGGAGAGGGAAGAACATTCGGTGCGAGGCCTAATACTCGGTCGGTTTACCTGCGAGTTGCGACGGGACACACCTTTACCTCCCCCCTTCTTTTCACCTGCGAGCGTACCTGGGCGGGGGAAACCGCTCCACGATACGCATAAAACCGAGTCGGTTTTTGCGTTTCGGCATCAGTTAGCTGTTTGCTGTAGTCCACTGTACACCTGTTCAGCTATTCAAAATGACCGGCCGTGGCAAGGGAGGAAAAGGTTTGGGAAAGGGAGGCGCCAAGCGTCATCGCAAAGTGTTGCGTGACAACATCCAGGGCATCACCAAGCCCGCCATTCGCCGTCTGGCCCGTCGTGGTGGAGTCAAGCGCATTTCGGGACTCATCTACGAGGAAACTCGTGGTGTCCTGAAGGTGTTCCTCGAGAACGTCATCCGTGACGCCGTCACCTACACCGAACACGCCAAGAGGAAGACCGTCACAGCCATGGATGTTGTCTATGCTCTGAAGAGACAAGGCCGCACCCTCTACGGATTCGGCGGTTAAACGTTACCAGCCTCATTGAGAAAAAAACAACCGGTCCTTTTAAGGACCACCAAATCATTTAAACGTTGAACTTCTATTGCAACTTCGATTATGATTATTATATAAAGCGAAGCACGCTGCCAAATGATTATTCTTCAATATGAATTCATTTTAATCATTTTCAATTGATATAATTCCCAGTATGAACTGTAATGACTCTTCATTGCTACTAAAATAGCTATTTTAGAATTCTTACTCGAATACAAAAATATCCTTTGGAAAAAAATGGGATTTAACTTTTCAGCGTTGATGAGGAAAATTCATTTCAAGTATCGATCCGAGGGCGGTAAACATCTGCACCCTCCAGTTGGATTTTGATAAACGTATTGCTTTTATAACCAGCTCTAAAGAACACGGGATCGCCTGTAGGAGTTGAGAACATCGAATGAAGTCTAAGAAACATTTATTGGTCAATTAAAATACATATATTGATTAGTTTACAAATCATTGTCTTGTTCGATCTGAAAAGCTTTCTGCATAATGCATTCCTTCAATAGGAGAATGAGTGTTTATAATACGCATATTCATTTTAATTAACACCAAAGATGCGTACTAAACCGTACGTGGCGGCGAATGTGTGCTTTGGGTGTATATGTTAACAGTAAACTGTAATTTGCCTAACACTGTTTATCAAGGGCCAGGTGTGCAGAGGCAGAGTAATTTTGCTTCATACATATGTTAGTACTATAGTTGAATATATACACGCGGAAACCTTCCAAATTTGCTTCTTAGGCCCGCAAGATATGATTTTATCAAATTCCTTATGAGCCAACATTATTTTGATACATACTGGTCCGCGCTCACATTTCATTGTAGTCGAATGCATATTTTCTCGAATTCGATGGAATCACAAGAAGAACGACGAAAATACATGAGTTTTGTTCTCGTCATTTTTTCCGCTGGTGTCTGTTTAATTGAGTTGTTTTCGTCGAAAAATACTATGTTTTTAGGTATAAAATCGTACAGAAAATCACGTTTTCCTCATTTTGAACGTTAACAACTAAGTTGTGATGGCACTGGCGAAAATAGCTACGAAAACAAAACGTCTGTGTAGTTTTTCTTCCCATCTGATGTACTCATAAGTCCGATTCAGAAACAAATGTAATTTGAACTTGTTCTTACGCTATCTCCATAAAAAGCGTCATTGTCGTAACAGCTGGAAAAATCATAAAAAACGGGGAAATAACTCGAGAAAAAAAATTTCATGGCGAATTCGAGATGCCACAAGTAGTTTCAACTCGTGTTGTTGGTGAACAACGTAATGAAAGCGAAGAAGAAAAATGAACGAAGATGACGGATCAGATGTTTCAATTCACGACATCAAAAAATGAGAATAGACCATATAAATATACACGTATTCAAACCAATGGATTTGGCCTGGGAGATCGTACCCGAAAGAAATGAGCATCAGAAAGAGAGTAAGTTGAATGGAGTAACGTGTCGTAAACGCAGCGCCATGAGGTCGCTCACATACCGGCAGGCAGGCTCGGTGGCGGGGATGAAATTGATAAGCCGGAGTACGAGCTGGCAGCGATCGCGAGTCTCCCTCTCTCCCTCTCGTTCCCGTGGGACCTCTGTTTTTTAGGCGCATACAGGCGCAGAGGCAGCTCGAGCTCGCGCCAGAGGCTCTTACGTAAGCCCCGGCGGATCGATCGCCCGGCGCGTGTGTTGCGCGCGCCAGCCGCGGCTCTATCCCCCTTATCAGGCCGAATTCCTCGCGAGAAGCGCCTTCCTCTCTCCCTCCCCTCTGTATCCACGAGCTCCGTACCCTCGTAAGCCTCGAGGGTATTGGGTTACTGGGCTGCGCATTTTTTTTTCTTTCTCGCCCGCACCGTAGACCAGCTGGGAACGCGCGGATTTGGCTTTCGCTTTCTTCCGGGGCTCGGTGCACCGGCCCACCCGTTGATAAATTGGATCTGGTATTCACGAGGGATGTAACTGCGTTATGAGCAAACTTTTCCACTCGTTCGGCGCGCGGCGTCGGGCATCTGCATTTTTTTCTCTGGCGCTGTTCCCGTTTGTCCGCATAGATGCCGAAGCCAGCCGATCGATACGATCTGATTAGTCGATTGGAATTCGCGAATAACACGGACGTGCATATACTTACACACCTCGGATATTTAACTGCACCCCTCCGACTGTACACTTCAGATTCGAGCATCAGAAAATTTCGGGATTACCGCGCGCTAATTGGATGACGGAGTGAGAAGCGTGGAGCTTAATTAGAATCCAAATGTTCCCCGTATTCGTGTATATGTTCCTCGTTCGAGAACGGTATAATCATGAAATACAAAAAGTACTATATCGTGGAATCCCCCAAGTGTAAAAGTATGTCGAAGAAAATATTATCGTTATTTAATCAGAGAGACAGAAATAACGATATTTCGCGTTCTTCCACTTCAAATAATGAGCCTTCTTCAAAATTCATACTCGCGGATTTATACGTGTTCGCGTCGATTTAATTGAATAATCTATAATTTCCCATGAATATCTAGAGAAGGAGAACTAATATCATAAACGATTTGGATCAGAATGATGAACTAGGTGATACGCAACGAGAAATAGCATTTGCGAGTTGTAGATTGCAAGATGAGTTTGTGGCGAGCAGAAAAGGTCGAAGCTGCACACGCAGCCGGTTGATTGAACTCGCGACAGCTGCTCGCGTGCGTACACTCACAACGTTGGCTTTCATTGTGTAATGCAGATTAAAAAGGGGTCAGCGCGATCGCTCGATGTCCCCGCGCGCACGTTATCTCTCTTCTCTCGGCCCCTTATCTCCGTGTCTCTTGTGTGTTCGGCTAAGAATGTACGGAAATCATACAGACCTTGATGGCTTCGAAGCGACTGATTCTCAACGAGAGATATTGAAATATTACTTTTTTTTCTTCAAATACTGAAAAAAAGCAGTCGCAATAGTTTGGACATTTTTCTTAATTTTTGATATAAGGAAAGATATTCCAACTCACGGTGAATCCATTGAGAAAAATATGACGATCTAAACGAAATTGTCTGTTGGATGATGACTGCTAAGAGGAAAGTGATTCACCTTTGGGCAAGCCAATTTTTCCACGAAAATTTTTCGAATGGAAAATTCGAGTTTGCCGTGTCATGACTTTCCCACCGGTGCGACACCGACGTCAGAGCAAGTTGAATAAAAATGAATACGATATAAGAACAAGTAGCATTCGCTCTATACATTCGGGGAGTTTCAGATGTTCCGTCTCGAACATTTCAAATCTTAAGAAAGTTCATTGGATGTTTTACGAGCTATCTTTCTTTAAAATAAATCATCATTTCATTCTTAAAAGGAAATTCATCAACTCGTGAATACGAGTGATTCAAAATGCGTTCATTTCGTATCGACTTGTCAGGGTCATTCAATGTTACGGAAAAATCTTCTGAAATATGAGAATTTAACCGGCGATCATGATGATACGTGCAATGAAACTTTTTCTCAGTGCGGGAAAAACCATACTCGTCGATCGTAAAAAGCACGATACGAATTGAAAAATTTCTACTATGATAGTAAGGGTCTCCGAAACATATATTCCAATCACATTTCATCCTGCATTGATCCAATTATCACAAGCCGATAAAATCGGAAAATTCTAGAGAAAACATTACGGCGATGGGAACGAAGGAACATTGATTGGGACCGATGAATTGCAGGTAACGTGGAGATTCTGCACAAGAACCGATGGGGCAACGTGTGCGACGACGAGTGGGACGAGCAGGAAGCCCAAGTCGTCTGCCGCCAGCTCGGCTACGGCAGCTCCAAGGCACGAGCCACCGGCAACGCTTATTTCGGACAGGCAAGAAGTAAAGTTGAATTGCATATTACACCGAGTTCTCCCAAAGCCCCCGTCGACGCAGACTCGCATTACACCGACCTTCCTCCTCGACGGACACGCGCGTTGTATATCGTCTTGTTTGCCGGAGTCACGTCGCGAATTGAACAAAGCCCGGTTTCACACCGAGAGGCTATATACATTGAACTTTGGCGATTTATACTCGCTTCCGAAGAGTCGCTCTAGCAGGAATTTTCCATTATTTTGCTGGCGCGCAGACACGACTAACTCGATTGTAATGATTGCAAGTGCAGATAATCGAACGACTCGGATCGAGCAAATTCGTAATAAGTGTAATTACGTTAGCGACGAGCCGAGCCACCGATACGCCCCTCCTCGGCCCGACCAAAGCTCATCCGGTCGGGAAGCGCGCGACGTGTCCGATGGGCTTCGAATCCAGGCCAAACGACGACGGGCCCTTGTCGCCGCTGAAATCTCACGTGCGATCCGACGTTCTGACCTCTCGAATCCTCCCGCGGTGCCGTGGAATTGGATTGCTCGCGCGCAATTTTTCATCCGCGAATTCGCAAAGTTTTTTGGGAGGATTTCAAACGGACACCGTCTACGTGTTTCTCCGCGGATAACACTGTTTTTTCAACTGTGAGTGGCACCTCATATCAGCTAATCATCTAATTAAGGCCACTGCGGGTAATATGGGGCCACGTTTCTTATAGTAGTGAAAATGCATCTAGTCTGGTAGACTATCGTTTATAGCTTTTTTGTTATACGAGAATATTTTTTCAACCTACCAATGTAAGCATTTACATTTATTCTGTCCGTAAGTGAAAAATAGCTTGAAAATGATCGTTTATCTAACATATTATCTATGTGAACATGAGACAAATCAATCTTCTCGAGTACATCGAATTTTCTTTTTTATTTTATTTTAAACTTTTGCTAGAAAAGGATGATTCTTGATGTTGCGAAAAAAAAAACACAAAATGCTCTTTACCCATTCAAAACATTTGCAATTGAGCAGAACTTTTTGCACTTCATAAACTGCAAATCGCCTGGCCACACTACCCGCAACCACCTTATTCGAAATGCTCATCCACATCGTTACATCATCCTGTGAATTGGCACAATCATAACTATGTACGATACTCACGAGTAAAAAATTGCGAGAGGATTTTCGGTGTCGGAATTTTTGAATAGTTGTTTACGCGTGACCAAATATCATTTTTGACGTTTCGGTTCGAGTTGGACGGAGGGAAGAAGCTTGTCAGGGGCGGATTTTATCGACCCAAAACGAATCGACTCGACTATCGGTGTGTGATGTACGTTTGCGGTGTGTCAGGACGCTACTGGATGGACGAGGTGATGTGCGAAGGAGGCGAGCCAGAGCTGGGCAGGTGCAGGTTCGACGGCTGGGCCAGGAGCGACTGCGGCACGGGAGAGGCGGCCGGGGTGATTTGCGGCGGCCACGACTACCCGGCCAACTACAGCCTGCTGTCGAGCCTGAACCTCGTGGCCCAACCGAAGAGCAGCCGGATCCGGGATGCGCACCAGCGGGGCATTGCCCTGAGGCTCGGCGGGCCCCGCCGCGGCCGCGTCGAGCTCAAGCTCGCCGACGCAGGTATTGGTATATGAGTCAACGTTCCTCACGAAAAAGAATCCAAGTTCAACATTTTTTATTAAAAGAAACTCAGTTCAAAATTCTTTACAAAAGAAATCTAACTTTCGGTTGTTGAAAAGAAGTTAGTAGTATCTTAAAGTATATACCATGAAGCCAATGACCAAATAAAATAAAACCATATAGTTCTCTACGCTCGTCATGTAAAATACAGTTTGATACTGGAGCAAAAGTCTAAATGTAGAATTCTGAACTTCTGAACGAGTCGTGTATTTTTTCGTAATTCCTATGAAATATATAACTTTTGCGGTGAAGTGGGTTTTCGCTCGTGATAAGCTGTGAACCGGGTTGTTTACCATATTAATGCCGTAAGGTGGATTTTTCCGTGCTGGTTTTCGCGATCTACTTAGAGTCGGATTTATTTTCGTTAAAAGCCACGAACCGGCCTTTTTCCGTACGGGGCGTGGATATACTGCACCACCCTCACCGTTCGACCAAATCAAAAATTACCAGCTCTCTCCCTGTCACCTAACTAAAACTTTTCTCGTCAAAAATTCACTTGATCCCTCTTGTCTACTTCGGCTGACAAGCCATGACAAACTTTCCGAGATGTGCTTTTTGGCTATATACCTATACACGCGGTCTTGCGCTCTGACGCTTCAATTTCCCCCAGATTCATGTCAATGTAGCCGATTGCATGCGTCAACAGTATATATGTGTATTTATGGCTTTGTACGTATACAGATATACGATGTTCATGCTGCCAATCAATGCTGAATGACGGAGCATCTGAGGAAAATTGAAAAGTTAGATTGTAATGCTGTAGATATGAGCTGTTATAAGGTATCCAAGCAAACATCTCCCAAAGTTTCATCATGATCGGATACGAACCAAAGTTTGTGCAGCCACTTTCTTTCTATAGTTGATTGACAAAGATTCAGAATCAAAAAAAGTTACCGTCTCATTTTTTCGAGTAATCTTTGTAGAGAATCACGGTTTGAGTAGATTGAGTTATTACCAAAGCGAGAGCTGTGATTACAAATCACGAAGAATCACTAGATTACTAAGAATAAATTTGTTAAGCTACGCGAGAATCTATACGAGAATACTGAATATAGTACATTATGTACCTGGGCGCCTGGTTAGGCGATTTATGCACGAAAAACGTTTGCAACCCAAGCGTGCGTTGGGAGGGTAGCAGGTTGACCGAAATAGCCTATGTCGTAACCAGCGGGCGAAAAGTGCCAATAATTGCAAACGCCAAAATGAAAAGTCGATATTTTGCTTCCTCTGGGACCAAAAATTACTTTATATTCTTGATGCGTAAAAAGCCGTTTGACTCACTAGTGCGTTTCTTACAGGGCCGTTTTACGAGCTCTCATAACATAAATATCCATTCGTGGCGTTCAAATTCACATGCTTCTCCTCGAAATTTTACGCACTAATTGCATAATATACTATTTCGAAATTACACATTGAAATCGGAAAATTCGTTCAGGTGGCTCGAGTGTTTTTCCATCTGAACAACAGATATCGATCAAACTTTACAAAAATACAGTTCAATTATTCCGATCTAAAATTCCATCATGAAGTACTGTCAATTGTGCTCAGACACTAGAATAACTTTCATACGAAAACCACGCGATTTACTGCCTGATGGTCGATCTCGGCAATTGAGAATCGAGCAATCCAATCGAATAATTCGACCGTTCGGCTCCGGATACCCGAGTCACCTTAATTCCCTAGAAAAACTTGACTGGGCACTTACGATCCACGGTAATATTATTACTCACAGGGTCATTCCGGCTGAACTCGCGAAATCATTATTCTCCTCGCGGCACGCGTTATTTTTCTTCGATTCACCGGGTCGCGCAGTTTGCGGTAATGTATTCCGGGTGAGGCGTGCGCGCACGGCTCTGCAGCGGTGTAAGCACTCCGACTCTCGACCTTCTTCTGGTGCGCGTTGATTCTTTTTTTTTATTTTTTGTTCGCTTTAATCTGCGTCCCAGTTGAATTGGACCGTGGCCCAGGGCGCCTCCGCCGTGTATTTTTTACAGCGACAGTGAGAATTCGAAATTGCCCGGAGACGAAAAAAAAATTATGAAATAACGGCACGGGTGGGTGGGATCGCGCGCTGATTAATCGTCGCATCGTGAGAAGCTCGAAGATACTACAACTCGAGACGATTTTTGTTTTTCCCCAAAGATAGAGAGAGAGAGAAAGCCGGGTAACGGGGCAAAATTTTACGTCATTCTTTTTTTGCTTTCTTAAAGAGAAAGCTTTGTAATGGGGCAAAAATCGACCCACCGAATCAGACCTCGGGACCTCGATTTTCGTGATCTACGGGTCGAAAAACATGGAAATCCAAAAGTGTCTGTATGTATGTATGTGTGTGTGTGTGTGTGTGTGTGTGTGTGTGTGTGTGTGTGTGCGTCCCGTTTTTTTTTCGTCCACGATAACTCTCGAAGGAATGGTCCGATCGTCCTGAAATTTTGCACACAGGTTAATCGCGGCAAAATCTCGGGCGAGTTCAATTTTCAGCGAAATCCGTTGTTTATTTCCTTAGCAACCGTTGTTAAGGTGTCTATTTTTTCGTTTCTTTCGTCCACGATAACTCCCGAAGGAATGATCCGATCGTCTTGAAATTTTGCACACCGGTTAGTTGTGACAAGATCTAGTCCGAGTTAAATTTTCAGCAAAATCCGTTGGTTATTTCCCTAGCAACCGTTCCTAACGTGTTTTCTCACAAATCCTTATGAGTGCTCATTGGGGCAAGCCGGAAAATCAGTTTTAAGTCACACTCGATGGCCAAGGACACTGAATTGTTGTATTTGCTCCATAGCAACGGTTGTTTACCTCCCTAGCAACAGTTACGAAGGTTGGAAATCATTAATTTATGACCCATTTCCATCATTTTCGACGGCAAAGGACACAAAAATCTTCCCAATTAGCTCCTTAGCAACCGTTGTTTACTGCCCTAGCAACCGTTGCTAAGGGAACGAAAAATTCATGTAAGTTTCGTTTCCAGTATTTTCAACGTGCTATAGATAAAATTGGGAAAATTTGGTGTCTTTTGCCGTCGAAAATGATCAAAATAGATTTTGAATTGATCATTTCCAACCTCAGCCGCCGAAAATGATCAAAATGAGTCTTCAAGTTTGCTAAATACAGACTTAAGGGCAGGATGGATCGATTTTAACCACCATTAAACCGTATGACAGTCACAAGATGAATTGATCGAAAAATTAAGCAGGTCCAAATGTCTCGCATCGTGTATAACCTAGAACCGTTTGCTTTGTTGCATTTGATCAAATAATAAGAGAGCCCGGGCAGACATCAACAGTCGCGACAAAGTTTGGTCAATTGAAAAAGAACGACACTTTACACAGTCACGAAGATACGAATTGAACTGATTAAATAATATTTTTGTAATTTTTTGAAAAATAAATGATAGTATCTACGCTAGTGGAATGGTGAAAATACAGGTTTGGGATGCGTTTGTGGGTGATGTTGAAGCCTCTTTGAGAAAGCATACTGCTAAGGCACTTGGCAGCGGTTTTTTATGATTGTTTTTGCCGTCGCGATCGAATTTTCATATGTACAGGTCGAAACGATTGTTCCTATGAATTCGAGGAACGAGTTCGCTGCGCGAGGAAAAATCATATTGTGCAATGTACTATTTTTATTCAATCACGTATGAAGAGAGGGCCATCTTTATAAGTGACATCTAGAAAGAATTACAAAACAGTATATGGAAAATTAGAAAAAAAAAATTGATAATGGTTTACCTTTTAAAATTATCACAATAGCCGTCTGTGCCTGCGTTACTAAAAAAAAATATTATTTTTTACAACGCGATTCCCCCCAGTGTACGTACTAATACATTTACCTCGGTCAATCGAACGTCCCTCCACGCGGCCCTGTCAATTGTTTCTAAAGCTCGTTGGGGAGCTTATTGTTCTGGGAACGACTACAGCCGCCCCGGAAAGTAGTAGCGTATCCGCGCACACAAAACCCGTAGAAAAGAGCGGCCGCGACGAGAAAAAAGCCCATTAGTATCGGCGCACATTGGGAGCCGAGTAAAAAGCGACCACCGGATGGTTTATGTTTGTGTGTGTGTGTGTGTTCCGAGACAGATTGGGGCGTCGTTTGCGGCGACGGCTGGTCCCTGCTCGAGGCGGCGGTGATCTGCCGGCAACTGGGCCTCGGCTACGCGGCTCAGGCCTACCAGACAAGTGTGTTCGGGGGCGCGAGGCTGCCGATGGCCATCAGCGGGATTAAGTGCCGAGGCGACGAGGCCAACGTCGCCGAGTGTCTCCACCACACCGTCCTCGACTGTCCCGGTACGTTCGATAAGCTTCTCACTCACTCTACATCTTCTTCGTCTGTAACGTTTGTCGCGCCACCTTCGAGACGCTTCACCTCGCGAGTCTCTGCGGATTAATGAACTCTTACAGCGATGATAATTCTTGAAAAATTCAATCTCACCGTCCGAGTTTATTTTTCTACAGTCATATGGCGAGTGGCGTCGTGGCCGATTCAATTTTTGATAGGCTATCGATCGGGAGCTTTGTGTATAATTCACAGCTGTTAGCTCGAGCGAGCGAGTCTCGGCTAATCCGACGATATATCTTGGATAAACGCCACCCGGGGAGCTTGTACGCCATATTTTACGGCCCGTCCGCTGGCTGTACAATCGATTTTTATCTGGATCTTTTGTATGAAAAAGTTCGTTTTTCACCCGTTCACGTATGATCGATACTTAATTTCAATTTCCAGAACGTATTGCACGATTTTCCATCCAATCGGGTTCGATCGGGAAATAACATTTGCAATTTTGGTCGTAAATCTGTGTTAAGGATTAGGCTCCACCACACCTAAAAAATCAAGGTTCCTCTCGTGAACGTGTGTCCGAGCGACGTAACCTCACTTTTTACAGGTGGCGCTGATCGACATATTATTCATAGTTCTTCAATTGCCAAGGTTCTGCATGATAATCCAGCGGCCGGGGAGCGTGAATTTTTTCTCTCGCAATCTCACTTTTTAATAAATTTGGAATGGTCCATTAAAAGCCTGATGAATAAATATTTATCGTTCTTCACAACATAACCTCGAAATGATTAATCGTATATCGATCCTTTGTAATAATCTATTTGAGTACTCTTGCTAAGTCAAATATCTAATCGACTTGAATCTGCTTCGTTTCATTGTTATTAATGTTCAAGGCAATATGTATCCTAATCATTGCCTCAGCATTAGGTCATGTACCAATGTGGGGCCCTATTAACGGCTCTAGATAATTCTTCGAAATTTTGCCAATTTTATCATTTTAAAGTAGATCGATCTTATTCTACACTACCGATAAATAAACGATACCTATTACTTCGTCGATTTTTTTTCGTTTTTTTCTATTCTGTATAGAAGCGATACGCCGATTCTCAACTAGCCAATGTAAAGAATGCCATATTCTTGTTATGGCTGTCACACGGAAATGAATCGTCGGTGACCATTAATCTTCTTTGACGCTCATGAAACTCGGTTGTGTGCCAGGCACATTCTGCTCAAAAAAAAAAAAAAATCTCGCCGAAGCCACACGTCAAAGGTCGGGTGGTGATGAAATATCGAGTGTGAGTCGCAGGTGTGGGGGAGAACGTGGCCGGGGTGAGGTGCGCGCCGAGGCTGGCCGACCTGGTGTTCGACCACATGGAGCTGGAGCGCAGCGCCCACCTGGTCGACCGCCAGCTGTACTGGCTGCAGTGCGCCATGGAGGAGAACTGCCTCGGCTCGCAGGCCTACCAGCTGCAGCGTGACTTCCCCAACTGGCACCTCGAGACGAGGAGGCTGCTCAGGTTCACCGCCAGGACACTCAACGCCGGCACCGACGACTTTAGGCCCGCACTCCCCAAAAGACTCTGGGAGTGGCACATGTGCCACATGTACGTTTGATTCACTGTCCATCTTTCGTTGGGACGAATCTATTGAGAACCGCATGTCTCAGTTTCTCGGACGAAGATAAAGCACACTTCCCTGCACTTAGAACTTACTTTTCAATCACGTTAGTTTAGTCAGATTTAAATAACAATAACCGAGTAAGCAGTTGATTATATTTTCAAGTGTGGGAAATCTTTCAAATCTTGTTCTATCACAGTTTTCTCAGAGAATAGTATTTTTAGTTTATCCTTTAATATCACTAAATACAAATGGATCATACCATATATTATAAACTTAAAAATGCACCATCCATAATTTCGCATATTCACAAAAATTTTACTTTAAAGTTTTACATAAAGTTCAAATTTACTCTACGCATTTGGGAGGAGAAAAAGCTTATTTTGAAAATCTTGATTGAAACTTGATTACAAGTGTAGTGAGAAACTTGTATATGAGTATAATCAACTAAAAATAGAACTATGCCCGGAAACGTTGATCGAATCAGCTATAAAGAGGTGAGAAGTATTCATGTGTCAGGAAAATGTAATAATAATGAGTCGCTTTCTTCATTAATACTCGAAGTCGGGGAAATAATTAATTCGATTTTATTCACCACGTCGAGCTATAATTTGATTACAAGACAATCAAGTACGAAGTACGAGGCTTTGCCGCTTATTCAAATCATTTCAAAAGGATTCATCTCCCCTTCCCGAGACAATACTTCGAAGAAACGTCTTTTCGACAAACTCTACTCTCTCGTACTTTGCGCTCAATTATCTCGTAACAAATGTATATAGCAGTGGAAAAAAAGTCAAATCCTAATGAGCTCCGTCAATCGGGCAATGGAGTCGTTCGAATAATAATGGATAAATACTCTTTATCCCTATTAACATTCAACAGGTAAATGTTTGTCGATGATTTTTTTTTGTCGGATAAATTCACGGAGAAAAGTAATATAAGCTCGACGCGCAATTTCATCCGTATAGCCTCGCGTCTTTATCTCTTCGCCAGCCCCTGGGCCTTGGCCTCGAGCGAGTCGAGCGCTTTGAAATAATATATTTATTCGATACCGAGAATCAACCCGATTGTCCCTCACGAAGACAAATTGCGAGATCCTGAGAATCGCGGATAAATCCCCCGCGCAGAGGTAGAAATCGTACGGAAATTACTTTTTTCTACTCATTGTTGAGAGTCGTATTGTAAAGACGGAAGGAATGATAATGAAAATGGGCGTTTCGCATCACGTCGAGTAGTGAGAATATATTCTATTCGAGTCGCACGTGTGCCCGAGAAAGTTCCGAATGTCGGGAGCGTAGAGTAGTATTGGAATATCTTGGTATTATGAATAAGAAACCTTAGAATCGAGTCTCGATTTGATAAAATCCATAAACGTATAGCGAATTGGCCGCCTCGTGATACACGAACAACCTCGACATGATATTATATTTATAAATCAATCTCGTGATCGATATGTTCCTCTGATCGACTTTGGCAAATGCCATTAGTCCCATTATCAAATATCACACCGACAATACAATTTAATCGTGTCGAATAATATCGAAGATCTGTGGAGAAAGTTTGACCTATGGTCATAAATTTATATCTTTGCAGGCATTACCACTCAATGGAAGTATTCGCGACGTTCGACATAATCGATTCGAATGGGAAAAGAGTGGCCGAAGGTCACAAGGCTTCCTTCTGCCTCGAGGATAACCAGTGCTTACCGGGAGTCAAGCCAAGGTATATACGTCTATATCTACTAATCGTCTATACCCATCTTCTCAGACCCCTTTCGTCCTTTGTACAATTCGACGCGCTAATTGCACCGTCCGCTGAATCTCCGCAGGTACAAGTGCGCTAATTACGGCGATCAGGGCATTTCCGTTAACTGCAGCGACATTTATAAGTACAACATCGATTGCCAGTGGGTCGACATTTCTGAGCTCGCCCCGGGATCCTACACGTTCAAGGTAATTTCAGCGTGTGTATGTGTGTCGGACTAATATCCACCAGCGTGACCATTGACATTCCCTCCTCGGTTTATTTCACTCAGATGGAACGTGGATTTATACAACGAAATCGGTCGGATCCCAAATTGTCGTATTGTCGACTATATTGACAAAGCTTATTATACGGAATTAGTATATTTCATAGAAAAGCGGCAGACAGCATGTCAAACCGAACGATTATTATCGTACTTCCGCGTTTAATAATTTCTGTCTAACTGATTCAATTTTATTTTTACATTTATGTAGAATTTAGTTCTTTTTTATCATACCTACCCAAGTTTTCAAAACTTATACGATGTGAACGATTTGTTTTCTCATGATTCTGCAAACAGAATCATGAATAAGTTTTCGAGATAAATTAAGAAGAAACTACTGTTAGTAAAAATAATTGCCCTTGATGTTCTCTTGTCCAATGTTGATAAGAATTGGTAAAATTCTACTAATTTTCATCGGCTATGCAATTTTTACTATTTTAAATCAAGAGAGTATGGTATTTATGATATTGATCAAATTGATTATACTACAAGACATACATTTCAATTATTTATATTTGTTAGCACGAATCTTCATATATTTGTTTAATTGTAGGATCAATAATTTTTTCTTTTCATCCGCTAATTCAAACAGTGAGATGATATCTCTCGTATACTATCCTGATAAGTTCATCCTGAAACTGGGTATGAAGATCTGCATCAGAAACTTCGATGCGAATTTCGTCGAAGAAAATATTTTTATTCCTCGCTGTAGGATCTTTCCACGACTAGACGAGATGCGTTCTCTCATTATACATTGTTGGATAAAATTCATCATTTCGGTGCGCGAATTTCCATGAAATTAGCATTTCGAAATTAGCACATTATCCGCGGCCCTTCAATTTTTCAAGCCACTGCATTTACTCTATGCAGATTTCATAATAATATTTCGCGCGGAACTAGAACCCGAGAAACAACGAGCAGCCCCGGGTACATATACAGTAATCGCCCAAAACGAGCAAGTTGGACAAAAGAAAGTTATAGCTTTTGTGTTGTCTTTTTTCTTTCGCGTGAAATCCTCCCGAGCAGCTCTTCAATGAATAATGGTATTTGCGTTGGGAGTAGCAGCTGTCTTTTCTGGCGAGCCGCGCGAGAGAGAGAGAAAAAGTCGAGTTGCCGTCACTAACTCTCGCGCGTTGTTCTACATCGGCTTTTCTCGATTTTCATTTGTCTTGAATTCCACCCCCGACTCGGGCCAATTCGGGTTTGATTGAATTCGACGTCCGATCTCGGGAGGGTCGTTTCCCTCGACTGTCGAACGCGTCGGTTTTGCCGGGAAATTCTAATGTTCACAACAAACACATACACGCATCAGGGAGAGACGGATATTATAAGGCTGCAGGCTAGCTGCTCTAGCTGTGTCGTGATATATCTTGATCGGGTAAATTATGTAAACTCACTCGTTCTCGTGTGGCCTGGTGTTGTTTCAATGCGTGTGTAATTATCCTTATCTCGATTTTCGTACTACTTTCGGGGGAATAATTGAATGTGCATGTGCGTCCATCACGCGGGTATATCGCGATCGGCCATATATCACAATTACATCCACAGCGGCAAACTAGAAAACTTGATCGATCATAAACTTTTACCGAGACCTTTATATACAGTTTCGACGATGCTCGCCAACTGCGCCGAGAGTAATGCTACGAGAGAAAAAATAATAAAATAGAGTAACGAAGTTCGCACCGTCATACACATATAATCGTATATTTTTATGGAGAACTGTGGGTTTTTGTTGCACAAATCAGCATGCTGTTAGAAATGTGGTCGTTGGATATGACGCGCGTGTACGGCAATTACGTTTTACAATTAACGATTCAAATCTGAGGAGGAAAATATCAATATTTGTGAAAATATTGAATTTCATGGGAAAATATATTAATTTTCATTATTTCATCTGTGAAATTCACATTCAATTCAATCCCATGCATTGCAAAGAAATTATGTATAGCACACTAATACCAATTCTCATATAACAAGGTGGTTGCGGTTAATACGGCTATTTTTCTTATGTATAATAAAACGCTTTGAGTTGGACCCGGGGTCCCCGATTTTTGGAGTACCCATCATTGAAACACGATAAAGTGCACTAAGACCCTTTCAATTGCATCTGTTTATATCAAAGTCTCTTTCCATCAAAATTTGAAAGTCTTGTGTTTACTCTTATCTATCTGTAAATAAATGAAAAAAAAACTCGTATCGGCACGTGAAATCGAAATATTTGTTGGAGAAAGTATTTGTTGCATGGAGATCTACAAGATCTCCGTGAAATTCTACTCGTAACATCATTTTTCATCTGTTGAAATTAGATTAACATGTTTGCGGGGCTGTGCAGGTAAAACCGCGTTCTCTACCATTACCATACAATTTTCCTCAAATGAGTCGTTTTACCGGCACAATGCGGGCGAAACGTTGACGTGATTTTAACGTATGAAAAATTTCGTTGGGATAACAATTCCACCGGGATCTTGTAGAGCTCGTCGAATGCTTCAATTTCACGTCCCGACACATTCTCAACACTCCTTCTGTCCCATGTTTACCATATACATTCCGCCAAAGTGGCTATTTTCAAGGCATTGTCGCTTACAGGAAAAAATCCGCAAAACATTATGTATCAAATATTTCTAGTCGAAAGGCATTTCAAGTACTATATAGAAAAATTAAAAACCCTTTAGAAATCCGTATTACCCGCAAGGATCTCACATCGTACTCGGAATAATGTTCTTCGATTTGATTCGAAACGCAGTCGCGTCTATGTTCGGTAATGAAGCCAGTCTCTATCGCGAACTGCAAGTGGCACGAGCAAAGCGTACAATCTATGTGCATACGTCGTGCGAATAACCCAGTGCATTAATAGTCGTATAATCGAGAGCAATCCTTTGGCGGCGCGGCCAGGGGTCGGCTCGATTACACGGTCTGATGGGGAATGGGCATACGGCCGGCTATATACAGTCGGCAGCTCGACGGATGTTCGATAATTAACGGGAAATTTGGGGCTGTGTGCACACAGGTCGCAGTGAATCCTGAGCTGAAGGTGGGCGAGATGTCGTTCGACAACAACGCCGCGACGTGCAAGCTCCTGTACACCGAGAGCTTCGCCAAAGTCCACAGCTGCGTGATGGGCCGACCCTAACCACACGCCCCACCTCCTCCGACTCTCACTCTTCGCCAGGCGTGTAAACAACTTTTCCCGCATCCGGAGACAGACTATGAATATATGTGTGTGTGTGTGTGCGTGAGCGCGAAGGAGGCGCGGCGATCTCGAGGGATCTCATCGCGTCTCTGTGTACTCGTCGAGATTTCATACCTGTGCAACTGGTAGAATTTGTCGCGTCGACGCGGCACACCAGATCGTGGGTATTTTTCTACAATCGAATTCTCAACAGTCGCATGTGGTATATGATCACTGGTGGATCAGATGAGATATAGAACAAACAACGATTCGATTTTGGTATGGATCCACGTCTGGAAATTTTTTTTCAGGGTTCGAGCGTGATAACCAGTTTCGATGATCAATGATGCCGAACTCGCCTGATAATTGATATTTTGCTCGGTTAGCAGTCGAATCTATGAAAATTAATCACGATATCCTTTGTCTAGTTCGTTAGCTGACTTTTTTCACTTGCCTACCCCAGACTTTGTAAGATGCAATTTTTCATCTTATGAATTTTGTTTTAATTGAGCTTACACAACTATCGGAATTCAAAGTAAGTGAAAAAAATATTTAGCGATCGTCAGTAAAAATTGCGCAAATGATGAACAGTAAATATGGTGGATAACTGGATACCCGAAATAGAGATTTTGTTGATTCATCAGTAATATTTTAGAGTGAATATCCATTATAGTTCACTAGACACGTAATTGTTACACAAATTCAGGGGCGCGCTAGCGTCCCCTCCTGGCGAATGAAGGCAGCTGGGGGCAAGCGCTACCCTTATACATTAAGTTCGGTTCACCGATTCTTGAATTTCACGAAGAAACACAGATAAGCATCAATTATGGATGTTATCTGGTAGAATGCATATACCATGTTATGGTTGAGGCCCATTGATTACGACCTCCGAACACAATGATATGTATGTACGTGAAATTGTCAATTCCTTTGATCAGACCTTACGTAATTATGCAATGCTTCTTTATCAAATTTTTCGCTAAGACTATTTATTAGGATCTTCGAACAGATTTGTATGTATAAAATTGTGAAATTGATTGCTTCTTTCATTAAATGATCTTGCAATTAGTCCTTATTCTGTACGGATTATTCTCAATCCAAGCATCGTAATACCATTCGATCCCGTCATTTTTCCTGCCTGTATCAATTATTTCCCTGAATCCAAGAAATAACTGTATTATTCCAATCTGCGAGGAAGCAGTATATGCTACTCATGTTTCGTTTGGCAGTTAATTAATGCCGAAGCTAACGGCCTAATTGGCCCAAAACCGCGAAACAATCAATAAACGCATTGCGCGGGCACGTGCGTGGAAATTTGCGGACGAAGAAAAGGCTGGTCGAGCACGAGCTTCATTAATACCGGGCAAAGCCATGCCTTTGTTTATAGCTGATCTATATACTACACGAGTCCACACATTCCAGGGGAAATATTTGTCCACAATGATTTATGAGCTCCTCCCATGCCTGCGTTGCGATGCTACAACTGCTTTGTCGAATTATATTCGCTCCGATTCTCACAACTGGAAAGTGGAATTGTGATTTTAGATTACGTTAAAAGGAATTCAAGCTCATCGGTATCGGTAAAATGAAATTATTTTTTTTATTTTGAAAAATATTATAATGTAAGTATCACGAATGCCAGATATACAGATATTTAAGATAAACTTGCCTAGGCATAGATGAGTGAGCTCAATCTTTGAGTCATTATGTCAGAATAAATGGATTAAAAACGTTTACTTTTAAATTTTTTGTCTTTTTTTGCAACGTTCCGCAAGCTAGATAATGGAACTCGAATATTGAACTTAGAAATATATTTGAAAAATAGACTGTTCAAAATCATTCATTCATGCGTTGAGGGATATCTAAATATTCATATGGGCTTTTCATGTCACCTCAGCAGGTCAAAATTTTTTTTATTTTATTAAGAAAATAGTCGCAAAATCCAAAATTTTATAAGAGTGAAAGTGGTTCAATTTTTATATTTATAAAAATTCACTTACTGATCCCATATTTGAATCCTATGAACTGTTCAGTAAGTATCCGATATGTATCACAGAATTCCAGTTTGTACGCCATGACTATACTTATATAGTAATTACCACAAAATCCAGTGTGAATTGCAAGCTCGAGCTTCTCGTCATCATAAAAGCTGAATAGATATCACATATCGATCAAGAGTAACGCGAAAAAAGAGTTTCAGCGTTTATTGATGATACTCCCCAAGAGACGAATAATTCAAGCCCCGTGCGATATGAGAAATTTCTATCCCAATTTTTTCTCTTGCGCGTATTCTTTTTCTCTTATCGCTGGAACATCTGCTCAATCAGAATGGCGAAATGAACGGGATATACTATTTGTCAAAGAAATGAGTTTGAAAGTTCCGAAAGTTTATCATACAAATGCGATCGAATTCGATTAATATTTCATAAATTGAAAGCTGTTATTTTATTCGCATAAATCAATGAAGGTACCAAACTGAATATTACCAAATTTCAACAGTAGCTTTGTTGCATACGCCAGATGGCTCATAGCTATGTAGATCGATGAATAGTATATTATGCACTTAGAGAATAGTGTGGACTGTGGCGATAAAATTCAGCGATTTTGGTGAACACATTGGTATGCCAAACATTCACAAGATGCACTGTCTAATGTCAATATTTTTTCATATATTTCTCAAGATAAAATTATTCATACTCATAGATCGAGGAAAGATCTCAAAAAGGTATATAGAAGTCATTTTCGATTTATTCAGTATCTTTCAAGCCAGTCGATCATAAAAGCGTTAACAAGAACAACATGAATTTTCATCATGACCTCAGTTAAATGCTCTGTAAAATATCCAGCGCAAGAAGCAAAGGTAAAAATGAGTTATAACTAACGACTGCGAAGCCTGGGAATGTAAAGTAAAATGCTTCGTAAATAAGGAAAAATTCGAAAAAACAAGAGTAAACATATCCAACCACCAAGCCACAGTAGTACATGATACTAAAGCTCCACCGGACAAGGGCATTGCTCGGATACCTGTGCAGAAAGAGAAGGAACGCAGGAAGGGGATCATAACGGGCAGGTGGCTCTTTGTCGGTACTACTCAAACAAGTCAAAGTGAACATTGTTTCAGAGCCCGCGAATGCAGAAAGATCTGCGAAATGTCAGTTAACGAATACAAGGGATTTATTTGTGCCGGGGCAGCCGGGAAGGGTTCTTGTTCAGGGGATGTCGGTGGTCCACTCGTTAGCAAAGATCGTCGTGTCGTTGGGATCATTTATTGGAGTAAAGTTGTCGGAGATTACAATGAAATCTCTCCCCACCGCAAACGGATTGGTGAAAGGATGGACAAAGTAAATTCTGATAAGGGAAAATCGAACACTGCGAGAATTGCATATACTACTGTCTTTAACATTATACTTTCATTGGTTGTGGGTAATGGTAAAGATTTTTTTTTTCATTCAAACGACGATGAGTTGAATGAGGTATTCAATCTGTAACGTTCACGTTTTACTCAAGGCTCATCTGTTCCTGTGAATTTAGCTGTTACAATAATCATCGTACGTCAAACTTCCTTTGAAGGAGGTGATTTGCGGCTTCCATTGTTCCACTAACTGTACTGCGAAATTTTGAATAATTGCATAAGTTTGAAACTACAATCTTCCTTAGTGAATTATAGAATATATATTATGAAATTATTATGTCTCTGATTGACATTTGGAATTCAATTTTATGGGCAATCTGCGAAAGTCTGGGAAATTTGAATGGCTATACATATATTCTGGTTCTAGTTATTTTAGAGGCTCTCGAAGTGTTCACGACAACTGTACAGTGCTAATGCACTAATTCTAATAAACATTACAAGTAAGAGTAGTATAATGTCAAAATCGTCAAAAATAATGGACAGCAAACAAAAATAACCCGTTTTGTCAAACATTAATATTTAATTTTAGAGTGAAAAAGCATACTAGCTGGCGTTTGAAGAATTGGAAACTTTCATTTCTCATCCATTCTTTTGCTCAGTGATCATTTCAAGTGTATGAATTTAGGTTTGAAATGTCTTTAAAATTGCAAAAACAGCAGGAACAGCTACTTTGGCTCTTTATACAGTAAGGGTAGAATGATCGAATAATATCTGAAAAAATCTAGATTTATATTACTTTGATTATTTTAATCGAATGTGGTAATTGAGTATATACTTTAAATTTTCATCAGTGAATAAAAAGAGAATTGTGAGTGTAACCAGAACAAAGTGAAAATAATCAATAAACTTTCTCGAATAATAATTCATCGTGGAAACAATTCAAAGCACAAAATAAAACTATGTTATGAACAGTGAATTGCAGCAGCCCAAGGGCAAGTGAGAGAGAGAACTCGTTAGGTTAAGTCTTTGACTAGCAGATGACTGAATAAAAGACATTTGAATGATTGGAAAGTTGAAGTCCGGATAACATGGGTAGGTAGTGAGTTCCACAGGTAAACGAGAGTGAGAGAAGGACTTGGTGTGACCGATATGCACTACACTGGAGCACAAAAGAGAAGATTGAGCAGCGCTTCGATCAGCAAGCCTCAGCGAAATAGGTAGCGTGGCGCCTCGGGAGGCTGTCAATTAAATGCGCGGCGCGGCGTCGGCGGCTCCCCTTTAATTGGCTGCGCTGCAATTCAACGTCAGCTACGGCTCTCTCTCGAGGGGGTAAGTAATTCGCTTAAGGCATAGCGGCCCCGCGAAATATGGCTTCCGAACGGCTCCAACGCTAATGCAGTCGACCGTCACCTGCCCGTCGCGACGCATCCATGACGAGAATAACATTCCCACGCCCAGTCGTCAGTGTGCCCACTTACACGCGGACCTCCACTCTGCCGACCAAACGGCTCAAACTCGACGCCCACAAAGAATCGATGAGTTTTGCTGAAGCCGTCTTTGAGAACTGCGATGACTTTGGCCAAGTAAAAACACGTCGGATGGAGTTTGATACGTCTGGATTCTTGACTCACGAGTAGCTCGTACAGTAAGAATCGGTTCTTTTCAAGATCCGTCGATGATACGCTTTCATAAAGCTCTCGAAAACTTCTGGGTACCGCGTGGCGAGAGGTTTTACCCGTACGTACCGTCGTTTGACGTCTAATTACAGAGACTCTTCGCGAAACCCCTGCGAGTCGAGCGCTAGAACGAATGCGGTTGCACTAGCGATGTGAAACCTGTGTGTTTACACGAATCGGTGTTTTGCACCGTGTGCCAGAGTGACGTGTGATTAGTGGATTGTTTTCTATCGACGATTCCAAATTTACCAAGCTAAAATAATACTGCGTATCCGAAATAGCTCGTCATAGTCGATTATTCAGTGGAAATCGAACGAGCAAGAGCCCTTTGGAATTCGAATGATGGAATTGGAGGCGATCGAAGAACGAAGGGCACTGGATGATTCGTGAGGCGCACTCGACACGATCGAGGAAGTTTGCCCGAGTGTTTGTTGCGTGTTTGCCAGTGACACAGTGACAGGGCCGTAACGCAGGTATGAGGAGAGCCGCGGCTGCGTCAATGTTCCGCCGATGACCGAAGGCAGCGGACGGTTGAGCTGATATAGGGGCAGTGCGTCTCCTCGTGGATATCGACTAAACACGCGTTAGCTCACGGGGCTCGAGTCCCGAGGCCGCCCATGAGTTTGGAGTCTCGCCGATCCGGGGCCAACATGAGGCTGATCGGCTTCCTTGTGCTGCTCGGCCTCGGCGGCGTCTGCGCCCTCGAGAGCCTCGTTTGCCTCAAGAATCACACGGTCCTCGAGATGTCGGGCGACGCTGTTCTTTCGGGTGAGTGACTCCCTGCTGTAGACCGCTTATACCTACTGATAATATCTCTGCTTGACACACTATAGTTTGGGTGAGCAATCGTTTTCCGATTATCCAAGTGATAAATGAGTTGTTTTTCGAATTTTTCTTTCTTAAATGGATCCATACGATTTGTTTTTAATCGTATACGATAATGGTGCAATTTCACGAAGCTACGCAATAATATTTTATACTTACATATTGTGAGAACCTCTGATAAATTTGTGTAACCTCGCATCGCTGTAGAATCAAAGGCCGTTTACTAATCTTGTGTCGCGCGGAATTCTTGAACCGAATTAAAAATTAAAGTAGCGAGTAGTGAGATTGCACAAAGAGGGCAAATGAGCTAACGAGAGAAAGGGATTGCGTACTCGAACACGCAAGCTACTGTTCGAAGGTTTTCTCCGCACACAGAATACCGATAATTCTGAAATCCATATTATCAGTTTATCCTTATTTGCGATGGAGGTTTTCTTCGGGAACATTTTTAAATGGGTTCCCGAAGTTGTTAAATCTTTTGCAAATGAGTAAGTTAGCTTTTTCCGGCTAATACGGCCACCTTAATAGTTTTCATTTTTTTTCGTAATACTTGAAATGCCTTTAGACTGAAAATTTTTTTCAGATAATCTTTTACGTCATTTATTTACTATGAAAAAGTATAGAATCCCTTGGAAATGACTGTTTTCCCAAGATATACAGGTAAAACGGCCATTGTAAAGAATTTTACCGTAAACATGAAAAAAAAAACAAGTCTTGAAAATGTCACGGGGCATAAAATTTAAGTATTCGGCGTATCTCGATGCAATTTCTTGTCCCAACGTAATTTTTTATCCTTTAAAATTACATTGAAATTTTCCCTGGTTTATATATCGGGTAAAACGATCCGTTTGAAGGAAATCGTTTGAGTGAGGTGAGAAATGGCCGGCTCAAAGTATTTTGTGATTTATTAAAATTGTTATTTGCATTTCACAATAAATATTCTTTCTTCGATATAGGTCTGAGATGTGTTTAACCCCCTTTTATTCCGTTGAAAACATATACAACTGGAAAAAACTTTTTGCAATACTGTTTCTATTGTAGAACTAAGATCGCGGATATCGCGGATATCTATGAGAAAAATGGGTGGCCGTTTCACTTGCTTATCTAGGACCTCAATACGGTCATTGGGGTAAATATAATATAATACAACAAATCTTTCCGATTCAGTTTTTATAGAAACCGATTATGGACCTGAATGCAATATTTCTTCGCCGAAGAGCGTTCAAGAAGTGGCGACCGCACTGTTTGTTGCACAAAGCTTGAACAAAATGGAATACGTACCAGGAGTGACGATAGGTAAAGATTGCATTTCGTTTGAACAATCTATTAGACTTTTTCTCTGATGATATATTCGTAGGTAAACGTGTATACGTATATTCAGAATCAATATTAACTCATTTCCATGACCATGATCAATACTGAAGGTATTTCTGTCAGTTAAATTCTGATGAAAATTGGATCGTTCAAATAAGATTTACACCTCGTACGTTTGAATACAGTGCAAACCAGTGTATGAAAGTGAAAAATCACTGTATGAGGGTGGATGAGTGATCGACTGAAACTGCAGTAAATTTGTCATGTAATCAGAGTGAATTTTCTATGAATTTCGATGGCAACAATTTTTCAATCAAAAACGTGCATCTTACATGGCAAGCCAATATTCCCTGAACATAAAGTGAAGTTTCACAGGACTTAGATATAAAAATGTTTGCTATCAAAACTCACGGAGCTAAAGTGAAAATTCATTTTGATCACTTGAAAAACTAACTGCACCTCCACTCAATCACTCATGCATCTTCATACAGTGATTTTTCACTCTGATACACTGGTTTTCTACTGTAAGGTTGACGATGGTTGACGACGAACTGGTTGTCCCAGGTCTGCGGCTGTACGACACGTGCAACGACCGGATCTCGGTGTACAAGCAGGCGCTGATATCCGCGGTGGAGATGGACTGCTCGGCCCACTACGACCTGGGCATCCTCGCGCCCGAGCGCTACCTCGAGGTGCTGGAGCCGCTGCGCAGCCTCGACCTCCTGCCCGTCAACACCTACGGCCCGGCCAACCTGGCCCTGCCACTGGTCGATGTGCTCGTCGACTTTCTCAGCACGCGCTACTCCCACGTTGACCAGCTGCTGGCCGACTCGAGACCGGTCCTCGACCGGTTCGTCCAGCAAACCAAGCAGGCCGGCATCTGCCTCAGGAAGGACAAGGACTTTGACGTGTTCAACCTGCCGAACAACCAGACCGAGAGGCTTCTGGTAGCCGTCGGCAACTATGATGACATCAGCGTATGGCTCGGCGAGCTCAACGGATTCGTTGCCGAGTTCAACAGCGTCACTTGGGTCGTCCTGCCACTCGACAACTCTCACGTCGACGGTCAGTTCATTCCACCTCTTTCTATACCTCTGTATGCCTTTTGATACACAATCAATATTTATCATGGTTAGTGACATACAATACTGATCACCTCCTACTTAGTAAGGGATTCTTCAGTTTAGAACTAGAAGGAATTTCCTTTCAGTGTGATTGTATGTATGTATGTATGTAAACATTACCGTGGAAAATTTGAGAATATGGGAATTTAATCAATCAAAATTATCAGACTTGCTACCGGAAGGCTCTTTCGTGATAAGGCCAGAGCAGTTCGTGGTGGAGCTTGGTCCGGACCTGGAGGCGTCTGATCTGTCGCAGATCCCGGTAAACACGCTGTTGCGTTCGCCTCACCTGCTCAGCGTCGGCAAGGCCGTGCTGGAGATAGCCAGTCAGTTGAGGCAGGTGCAGAGCAAGAGTTGCGGTTCGGAGGTAACCGGCTGCGTCCTGCCCCGATTCGAGTGGACCAAGCAAGACCCAATGAGCAATGCCGACCTCTACGAAATCCTCAAGGTGCCCGCCATGGCCCACTCCACGAGGTACGTGTCCATCCAAAAACGTCCAATTTTGGTAATAGATGGTTCCTCCTATAGAAAGTCGAACCCATTTCGGGAGTGATGAAACCGGATGTTCCCCTCTTATAGGTACGTGGTTGCCCGAAAAGTGGACGGGGCGATGGAGGAAGTGACGGCGTACAAGATCGACGCGACGAGCGCCCGCTACCGGGCGATAGCCGAGAAGGAGCTGCCGCGCGTGCCCCGGCTGTGCGTGAAGAAGCTCGCGAAGAACTGCGAGATGTGCGCCAACTTCCAGATCCTCGAGCCCGAGGACACGGACGACGGGGAGGAGGAGATCGGCCTGATGAAGCCGCACATCTGGGTGCCGATCTTCCTCACCATAGTCGCGCTAGGCTGCATCACCTGCATAGGCGTGCTCGTGTTCATCGTTTACCGCTTCTACGTCGAGGAGATCCTCGACGGCAACCCGAGCTTCACCCTCATCCTCATCGGGGCGACGATGATGCTCCTGCTCAGCCTAGTGCTGTTCTGCCTCGAGGACAAGACCGTAGGGGCCAACTCGCTGAACGCGTGGAAGATCTACACCACCACCCTGTCGTTCGGTCTGGTCTTTTCCATCATGCTCACCAGGGCTTTGTTCCTCTCGTTCTCCACAACGGGGGTCTTCCACACGCAGCACATAAACGGCTATCTCCAGAGCTTCATGCTGTTCTTCATGGCCAGCGTCGAGTTCGCTATATCCACCATGTACTTCGCATTCAGCACCAGCAACGCTGCTCACGTCATGCGCAGCCCCAGCTACGTCGGACTGCTCAGTGAGTTGTTCTTGCTCGATCGTGTGTTTCAATCAATCCGAAACAGAGACAGGCTTTTCAGGGCCTCCATTTTTCAGGATGTCACTGACACGGCAATAAAATTATTGCTTACTCGTTCGTGACATTCTAAATTAAAAAATTATATCAGATTCATTGAATAAATCAATTATAACGATAGGGACACTGATAACTTTTTTTTCTCCAGTATGTTTTTCAGTTTTATTCATTTTTGAACTTGAAAATTTTGAAGAAGTCGTTTTTTTTTCAATTCTTCCCGAAATATGATTAAACTGTTATTTGAAGTCAACTCATGGGCAAAACTGAAAAGTCACACGAATTAGATTGAAACTTCATAACCACAATCGATCAAATCACTTTGATGTTACCCTGGAATATCTAGTCGGACGTTCGAGAAAACTAACGAATCCGACGGAGTGTAAACAAGAGTCCATTATTGATCTGAACAGGTTACGATATTTTCCTGCTGCTGCTCACCTTCATCGCATGCTCGTTCACTGCACAAATCCATCGCAACTACCGCGAGGGCACGTGTTTCTTCGGCACCGCGATTGGCCTGCTGATCTGCTGGGCGGTGTGGGTCACGTGTTTCGCCCTGTTGTCGGCCGATAAGCGCGACCTGATTGTCTGCTTCGGCATACTCAGCACCGCTTGCCTCATAATCGTCGGCATCCTCGTGCCCAGGACATACTTCATGTACGAGCGTTTCAGCAGGGAAAAAAATCTCGTGGGAAGGTTTGAGGTGACGGATCTGGGACCTGATCCCAGGATGAACACCACCGCGAGACAGGTTGGTACGCAAATTCGTACGCGTTTGAAACTCATATTGTTTGCTGAAAATTTTTGGAAACATCAACGGTCGACTCTACGAAGTTGCGAATGATATTTGATCATTGAAGGACTCTGGTGTCTTCTCGTGTAAAAGAAAGTCCTACCAAAGTGTCAAAGTTTAATGCCAGACTTTATGACAGACTTTATGCCACACTAGGGAAGTCTGCGGACAAAATCAATATGTCTTATTAGCATATTATATACTCTATTTCATATACTCCGCCCTTAATTATGTCTTATATTCAACAAAGCATAAGGTTTGGTTTTATGTTTTTGAATATAACTTTTTGCCAGAATTTCACAGCCAGTCTACTGTCAGGTTTCGGTAGCCAGCAGATTCTTTTTCACCCGGGCCTCTGATTTGACAGCTCATGTGAGATCCCCCCAGAAAATGTTATCCCTCAATTCGACTCGTTTACGTTCACAATCGACAGTCAAAAAGGAAGGAGGCGTTTCGTCTAACGCTAGAGATGGGTGCCTATAATATGTCCTCAGTCAGTATATCAGGATGGCAACTAATGATGACACTGGAGGCTTCACTATCGAGTTTTTACTCTCAATTTCGAACGCAAACGACTAGAATTGGAAGATTGAGATCTAACTCTCGATATCTCAAACAAGAGTGACACTAGATTCCCGCAATAATCAAAGATTATTCGTGGCTCCGTCAAGTCAACCATAAATGTTTCAACTGATAAACAAATACCGAAGCATAAACTTTTGCTTTAAAATTTTTATAAATAATGTTTACGGTTTGCTGGAGAAAATTTTAGCAGAATCGATCTATCGAATTCTCCTCGAGCATATACCTCGGGATTGGCCGCTAAAGCCTCCAAGCACTTGATAATTAGTTTGCGAACTCCCAACAAAAAGTATATCATTCCACGTGAACAATTCCATGGGTTTGGAACAATTTGCTTCACGATTTTATTAAATCCCCGAGACGCACCATTTACGATGGCCCAAAAGTTGTTCGCAATTAAATTAGGGAAACACGGGGAGATTCACACCAAACAACACGATGAATTACTTTTGAGCACGCAACAGCTCTCACCTAAGCCTGATGATTGCGCTACTCCAGTCTCCCTTCATTCCTCCTCGTGTTCTCCACTAGGCCGCTCTCATGAACTCGTAAACACTGTTTCTACACTTGAGAATTTCATTCGCTGGGTGGTTCGAGCACAGTGGCTTGTTGTAATTATGCACAAACAGAAACGTTCAAATATTTGTTAGCAACGTGAAAATAATTCCACTCAACGGTAGCAGCCCGAAAAGAAAAGAGAATTTGAGACGACGTTGCGTTTGTCAATTGAATTCTTGAAAGATATTGTATACTAAAATAGACTTTCAAGCTTTCAGTAAAAAAAAAAACTGAAAATAAAATCCTTGGGACTTTGTAAAAATTGAATTTAATATTTTCTTTGACGTTGGAGCATGCTAACATCCTCCGACAGGGTCTAATTCTTATCGCAAACAGTTGAAGTGCTCATCGAAAGCATAGTGGAGTATAGATTATTTTTGTAATAAACTATGCAGTCGGAGTTTGTATTAAAATTCTATTTTCAGATTCGACAACGCTTTCGTGCGTCCGACTGTTTTGTATATCAGTTCGTGCGATACCGAACGGAAATTCACACGCAGTGTGGACAGCTATTAGTTCACGTTGATTCACGCGATTGGTTTGTTTCTAAATTAGTTTCGAAATAATGAATCATCAGAATCGTGAGGTACATCGAAAGCGTAGCTCGACACGGCCTATTGGATTTCCCAGGGAAAATATTACAGTAAAGCGCGAGTGTAAAATAACGAAGGCTCATTGACACGTTATTTCCCTTGCTAAACTCCCGTGGCAAGTCAATTATTCCTCTTCCGCCTTTGTGAAACTTTTGTACGGGCTCAAGAGGGGCATCGCAAAAAAACTAGCCCGGAATTTGAAATGCTCGCAAAGGGTTTTATCGGTTTAATTAGATATCGCAAAGCACGGGCAACTCTTGGTTCGTTAATCCTCCAACAGTTTTTTAATCGAATCCAGCCCCGGTATATAAAAAGAAAATATCCTCTTCGGTCGTTACAGAGTTGCGGAGACGCAACAAAGTTGCTGATTTCGAATCTCCCGGGTCCCCTTATTTATTTCTTCGTCTCGTTATATAAGGTCCAACTTTTCCTCCCTCGACTTTTCTCTCTCTCTCTCTCTCTGCAAAAAAAAAGAACAAGCCTCGAAGAGCGATGAATTGGTTGTGTCGATCGTGTTACGAGCATAAAACTGTACGGCCTCAGGTACTGGACTCGCAGTCCCGCCAGGCGTTCTACGAGTACGTCAGCCCGGAGGTGCAGACTCAGCAGCAGCAGGCGGCGATGTCGTCGGTGGCGCCCAACTACTACGGGGCGAGCAGTCTGAACCCGATCGGGAGGCTGTCGCTCCGGCAGCGCAGCCCAGAGCCTCGTCGCACGCCCGGCTACAACAACTACGGGTTTGTAAGGCCGGAAATGAGGGAAGTCGACCCGGCCAGCAGCCCCTACGGCGCCCCCAGGCTCTACGTAGACGAGACAGACGTGAGTATCATAAATATACGAGTACGTCGAGCGGATCATCCCCAACCGCGTAGGACTGACCCAATGCTCCCCGTAGGACTGCCAGATCTCCGCGAGCTTACGCTTCTAGCTGGATTGAACCCGTATGTATACCCGAGGACGACGACGCTCCAGTTTCATTTTCAGCCCGGTGCATACTTACTCGACTGTTGCTTGAGCCCGGCCTCGTCTTCGCAATTTTTCATTGCTGGATTCTGCGTTGGAGCATTTTCCATCTTGCTTGAAATTGTCAACCTCATCCCCGAGCTAGAATCGACGGCTTTCTTGAACGGACGGTACTTTGGAATGTAAAAGAATATCTAACGTCAAGGCGTTATTTCACAAAGTGCCTGGAAATGTGCGAAATCAAATTCTCTTATGTTTGCCGAATATCACATCATTTCTTCTATACATCGCCTCTTTAATGAAAAAAAAGAAATATTACTTTAATTCTTACCGTACAACATGATGCACAAATTTAATTATGTATATAACCATTTTTGAGAAATTCGTCTCAGATGACTGAGAACGACTGATATTCTCATACAAAACCATCAAAATTATGTTATTTTGTTCGATATTTATCGACAATCAAATTGACGATGAATTGCACCTAATTTAACTATGCACTGAACCTGTTGATATAATGAGAAGTACCGATTAAATCACTTTGCGATAATGAATGTCTACTTTTGGTTAGCGAGTGATAAATAACATTGAATATGCATTTGCTGAAATAGTAATTTCCATTTTCTTAGTACGACAGTGTGAATAATTCGATAGGCAAAATAGAGATTCGACAATTTATTTGTAGAGAATATATATTTAACTGATCTGAATAGTGAATATTTTAATAATCATGCATTCGTCACTTGTGCAATTTTCACTGATGACTAGTAGTTTTTAACTATTTCAGGTTTAGATAGTAGATATATATTAGATAACTATTGTACAACGGCTCGCCGTAGTTATCCAAACCCTTTATGATTTGATAATGTACATACTAGTTGGCTGACACCAATACAGAAGAACACTTGAAAGACCTACGACTTAGAACCGCCCGGTAGAGCTTCAAAGTGTGTGTTGAAGATTGAATCGCGGGATAGTGTGAATGAACGTTGGTCTGTCAAGGGTCAGGCGGGGCCGTCGATGAAGAGCGTCTCTTTGGCGTCAACGGCAGCGGCGGCGGGGGCGGCGGTTCCGGAGGCGAGGTACGCCCTGCCGAGGAGTCTGCTGCGGAAGGTGCGCGGCAGCATAAAGAGGACCGTCCGGCCCGGGTCAGCGGTGGTCGAGACGGAGGTGCACGCGGCGCCTGGCCGAGTGTCGCCGACCCGCAGTGGCAGGGTCGACTATCTGTCGCCAGGGCCACCCAGGAGCCACAGCCCGAGCAACCTGTCGTTCAACAGGGTCGCGCCCGACGAGCACCCCACCAGGGTCACCAGGTTCTGACCCCCAGCCTCACACAACTCTCAAGTTTCATTCTCCGACTAGCCGATTACAATCGGACGCGCTTCGCTCGAGATTCACATTGGCACGTTCCAATGCTATGTCTTGATTGTATTGTTATTGTAAATGATTGACGATTATCTCTTTTGCGTATAATCATCGATTCATTCCAACTTTTGAAAACTATAACATTTGTGTTTTATTCAGCCTCTGAAAAAGAGATCTAGTCATTACAACCTCAAAACACACGATCCTCGGCCTAATCTTGACTGAAACTGATTATCCTAACTAAAGAAAGTACCTTATTTTGGTCTAACCTATTCTTTCTGCGAGCGGCAGCCTGCAGCTCAGTGCCAATAACTGGTTCACCCTCGACTGCACTCTTTATTTATATCTATAGGTATCTCACTCGACACGTCAAATCGTTAGGTTTAAATAATTCCAATGACCTCAAGAAACTACCTAATACATGCATAGATGCACTGCGCGATACAATTACATTGTAACGTTCCAAAATTGTATTTCAATTACCGTTGAAGAAACAGACTGAAACTGACTAACCGAAAATCCCAATCCAAGACGATCTACCTTCTTTGCCCTGACCTATTCTTTCTTCAAATGGTAGCTTTGTTCAATATCTATGTCAATCTTACGCATGTCACGTGGTTAGGGCAAAACGAATAAAATCACGAGTAAGCCATATCGTCATTTCAGAAAAGCTTTCGAAGCCAGTTTTTAGATTTCACTTTAGAAAATTTTAATATTGTTGTGTGTTGATTGAATTGTGTCGTTATGGTACAGAACTACTTGCAGGTTGGAATTGATCTTTATAAATGGGGTAAAATACAAAAATTGAAAGCTCTTTTTTCCCTGAAATGTGGCTACGGAAGTGATAATTAAATAATATCTGAATATTAAAGTTCTTAGAGAATACTATTCCTATCCCAATTGATAACGAATTTCGTTGAGATGCGGAGTTAACGATCCTTTTATAATGAGTCAAAAAGGATCATTAACATCACCTATTGAATTGACTACATGAGTGAGAAAATATTTGAAAAAAAAACAGTCTCTATTTGTCAACATCCGGGTATTAAATATTTATTCATGCAACCAGCTGGAATATGGAAATATTATTGCTTCGTTGGCTTTGATAAAAATGCAGCGTGCAAAAATTGCATTTTTGAAATTCCAGTATTAAATTGACTTTTTTGACGAAGGTTTAACGAGACAAAATTCAAGCATTTTAGTTATTCGAGAATAGATGTTGGGAAAAATCAATTTCGTAATTTTCCATCAGCTGAAATAATGCATAAAACTAAGATAATCATTTAAGCAGCTTGCTTTTACACAGAATATTTTGAGAACTGGGTATTGGGATGAACCCAATTCAAGACAATCTCAAAATAATATTTCCCTCTTGTAGGTAATATTATTTCTCTTTGATATACCACTAGATACACTTGCAGGTTCCATAAAGTCTTTTCTGTAAAGTTTATATAACTCAAGTTAACTTAGATACATATATTTCTCAGAGTACAAAGTCGTCTCTAACTGAGGAAATGTACTGCCAATCTAGTATTGAACAGTTTCTAGCAATTTGTTCACAAGAGCAATGCTCTTGTAACAAAATTAAACATAAACAAGAAGTTTTAAAATTCCAAATTCTTAAAATTCACCTCGCGATGACTTTCACTTATCCTCGAACAAGATTTATTTGTTATTACTAACTCATTGATTGAGAAGCTTTGTATTATCAAAATATATATCAATTCAACAAAATGATTCGATCGTATTTTTGAAGGATAAACTACCAAAGATTCACCCGAATTCACAATAATAATAAAGAAGGAATAAATGTAATATCATAGATTTCAATATCATAGAAGAAACAATAATAATAGATGAAAATAATTATAAGTGTATCATCATTATGTCCGTATTTAGATGATGTTACAAGTATTTTATAGATTAAAAACTAGTCCAAAATCTACTATAATTTTCATCGGAGTAATATTTTTATCCGGATTGACTAAATATAGGTTTTTCAATAACTATAATCCACGTTGCAACTATACATGAATATAACCGTACAAGAGAAATTCATTGAAATGTCTGGGTATCAAAATTGAGATCACATGGAATTCAATAACTACGCTGGTGCAAATCTTGATTGTTTTCTAAGAGAATCCAATGAAATGTAGATGATATGAAAAAGTAGCATTCAATATTTTGAGTAAGCTATGATTAATGTTTAAAAGATTAAATTAAGTGATTAATGTTTAAATGATTTTGATAATCTAAATAAGAATGTGATGTATATGATACTCACATGAATCAAGTTGATTAAAAGGTGCAATGTATTCTTAGGATGATATGGCCGATGAAAATTCATTGAGCTCATTGAATTTTCCACTGCTCTCACTAAAAATCATATAGAGTTCCCTTGAACGAGTAATCATGATATATTTCCTATAGTATACTGTATAACTTATATCAGAATCACGTAGTGTACATAGTGTAAATAACTCGAGATAAAAAAAATATATGTTTCTGATTTACATTTTATCCATACCGACGCATAAAGGAAAATGTTTATTTACTACAAAGTATGTATACAATATTCATTGTTGTTATGTCAAAATGTATCTAATTAGGAAATTACTTATTGAAATTTCCAAACTTATTTGTAGATTAAAAAATTATTTGTAAATGAAAAATTGGTTGTAAGCATGAGCATAATAAAATATTGAAATCAGTTATAACCCAAGCTCATAAAAGAATAGAGCTAATCTATATTATGGCAAGTTCACATTAATCTTCATCCAATGTATACTTTCAGTACTCGATTCGGTAAACTTTGTATAATTAAAAATTCGCTTCAAGACTTTATGTATACAATATTATGTTATAACTGAAGATTCTAACATATGAAATAAACTTTAACTCACTCATTTTCATTGATTTTCTTATCCCTAATGATTGATCTGATAATAAAAGCGGGACTACTGTTCTACCTTCTCTCCACGAATAAGGGTCATATAGTCCGATAAATTTGAAAGTACATTATTCGCTGTAATTAGAATAATAACATCCATCACCGATTGCCGTATTAGAGCATGAACAAGTTCTTAAAAATTATATTTCTTAGCGTGGAGAGGTTGGATCCGATGCACCTTGGTTTATTTAGAAGGTCTTGAGAAGAATTTTTGTTACCCACAGACTGCGTTGGAAAACTCATTGGAGAAAACTTTACAATTCGTTGTATTCAAACGATTTTCGATTTATGTATACTGAACAGGAAGCGTGTATCCTTTGTTTTCTGCTTTATCAGACTCGTCAAAATCTTAAACAATATTCTAATGTTACTTGCAAATGTTTAAATTAGCATTTATATAGAAACACTTAAGTTGAGGTCGAATATAATTAGTTTCCCATGAACGTGTTCTCGCTAAATGATTTACTTAAAGTTGTTCGCGTACTTGCCTTACCGAATATTTTTTTCGCACATGAATTTCGTACAAAACATAATAGCGCACGATTTCCGAAGTCTGGTATTCCTCAGTCGCATTTTCGTATTCACTAAGCAACTACAACGTTAGCTTTGTAACTGGCAGCAAGAAGTTCAATTTTCTCGAGTGTTTCCTCATTCGTGTCGAATTTCTTTCATATTGCTCCGTGTCAGAGCATGAAACTACTATAGTAGCACCACGGCCAAAGAATCCAAAGAATTATTCCAAAGAACAAAAGAACCATGAAGTACTCGTTGCTTATCTTCATAACTTGTATTTTCTTGGGTAAGAAACTTACATTACTGTGATGGGCAATACGATTGCTGAATATTCATTATTTTGTTTTTAATGACATTAATCGCTCAAAGTTATTCACGCAATAATTCTCAATTTTATTTTACCGAGGCCCCGGTTGTGTCGAAGGTATCGTGGACGGTTCTCCCGCTAAGCTTGGAGAATTTCCCTACATGGTAGCGATTATGAGGGGATGGAAATTCCATTGCGGTGGGGCTTTGATAAGCGGCAGACACGTGCTCACAGCCGCAAGCTGTGTAACAACCACCGCTGATTCGGACCATCAAAATCTCCCGGATCTTGTGGCTAAGGTAGGCATGATAAATCGCACCGATCCAACATCTGGAATGAGCATCAAAGTGAACAAAGTCGCCGTGCATCCCAACTATGTTTATCTTGTTAATGACATAGCTGTCCTGACAGTAAGTACAATTTCATCTGCGTCCGCATCTACTTCTCTCTCATTTCACATTCGATCGAGCTCTTCTCTACTGGATGATTCAATTTAAAACTCAACCCAACATTTTAATTGTACTGTCAGCTTGAAAAATCAGTCAGGATGTCAAAGTGCGTGAAGCCAATCGCTCTGCCTCAGCCAATCGAGGAATACCCCCAAGACACTCAATTTATTTTTAGTGGTTTTGGCAGTACGTCAATTTTTACACCCCCTGTAGCGTATTTGGAAAAGATGGTTACACATGCTGTTGACCGAAATTCTTGTCAAGCCAAGTGGTCTGCCATGACATTTACTCCTGGTCATCTGTGTGCTGTTGCTGGTCTTTGTTATGTGAGTTATTATAGTACGACATCATTGAGGTTCCAATATTCGAATCATCTTGAGATATTCCGTATTTCCAGGGGGACATGGGCGGTCCATTAACCATCGACGGTAAAGTAGTGGTTGGCATCGCTTCGGCCATCGGCGGAAATTGTTACCTGGATGTGCCTAATGTTTACACCAAAGTGTCACGTTATATAGATTTTATCAAAGACACTACGAAGCAAAAGAAAAAAACGCGTACGATGTAGATGTTTACAAACATTTTAGGATTGTTACACTGTAACGCGATAAATAATCCAAGGGTTGAGTCCACTCAGTATCCACTCGCGATAAAAAGAAAACCTTATTGTAGTACCTTATACACCGTTATGAACAACTCCGAAAGATTCCGAAAGATTCGAACTTTTTGTTAATTTTGATTAATTTTATCAGCTACGATGATCTGTGTGCAGATTCGCCTCGTTTGTGCAATTCAATTCCGAGAGTAAATATATTACTCAAAACATTAATTTTATTTATTTATCTGGTCAAGGCAAAATTCGTAGCACTGGCTGCTGCGTCAACAGGTGTTTTAATAAAAACTGGACTTTTCTAAGACCTTGAATTCCACCCAGTAGCCTCAAACTCTTCTGTACATTAGGCGGAAATATACTCGCTAAATTTCTCACAGTGAAATCTCACTGTACTACATTTTCACTGTAAAGAGTAGTGAGTTCGATACGATACCTCGCAATCGATAGTAGAGATTGTAGTCTCATGTAAATTTTTGCATTATATGATTTAATCTCTACACAAATAGACAAATCCAGTTGTATGTCAAAGAAACGACATGACAAATGGATTTCTACCAGATAACGTTCAAAACTGATGTTTATTTGGATTTTTATTTTGCGTAACCCAAATCAAGTGCAGAAGGAGATGGCGCTCCCATTTGTTTTTACTCGCCAGGACAAAGCGCACTGTCGCACCTCTGTATCAGCAAACTGCTTCGCCCATCGCAAAACGAATTATCCACTCGTTCGCTTGCCGTCCGAAAATCCTCCCAATTCACCCTTTTCCATAACGCGACTCGATGTCGAACAATAGGTTGAGGACGAAAAAATTTTGAACGAACGCGATTTTCGTACTTTTGCTGGAGGTATCGCCTACTATTACTCGTCTAATTCCACCAGTTAACAGTAGTATCAAAAGGTCCCTATATAATATCTACACATTAGCAAGCCGAGACTCGGCATCGAAATGCGTGTACACCTAGGACGACGGTTGATCGAGGTGTTGGCGCGTATCGAGCACAGCCGAACGTGTCTGGGCATTAACGATCGAGGCTGATTAGCAGAAAATCAAATGCATCGATTATCGATCAGCTCGCGTCGTGTGGGCCGCGGGCAGAGCGGCTCGCAACGCCCGACTCTGCAGCGTACGGTGGCGCTGCTGCCGGGGGTGGGTGGGGGGCTGTCGTTGCAGGCGGCGGGTGGGGAAACTCCATCAGGACGCAGGTGTATAATCTGGCGAGCAGTTAGAGGCATAATGGATTCTTTCAGACGCCCGGCCATGCGAAATCTCCGCCGCTCCTCTCGGCCCTAAATCTATACCGGCTTCGATTTCCACCCACCTCCTACTCCTCCACGAAGGGGAAAAAAGTGAGGAAGAAGGGAAAAAAAAAGAAGCGCCGCGACGCCGCGCGATAAGCGATTATTATTTCCACCCCATGAGCTGGCCGAGCGAGCGCTAAGCCTGGCAGTGGCAGATAAGCCGGCCATTCCGGTAGGGGGGTAGGGGAGAGGCGCGTCGTCGCCGATCGTGAAGAAATCGAAAAGTGCATCGAGCCGCGAAACGAGGGATCGCCGCGCATGCGCCCCCCGGGCCTCTCCCCCGCGTCCCGTATAAAGTTGCCCTGTCAAACCGATCGGTTTTCAGTCCGGGATGCGAGTGCCGCGCCATGACGCGGCCGCCCCAACTCTGCCGCAGTCTCTCCACGCACGTCGAGCCCCGGATATGCGGCGCCCAGCCCGATATTAACTCGTTAGCGCCGCCGCGCACTTATTACGAGCGACGATTGAATTTGGTCGTCGACCAGAGCGAGCGACTGTCATAGCGATTTGGGGGTTACCCGGCCGACGATGGATTACCGAGCGGTGCTGATTCCT
The DNA here is from genome assembly GCA_020882685.1 of Aphelinus atriplicis. Lineage (NCBI taxonomy): Eukaryota > Metazoa > Arthropoda > Insecta > Hymenoptera > Aphelinidae > Aphelinus > Aphelinus atriplicis. The sequence continues at coordinate 70,930,529 of CM037074.1, read as the reverse complement.
AATTGGTCTCACAGCAAACGTACAGTCGACGATTGACACTCGAGCGATAGCGCGTCCGTATCGTCTCGCCGTTTCGACAGGCAACAGGTGCGACAACGCAGCAGCAGCAGCAGCAGCGTCGGCAGCTCGTGTCTACGTTGGAGTAACACCGCGGAGTTTGAAACAGGCTCTGGTATCCCTTGTGTTTGTGCGAGAGGAACAGAGAGAAGGAAAAGGACGAGTCACTCGTGTGCCAAGCTTAAACATGAATGTCGTCGAGGCAAAGAACTCGAGATTCCTCCTCGTGACGACGGTTTACTTGAGCCTGTTGCTCGACAACATACTACTCACCGTTGTCGGTGAGTGTGTGCACCTATACCCTACGCGAATTTGCTCTTTCGTACGTTGGACTATTCGCGTTTTTTCCCCCACGTTCCACGAGAGTTGATTAGGGAGTTTCATAAGTCTCGTCGCGCTCGAGTCAATTGTCGGCGGACCGACTGCGGGCTGAAAAAATAACACAATTTTTAGCCTCAATCTCGCTCGCTTGATGAGCGTAGAGAGGGAAATTACACACCGCTCTCGAGATAAGGGCAGAATTGTCATTTGGCGAGTGGCGTCGGGTTGAAATTCGAACGAGTCGCGAGCCGTAACCAAGTCCTCTTTCATTTTCCTCGCGCGAGAAAATTCGCTGACGGGCGAAATTGAAGCTCGTCGTAACGCGCGGGGCTAATGAAAAGTTTCGAATTAAAAATACTCGGCGCGACTTTCTGCGCGTGTATATATATACGTATATCGGGTCTGCGGAGTGTCGAAATTGAATTACAAACCGCTAACTCGACGTTATATCGAATTATCACGTACCGCTTGATGCGTAACAAGCGGCGTTCGGAGCATAATGCGAGCACTACATTATTTGGACGGTAAACAGTTTCATTATGCAAATCGACGGGAAGCGGATAGCTAGGCTGCGGCCGTTGTTTGCAGGCTATAGCCGATGATTTTCGTCGGCTTTTCCAGGTACTCGGAGTACTTGCCAACCGATAATCGATAGAAATGTGGATTTTCATATGCGTTATACTGTCGCTTTTCACGTTTTTCTCTTTTGATACGCAATAATTCGCGCCCTAACAAGCTACAGCTTTATGGGAAATTCTGCCTGTCTGCCACTGCAGCGAAAGCGCCTGATAAGCCTTTATGTATACGTAATGGCATAAAGAGCCAAATTACTAATGGAGCAAAAGCAACGGCTTTTGTCATCAATCTTCATTAGGTGGCGGTGGCTAGGGGTTGGGGGGAGGACTAACGGCCAGGCAATTTTCTCATGAACCCGCGCTTAAAATCTCATAATGGAAATGATCACGGGGGTCTCTTTTTGCGAGTTGCCACGACGTTCGAGTTTTTAAAATTCTCCCGACGCTCTCGGGCTCTCTCCCAACGCCCCCGTGCTCGCATTTTTTGCGCCCGCCCGTGTGCGCGCGGTAATAAAGCGTACACGGCCGGGCTGGCACTCGTTTCGCTCGCGCGCGAGCCCTTTTCCACGTAGAAAAAGGCGACGAGAGCTATTCGATCCCGCGGGGATGACGGAGAGAGAAAAAAAGTACAAGCAGAAACTGAGCGCGACAAAGAGCGTAGGTGAGGAAAACGTGACAATGAACGTGACACACGCACACACATATTGTCCGACGCAATTTTGCGACGCTGTAAGGTCGATATATTCCAAAGGGTGAGAATTTTCCCTTAGTCTCGAGGTGTTTAACCCGGGTCCAATTTGGATGGGACGAGTTAGCTGAACGAGCGCGCGTATTTGAGAGTCGGTATGAGAATATGCTTGCTTGGTTGTTCATAAGTTATTCGATTACGAATTACGATGGCAGCATTTGCAAAGTCAAGTGGTGTATCGTAAAGCGAATCGAATCTCGCGACGATATATAAACCCGCGTAGAATCATGTTAGAATGCAGTTTTACTCGACTCACCTTCGCATAAACTTTACGTCAACTTGGCGAATGGGAAAGTTCATCTTCAGCTAATCTGCATCTTGACTCGATGAAAACATTCGGATCATCTTTTGGTCAACAAATTCTATATCAACTTCATATCGACTCTGAAAAACTTGTCATTTCTATTCTAACAAAATATTTTTTCATTTTATAATAATATCGTTTTAAACGATAATCGATATAACGGGTCTTATATAAAATACAGTTCTGATGTGTTTGTTGTTGGCTGTTTGGTGAGCATCCGGATTGAAACTAGACAAATTTACGAGGAAAATGGGAGAGTAGTTCTAGGAATATTTTTTCCAGGAAAACACTGTACTTCAGGATTGTATTGTTGGGATTTTCTCGTGGAGGATTTGATTATGCTCTGGATAGGTTCAATGAATGACCCAGATTTGAAATTATAGATGTTGAATAATAGATGTTGATGGCAAGCCAATTTATTCAGGAAACGCTGTTGTAACAGAATCCACTATTTTTTAAATTACTCTTTCATCACATGGTTGTTACAGAAATAAACTGTAGAATTATCTATTGTATACTACTGCTTGGATATCTACGAACTATTACTAAACCAAATATATGATATTTAAGTTTAATACAGTGCGAAGCTTCTCGAGATGATAAAAAATTTGAGAATATTAAATTTTCCATCTATTTTGCAAGAGGTTATCATCCGTATACATTTTCTCAAAATGAAATTAAATACATCAGGATAATTTAATAACGAAATGACAATTCAATCAAACTACTTCAGTCGTACAGAAATCCAGTGCAATAAACACTTAATATGAAGACAAAGTTACGAACCATAGTTCAAGTTATTCAGTCGTACTTGGATTTGTTGCATCTCGAATAAAATAAAATTTCATACTCGATCCAAATAATCGTTTTTACCATTAGAGTAGCTAAGAATCATTTTTGTTCGTTGGAGTAAAAGATGAAAAGGGGAACGATGGAGACGGTGTGATTAATCGGAGCGGAGTAACCGAGAGTTGTATTTCAGTCCCGATAATCCCGGACTATCTGTACACCCTGGAGGGCAACTCGAGTGCGAACGGCGAGGCGGAAGAGGAGGACGAGAACGGCCGAGTGGGACTGTTGCTCAGCTCCAAGGCCGTGGTGCAGTTGATTCTGAACCCCGCGGTGGGAACTGTGACGGGCACTTTCGGATACGCCAAGCCCCTGTTGCTCGGCAATTCGAGCCTTTTATTGTCAGCTTTGCGTAAGCGCCAACTACACACCCTATACATGTGCCTTCCACCTCGTCCTCTCCTTCTCCCTTAGCGTATGTATATACTTCACGCTTGGATCTGCACAGCCGCCGCGAGAGTAAATTCCTCCGCGAGTGTAATTGCGAGCGTTTCGAGTAACCGTATTGTTTATATACACAAGGGCGTAACGAGCTTTGGCTCTCGCAATCTACAATTCAATCGAATCTTCGAACTCGCTGGTTTTCTATCGCGGATTTACGGGAGATATTACTTTTGATAAATTGTGGAGCAACACTCGGGTTTCATTCTAGTCGCAAACGGAACCAAAGTCTCGTAACGTTGAGTTTAATATCGTCGTATTTCTGAAAGTCCGATAGTAAAATTGTATTGTAATCTTATTTTCGAATGTAGCTTCGACAAAATTTCGAACTTTTAACTGACAGAATGAAAATAACAAGCTGCACTTGGTCACATGAATAGGCGTTTCTTTTTACCTCTTAACTCAAATTTCAGTAATGACATATTCAAATATCTAAATGGAGGACACCGTATAGTGGTGTAATGATTAATAATCATTACCGAACCATCTACAAATGAATTGAAGACGTAACACGACTAGTCTGACCAAACTCGGCTCCTTTCACTTCGAAATACGTTAATTTTTCATATCCGTTTCCGGAATGCTATTTCACCTTCAGAGATACGGATTGTTTCGAGATGATCTTGTTACGAATACGAAGATACGAGTCGAAATAACTTTATTTACATATCGCGGTTTTTCCATGATTTCCCGCCCGAAAATACATCCACTTCCCTCTCCACGACGAGTTGCAACGCTCCTAATGAAAACATTACGCTTGCTCAGTTTTCGCGTTCGGGAGGACGTACGAGGTGCTGTTCCTGGCGCGCAGCGTGCAGGGCATCTCGTCGGCGTGCATAGGCGTCTCGGGCATGTCGCTGGTGGCGTACCAGTACCCGGAGGAGGACAAGCGCTCGGAGGTGATGGGCTTCGTGCTGGGCAGCATCGCCCTGGGCGTCCTGGCCGGCTACCCAATGGGCTCCGTGCTCTACGACCTCCAGGGAAAGATGGCGCCGTTCCTCCTGGTTGCTGCCTTCATCGTCATTCTCATAGGTCTCGAGCGCAACAACCGAATCTCTCGCTAATGCTGATGTGTTTCCCCCGGGGGCCGAGTTTACCGTTTTTAGCAAAATTCTCACGTGCTGTCCCAATATTTTCTCGTTGTACGTCCTAAGTGTGTTTCCTACCCGCGAGAATCCCACCCCCCACATCGAGAAGAGGTACAAGGAGCATTTAACCGCGATTTAACCGTCTGCGAAACGGCCAAGCTCTCGAGTGTCGGGGATTCTTTTTCCTTCCTCTCCACCTCCGACCGGTGAATTACATCCTGCTTCTGGAATAAGCTCGTCGCAGGTAATACGGCCGCCCCGTCTGACTTTTGAGTTTTTAACATTTTTTTTTTTCATGTATAAATGAGTAATGGCTGTTTTTCTGTGCACGTGAAGGTAAAATCGGAAAATCCTATACGATGAACGTGGGAATAAAATCATGGTGTTGCATGTGACATAATTGTTCATACGTTAAAATCTCGATATTTGTGAATATAGTCCAGCCCGGCCGTAATTTTTAACCAATGCATTTTTTATATAATATACGTGAAAATAATTGGATGGCCGTATTATCCGCAACCACTTTTTTCGGACATTTTAATTTCTCGAGTGCGAAGTAGTTGATTTATTGTCTGCCCTGTAAAAATACCCCGGTTTCACCAGTAAACTTGCGCATTTCCAGGACTCCAGTTGTTCATGCTAGATTTCGATCCGGCGCCGCAGGTGAGAGACGCATCATTCTATATACTACGCCGCAATGAGTTTACTCACGCATATTATGCTCTTACACCGCGATCCGACGGCTTACAGAAAGGCGAGAACGAGCCGAGCTGGGGTCACTTGCTTCTCGACAGCCGCATCCTGATAATAGCCGGGGCGATTTGGTTCTCGACGACGCCGATGGCGATCCTCGAGCCGTGCTTGCCCATCTGGCTCAGGACGCACATAAAGCCAAAGGTACTCTATACGTATATACATATACACGTCCTGGTATTTATCACCTCCGACGCGTACACACGGCTCTTATCTCTCCTGCCGCTGTATTGCATGAATAATTTATCCGTATGAGGTATAGCCTCGCATTAGGTAAGCCCGCGCTCTACCCTATCGAAATGTTTATCCTCCCAACAATCGTTCACTCTACCACTTTGATTATGGATGGGCGCGAACGTATTTATTTTCATAGACGCGTGTTACGACGAGTAGCGCTTTGGAAGTGTACTTTATACATTTTTAAAACTTTCTTGTAGTCATCTGAAAAAAAAAATCATGATTGGTTCTTCATGAAAGTTTATTACCGAGATGAGTAAAATAATCTACGAACGATAATAACACCGTTAAAAATACACAGTGGTTCGTTGAACTTTTATAACTTCAGAAGTTTTGAATCTCTGAGTGTAAGCAACAGACACCCAACCAGACCTTTGCATTCCCATATAGCTAACGTAATGAATCACAAGCTTCTACATCGTCGCAAGCATGTTTTGATCGATGGAAATCGAACCAATGAAAATGATCTAATCGTACCCTGTGATTACGTACCCGCAGAAATGGCAGATGGGTACGGTGTTCATCCCGGACAGCATCGGTTACCTGCTGGGCACAAACTTCTTCGGGGTTATCGCGTACAGCTACGGCCGGGTGAAGACGGCGGTGCTGGCTATGCTGCTGGTCGGCCTGAGCGCGATGGCTATACCCGCGGCGAACAGCATGGCCCAACTGGTGATACCCCACCTGTGCCTGGGCCTTGGAATCGGCGTCGCCGACGCCGCTCTCGTCCCTCTGCTCGCCAGCTTCGTCGACCAGACCGGCGGCTACGGCCCCGTATATTCCATCCAGCAGATTGCCGTCAGCCTCGCTTATTCTTTAGGTACGAATGGATTCCCACTGATTGGTAAAGCTTTCGGCATCATTTGGTAAGATTGGCCGGAAAAATGATATGTCGAGCTTTTTTCTAGTCGTTCTCTTCGAACGCTTGTCGACTATGAAATATCAGAAAAGCGAGAAGAATTGTAAGAATGTTGAGAACATGGACAGAATGATCACAAGTAATGATCCGTAATAGTACTTGTGTTGCTCATACTATTTCTCATTAGGCTGATAATAGACGTACGACAGATTTCACTTCGAACTCTCTTAAATATACGGATATATGGAATTTATGTAGGATTTCGATTTTATGTAGGACGTATGTAAAACCGAAAAACAATATCGAATTTATACATAGTTTTCCGGTTAATAACTTTGCGATTTTCGGTGTCAGGGTGTTCTAAGTCGAATAAAAAACCAGTTTTAAAATATAGTCACCCACTATGATTGTTCCAGATGTTGATCTCAGCATAAATATACTTTTTATAATATAATTTTCTAGAATAAAAGAGGAATATAAAACGTGAAAATGTTACGAAACCGGAGGGAAGGGAGGCAAGATAAATTTCCGACAGAAAAAAAAGTTGTGGGTGAGATTTTGTTTGAAAACTGAGGGAAGGGAGGCTCCTTTTGATGCGACGTTGCGTCACAGCTGGCTAAGCTTTCGACATCGCGATAACAATTGAACGGTGATACGATTTGCCCCGCACACAGTGGAATGATCGGAACGTGAATCCAACGGAGGGGTTGAATGAAGGGGGTGAAAAAACTGTCGTATACGTCTAGCGTTTGCTTTTTCATTTTACATCCTTGAAAAATGCTGCACCCACAGCCAGTTGAGGACTGTGCGTACGTTATATGGTACATGATTTTTACATCACAATTCGCAGTAAATTTTTGGTGTCAAAACTCATGGAACAAAAGTGAAAATTCAATTTTTAAGTGAGAAATTGACTGCAGTTTCACTCAATCATTCGTCCAGCTTCATACACTAATTTTTCACTGTAAAGTTTCAAGAGAGTAAATTATATACTCCTTGCACCATAGAGAAGGAAACAAGAAGTGTATAATCGATGATGTAATGTACGCATGACCTCCATACAATGCATCACTTATCCAGCCGATGTGTGTATAATTCTAATCTTCGGTATGTGAAAAGAAAAAAAAAATTGAGAACAGTTGTTAACAATTGTTCGTTTGTCGCGTCACTTCAATATCCCAACGAACAACGTACAATTTCCTCCGATATCAAAGTTACACTCGAATCTAACGCCACGTGAGATTAAACAAAAATAGCGACGAGTACTCCGACGTCCGGGGGGAGGGTCGAATCATTATATCCCAACCGGTCCGGGCCGCTGACGTACACGCGCGCGTAAAACGTCCCCTCCGCTCCCGAATAAAAACAAAGCCGGGGGCGATACTCTCTTTTACGGTCGCGGCAAGGAAGAACAAAAAAAAAGGTCGGAAACGAGAGGTTGAGTAAGAAGTTGTATCACGTTTCAGGGCCGATAGTGAGCGGCGAGCTGGTGAAGAGCGTGGGCTTCCCGTGGGTGATGCGAGTCGCCGGCCTGGCCAACGTCACTTACTGCTCTCTGCTGGTCTATCTGGCCCTCGAGCGGCGGAGGGATCCCCTGGCCGACCGAGCCCGCGACAACAAAGTGTACAGCTCGTTCGAGAAGCCGCAGAGTCAGCAGCGCACCAACAACTACGAGAGGTTTTACGACTCGGACGACGGCCTCTAAGGCCTCGCCCCCCTCGACACATTCGACTTCCGACCTTCGGCCACTTCGACTGTATGCGACCATCAAAAAGACGCTTCTCTACTGCACTTGTATACCTCGCGACGCACGAACTCGATTCGCGCTGCTACTCCGCCGGCACTTTAGATCCTAACTTGTCGAAAGAGAGCCTCACAGCCAACGACTGTTTGCAGTTTCGCGCGAGTTCTCTTCAGAATCGAGGACCGACGAACAATGAGACTATATGCACGACTTTCCACTATCTCTCTCTCTCTCTCTCTCTCTCTCTCTCTCTCTCTTTCCTCGTTCTCGATTGATTAGTTAATCACTAGGATTTTTAATTTGATATTGTGTTGTACGTGTAGTCACTTGGAAATGTTTTGACCTAGATTGAGTGGTTCAACTCTCCGAGTCATTGAATGTATACCTTATTTATGCCAATCTCCTTGGAAATTCATAATTTGAAGAGAATAAATTATTTTCTTGGACAAAAAAAATTAGAACGTGCGCTTTTATCGAATAATTACTGATACGAGACTGAATTATAATAGGCTCAGGATGAATTTCATATACTGTATGATTTTATGCATGCAACGTATAGCTACGTATATGATATGTCATACTTACGTTTAAATGTATAATGTAGGTGCAGTACCCAATATGAGCTACCGAAAAAACGGACAGTCACTACATAACGCTGCTTTTGGGGCATGAAATGTTATACCTAATTCTTCATGTTGATTAATAGCATTTTCTATAATTTATCTTTGCCGGCCATTAGACTCGAGAAATCAAGTAAAATGTAAATGGTTGAAAGGAGTAGACATTGTATTGAATAAATGATTGTTTAATGTTTGTTAATTAAAAAAATACGAATTGGTCGAATTTTTAATCTTGTCTAAATGTATTGAAAAATATGCTTACTAAACTGAGCGAAATGAGCTGAAGTGAATCGGAATTAGTGAAAAACTGTAGAAAATGATTGGACAAAGTATTTAAATCCTAAAGAGTGGTCCATATTGGGTACACCGACCTTACATTGTTTGTATAAAACATGACAATATCTCCGGGGAATCGAAACTTTCGGACGAATGACTTCAGATCTTATCTATTTGGGCAACTATAAACCAGTTTCAAAAGTTTCAGCGATATTCAAGACCCGAATCCCAAGTGGTTTCTCGGTGAGTTACAAAACTCGACTTATACAATAAGGAAGAATGAGAAAACTGGTTCGAAATGAGGAATCACTGTCGTTATGATTTTGTGATTATAACTCTCAACATCATCGTCAAAAAATCGTCCATTTAGAGTATTTAATGAATTCGAAAATTTAATAAAGCGATCCATACAGCGTATGTTGCAATCCAAATGACATGCGAATATTCTTAGAATGAGCCGTTTTCTCCGGATTGATGAATGAAAAAGACGTTGCCTGGAAAAGGGCACTTTAAGCCACTTTACTGGATCCATCATACTAAATCTTTTTTAATTTTCGATAAGTTTCATTATCGCAAATGTACACGATTCCGAGCGTTTACTATATATTCCCACAAGACGTTCCTTTACTGAGAACATTTTATAAATGAACAAGCTAGCATTTTTCCAAAGAAAAAATATCTGTAGCTTTTTTAATATCGAGTTTCAGGGAAAATCTAAATCAAATTTCCAAAGTTTCGTTTTTCAACTTTTCGACCGATCGCGCATCAAAAGAGCTTATCTATTTTGTCATAGCCGAGCCACAGACAGTACATCCTCCGAGTGCACTTGAGCATCCAAGCGCACCTGTACACGTGAGCGAGAATAAATCCTAGACACGGGCGCGGGACAGCTCGTCGTATATAGGCGCGTCGTGATATCGCTTGTAAATTAGAAGCGCACTGCGGCAGCGGCGGCCAGCCAGGCGAAAAATCTACGTATGCGAGCACACGCTCGCTCTTACACGCAGTGTTCGGCCTCCCACCGCCTATACATACATACACACCGGCACTGCGCGATGAATAATTGAAGGCCAATGGAGCACTTTTCCATCCGCGCGTATTTACAAGTGTTGTGCTGCGCGGACTAGTGTGCGTCGCCGGCCGCGTGGGCAAGTTAACGTTTTGTTAATGTCCCCTAATAATTCGCCGCTACTCACTTCTGTAATTGCCGGCGTCAGATGCGAGAGCCAGATGAACGAGCGCAATATTTTCAGCTCGCGTATATATACGACTCGTCCAACCGCATCAGTGAATATTGTACATGCAAAGGGAGGGCTGCGCACTACTGCAGGGCCCCCGGGAGCGAGTATAACGCCCGGATGGATTTCCGTATAGGCGTCCGAGAGATAATATTTGTTCTCTAATATTCGATCTTCGTGCGATACTGTTTGATCATATGGTTAACTCGGGCGCACGAGTTTGTGGAATAGTTTTGGTTAATTATGTCTGACGAAACCCGGTCGTCGTCGTACAGCTTGAGTGTATGGTCCTCGACGAGTCCAAAAAAGAACGAGGAAATAAAAGTCATATACAAGGGTGGTTCGCTTGCACTGATGATCTCTGTGATAAACTTGCAATGCGACCGATATCGGCTTGTAACAGCCGTCATTTACAGTCACCGCTATAGATATTTGCAGATGGAATTCAACCATCTTGATAGAGTTCGTTGGTTTATATCACAAAGTTTCGTCGGTCTGAGTGTTCGTGGGGCTAGGACTGATCCCCATACCTTCGATCCCATTTTCATGGATACGAGTTATGGAAATGCCCTCTTGAATATTGATAATGTTTGCAATAAATATAATAAAAAATAATACAAAGTGTATTCGAACTCTTGGATTTACAGTTCAAATGGAATCGCAGCGAAATGTCCGCGAGGTGAAAAATGATTTGAATTTTGTAAAGTTCTAGATGTAAGCTTAATAAAATACCCAGTAAAACAATGAATGTACATGTACATATCGATCCACGGGCCTTGTCAAAGAGAAAAGATTTCTATTCTGCAAAGTGCTCATAATGTATGCTAATAAGTTTCTAAGTAATTCTCAGTGGTGACTGTTTTTAGCTCAAATAAATATTTTCCTCATTCGTACGAAATAATCTGTTGTTTCATTGAGATTCTGCCTTGAACAACGAGGTCAACTATAGCAACATATGGGACATCATTTTTCACTCAGGAGAGGGCCTACACCGGATATATTCGTTGTGTGCAATAAGGCATACAAAAACTCACCCTCAAAGTTTTGAATAATACTAGAATCAATGCTAGAATCAATACAAAGACGTCTTGGAACGGGGGAGCGATGGAGGAAAAAAAACATGCGAGACAAAACGTTTCGCTGGTTCGATGAATAAGGCACGCGGCTCTCGTGGTCGTGAAATAATCCTATAATCCCGACGGCTGAATTAGCTCGAGCCAGTGTTGCGCGGGGAAAACTTTTCACGGAGTTCGACCCATATAAATTTCACGCCGAAGCAGCCGCACGAAGGGCCGGGATCACGCGAGAAAAATATTTCTCTCCGCACTCGTGATGTGGCTGGCGTACAGGGGAGGCAAAAAAAACTCGCACGAGCGGTGCCCGGCGATGATTGTTGTTCATTGTGCTCGAGCAAAGAGTGGGCGAGGAAAGCAGTGACAAGTCCGTCGCGTAAAGGTACCATCGAGCGACTCGATTTTTCAAACTGCTTTTCGGTTCGAGAATCACCTTTTAGATTTGGGCAAAACTTCGGATGACCGTGGATTCTGATGCGAAAGCGAACGTGGATACGTTTGTATCAGTTTTTGAAAACATTATTTTCATTGGTCATTAATCACCCAAGGCACATCCAGAAGTTTTTCGAAAGTACTTTAGAATCCAGAAATTCCAGAAATACTTGAGAATCCTCCGGAAGGATTATAACCTTTGCCAGATGATTTCACAAAGTAGTATGATTTCGCAAAGAGGCTTAAGCTTAGTAGAGTATAAGTAGGCTAAGTAAGAATAGAAGAGATTTTGAAAATAAATGAGTTTTCATTATTCCGGTTGAATATAGAATGTTACTTTAATATTAGAACGTATCGATTTCGTTAGTATGCGCGTACCCCATTCAAATGGATTTCCGTTCCTTATAGCGCAATATTTGCTGGTTTAGCAAAATAAACTAGTTTGAGTTGAAATTATACCGCGAAAGGAGAGTACTCTACCATTGAATACTTGGGGGGACAGGGAATCGTGCGGCCCTACCAGGACTCGATCAACTAAACGTAAATTTTCGAAAATCTTATCCTGTATGAGATATCATAAGATAGATTGATGTCAAAAATAATTTCAAAACGATGCTAGCGATATATTTGTGAGATTTTAAGAAAATCAAAATAAAATTATTTGAAAAATTGGACAACTCATCTGAGGCTTGGAAGAAACTTGAAAAGTATTGAAATATCTCATGGAATAATCTCGAAAAAGAGATAGAGATCGGTGGAAGAAATAATTTTGTACAGTCTTATGCTCAGAAAAGAATATCTATATATGGCTCTCATACATACAATAGAGAATCAATAAAAATCGATTAATATCTCTCGAATTTGGAGCGTACGTGTGAATGAATTGAATCCTTTCATTTGAATAGTTGCAATCTTGTTTATTCAATCTTCAAAGCTTTAACATCCATACAGTAGATAAAATGATGAATTTCAAAAATCTCTATTGAAAATAGCTGTACACATTTTTACATTGACACGTGCAAATCTATTCACGAGGATAGGCCAGTATTTATGGGTCAGCAAGTTCTTGAGCACGTTAATATAGCTTATAACTACGCAATCTAACATTTTGACTGCCCGAAGATATTCTATCCATATTCATCCAATTTCGAGTATGGAAAATACATCTATGACTTTCTGTATAGTCAAATAGACTTCATATGGATACAATCGATAATGATCGGTGAGTATCGATGATGATAGACTGAATGGGTGTAGGTATGATTAGTTTGGATACTGTTAGAATCTTTTACAAAGTTTCATCATTATTGATCACAATAAGGTATATTTTACATGTTTGATTACGCCATTAAATACGGAATATGGTAGCATGATTAAATCATCCATAAAGTATAAAAGTGCGGTGGCATCCCAGTTCAAAGTACTTGTCAGCACTCACAAGGTTTAACACATTTTTCTCCTTTCAAGATATATCCATCATTGCACGGGCATGACGGTTTCTCTATCTTCAAAAAAAAAAGAACGAAATTGTATTCATAAAGATTTTTATAAACAATGTTAGCGTTAATTATTTATCGCTTACAATAGCTTGACACCTAATCGTTCCAGGCCCATAATAACTGCCACATTTGAATGGACATGCCGAAATGAATTCAGCATAATGAGAATTCGGTCCACATTTGATTGGAGGTTTACAGCCTTTAAGAATAATACAACATCATCACAATTAATGAAAACTAATCAATTTCCCCGCAGTCATTTATTTAGAGTTAAAGTCAAAGTCAGAAGAAGAATAATTTTAAAATAAATCATAGTGGATATACTATACTCACGCGAAGTGGCCAATGAGGCATTGATCAGGAGAAGAAATCCGCACAATATCCAGAACCCAGTCATTTTCGCTTAGTTCAAATCAACTGAATAAAACGAAAAGACTCAGCAGCGCTTTTATACCAATCCATTTTGTTAATAAGGTCAGAAATTGTTTCACGTGGCTCATTATCTAAAGTATACATGTTTAATGTTTCCCGTTTGGATATTATCGACTCCGATGAAATGGTTTCGTGCCGTCTGTCCAATTTTCCCGCGTTATAATACAAAATTGACTCGGACCAATTTGACCACGCCACCTGGGGCACACATGGGGAAACGTGAACGAAAAAGGTGAACAGGGTCGTGCAAGGGTAAGTGGGCACTTTCCTCTATTCGTCCGTTTTCCTCTTCCCACCGTTCTTCGTCTTCTACATGTCTTTGTCTCAGTAGCGCTCTAATAAGATTAAAGCTCGACAAGGCGAGAGAGACCCGCACTACCGCTACAAAATACGCTGAAGGGAAAGACGCTCCTAACTGCATCGATTAACTTTATGCACATGTTATTTTGTAACTACGGGTAGTTTTCAAATGTCTGATTATTTTTCATCTATCTGTTGGAATATTATTTTTAAAGCTGGTGCAGTTTTTATAGGCATATCCTTATAACTACTTTTATTTCAATTTAAAAATCACCACACTCTCAGGCAAGCTACTATCTCAGTGTGAACAGGCAAATCATTTTTCTGTATGGATATGCCAGTAGGTACCTAGTATTGCAGTGTAATTTGTTACAGCTCTTGTATTTGAATATGACATCACTTTTTATACCAAACTTACTAGAATATCATTTTCGTCGTCGTGTTACATTTTTTCAGACGGATAACCATTGTGATCCGTATGTGAAGCGGAAAATGTGTACATTGATGAATAGCTTTCCGTATTTTTGCAAAACATATCGAACAAATGTCAAAAGAATCATGAATCACTTTCCACAAAATATTGTGTTATGAAAGTTGTTGTAAGATAATGCATGAATAACAAAGGGTTTCTTGTTGAGCTCATATTATTTCGAGCCACACAAAAATCTCAAAGCCAAATTATCAAGCATTGAGGAAGTACTTTAGAAACAATTAATCTCATTACAATTATATCGATATTTTATTCGAATGTAATTCTTCAATCAATTTCTGTCAAATATCATCATCAATTCTCATTCCAACCAATATTCCTGTAAAGTTTTGATTATTCTTTCGTCTGTAGTTCAAATTGCTCGCTTATCTTCACTCGTAGCTAATTTCATATTTTCGATAAATTTTGTAATAACTATGCGTATGACTACTTCAAACAAGGGAATGGAATAATTTAAATATAGTTACATTTCATTCACGAACATAAAAATTAGATGTACCATGCAGCTCAGAATTCTTTCAGCAGTCTTTTGGTTTGACGCAGTTCTTTCCTTTCAAAAGATATCCAGTATTACACCAACATCCCGGTTTATGGATTTTCTAAAAAACATCATGAAAAAATGAAAATCACGAAAAAAATTATCATTTACGCGGTCTTCTAAAAAATAGTTTGTGCTCTTATTGATCACTTACGATTGTTTGACAGAGACTTTTATTGTTGCCTATACAATTGGGTGGACAAAGTGAACCCCATTCAGCATAATAAGAATTGGGTCCACATTTGGTTGAAGGTTTATCTTTAACAAAATTGTAACGATTAGAACTGAATTTCTTCAGCGTTGGAAAATTTTCTGGAGCGGTCGAGTTGTAGAGACCCGAGAAAATTTTCAATAAAATCATTATAAAAGTAAACTTACCCATTGAGACCAGAGTGGCACCGATCAAGAGTAGAAAGTAGACTATACTAAATTTAGCCATGTTCATCTAGTTGAGATTGACTGAACGAAACAAAAAGTATACCCTTATAGTGAATTGAAGCTGATTAAAATGACTGAGAATCATTGTTCGCGACGTATGTAACGATATAATCTTGTTTTCCTTTTGAAGATTCAGAGTCTTACATTGTTGATAAGACCTCTATTGACATGTTAAGTCATTTATTTGTAATGTTAAGTCATGTATTTTCCTCCTAACTTCTTTGTTATGAGTATGCGAATTACGCTATGCAAACAATCACGCGAAATGGTTGATCTATATACCGAGCTCCGAAAAATTAATTAAAATAAGTCAATTATCCTTAAAGAATTGTTATCATTATTTGAGCAACGAGTATATTGATGAGAATTCTTTTACGCTACAAAATTGTTTTCGAGTTTTGTTAATACTTTTTTACATGAGAACTTCCAGGTAGACAATTTGATATTTTGATCTGTGATTGAAAACCACATACGCTACGATTTGCGGAATTTAAGTTTTGACTGCGATTTTATGTCAAGAAACAAGGACGTTGTTTTTTAACGATTCTATAAGTATGCAACAAGTAAAAAATATGCTGGTTTATGACCGTATTCTTTGTGAAAAATCGCAAGACCGTCGATATATTTGTAGCGATACTTTATTCAAATACAATTGTTCATTCAACTTCCGTCATTCAGATCGTTTGAACAAATCTTACTCCACACTTCTAATTCCATCATCATAAAAAAATGTTAGAATTGAAATAGATTTTGATTTGTTGAATGATATGCAGTTCACAGATTAGTATTATTACACTGAAGAAATAGTAGTTTTCCAGATTTATTTAGAAATATTCATATAGCTAGAATCGATACCTGAACTTCGTTAATTCCAATGGGAAGATTTTATTGAGAAAACAGGGTCATACGTATATATTCAATATTCTATTACTCGAAACTAAAAGTTCGAAATAACATTTGATCTAGGAATATAATGTTATTCCATTACCGATAATACCATTTCGTATTTCTGTACTCACTAAGACAAATAGTTTGTGTTACGTTGAAAAATAAAAACAATTTCTTCTGTATAATATGAAATGTTACTTTAAATATATCGAAACTTCCAGCTTTCAACGGATTACGCAGGCAACAAGTTAGATCCAGTTGTGAAATTCAAAATTGGAAATTATATGTAGCTGAATATGTTTCTCTGCATTCTTCTAGTGTGACACAGTCATTTCCTTTCAAGATATATCCAATACTACACCAACATCCTGGTTTCTCGATCTTCAAAACAAAGAAGAATTGAATAATGGAAATACCGAGGCAAAATTATTACAGGTCTATTAAAAGGTAACTTGTGCTGATGTTGATCACTTACAATAGCATGGCAGGTAGCTGCTGCTTGAGCTTCATTGGCTGTACATCTAGATGGACAAGCTGAACCCCATTCAGCATAATAGGAATTGGGTCCACATTTAATCGGAGCGTTTTCTTGAACAAAAATATAATATAAGTAATTAAAAGTGAATTTCATTTAGATTGGAAAATTTTCATTAGCAATAGCGTGAAGGTGGCCCGAGAAAATTTTCAACGAAATCGTTCAGAAATACACACTCACCCATTGCGACCAAAGAGGCGTTGATCAAGAAAAGAAAGCAGAGTATACACAATTTAGCCATGTTGGTCTAGTTAAAAGTGACTGAATGGAACAAGAAGTATACACTTATATTGAATTAGCGCTGATAAGAATGTTTAAGAATTATTTTCCACGGCTTATCGAACGACATAATGTTGTATTTCCTCTTGAATATCTAGAATTTTATATTTTTGACAAATATTCTAATGAGATGGTAAGTCATTCATGAATTTATTCTTTCTCGTAATTTGTTTGTTGTGATCATTCGATTTAAGTCATACTAACATACAGTGAATCATACGAGATGGTTAATAAATATACCAAACGACGAAAAATTGACCAAAACAAGTCAACTTTTCTTGAAGAATTGTTATCATTATTCGAACGACGAGTATATTGACGACGATTCTTTTATGCTACAAAACTGTTTTCTCCTTTTCTTAATTCTCATTTTTATGGGAACTTCCAGGTAGAACATTCGAAGTCTTGATCTGTGATTGATATGCTATGATATGTGGAATTCGAGTTTATTGATTTGGTTCGTTCATGATCCTTATGATGATATTGCAATATCCATTGGTTCTTTGTTTCTCAAAAATTTTAAATATCCTTTTCCTTTGCTGGTGTGTCACCGTATTCTTTGTTAAAAAAATTGCAAGACCGTCGATAGCACTGCATGAATCCGATTATGGACAAATATAAACTAATTTTTTGTTTTATTAGATTAATATTCATTCAAGATGCTCAAAAAACAATAAATATTATTTTATTTATATCGATACTTCATTCAATTTCTGTCTTTCGGATCATTTGAACAAATCTTCCACCACACTTCTAATTTTATCAGTAGTTCAAATTTCCCGCTTATCTCCAGATACACCCAATTTTATTCCATTTTATTATTGAAATTGTTCAAAGATTATCGATATGATACTTCAAATGAGAAACGATTAAAAAAATATTAGAATTAATATCAATTTTGAGTTGTTGAATGATACTTATGTAGTCAACGGATTAATATTATTACACTTGAGAAGTAGTCATTTTAAAATATTCACATATCTAGATTGGATACATAAACTTCAATAATTCCAATGATTCTTGTCAATTCTATCAACAGGATTGGAAAGATTTTATATATATATATATATATATATGAGATGTCAATTAGAGGATATCGAAGTTTTCAGCTTTTAACGGATTATACAGCTAACAATTTAGATTCATTCGTGAAATTTAAAATTAGAGATTTCATGCAGCTCAACGAGTTTTTCCGCAGTCTTCTGGTTTGACGCATTTCTTTCCGTTCAAGACGTATCCATGATTACACCAACACCCCGGTTTTTTTACCTTCAAGAGGGGAAAAAAATCATTAAATCATGAAAACTATGTAAGATTTCATTTAGCTATTAAAATATAACTTGTGATGATGTTGATTACAATGGCTAGGCAGGTAGATGGTGCTCGTGGATTACGGCACTTGGGTGGACAAGCTGAACCCCATTCGGCATAATAAGAATTGGGTCCACATTTAATCGGAGGTTTACCTTTAACAAAATTGTGACAATTAAAACTGAATTTTTTCAAGG
Organism: Aphelinus atriplicis; assembly: GCA_020882685.1. NCBI lineage: Eukaryota > Metazoa > Arthropoda > Insecta > Hymenoptera > Aphelinidae > Aphelinus > Aphelinus atriplicis. The sequence goes on along the minus strand of CM037074.1, from coordinate 70,912,007 downwards.
TTGAAAAAATTTATTCAGCAAATGAGGGCCGAGAAGATTTTTATTGAATTTATTAAGATAGCACACTTACTCAGAGTGACCAGAGAGACACTAATTAAGAGAATAAAACAGATTATAAGAAATTTAGTCATTTTCATCTGGTTAAGAGTGACTGAATGAAACAAGAAATATACCTTTTTATAGAATTAACGCTGAGATGGACGATTGGGAATCATTGTCCACGGCTTACCCAGAGATATAATGTTGTATTTGATTTTGAATATCAAGAGTTTTACATTTTTGATAAAAAGTCTAACACGTCATGCACGATTTTTCCTTGTAACGTGTTTGTTTTGATCACTCAATTCAAGCTATGTAAACATGCAAATAATTATGAGACAAATAACCTGCACAAAGTTCTGATAAATTGACCTCCAAGTCAAATATTTTCTTACAGACATTGTTGTTATTTTTATCTGAAATATTTAGCGAGAATTGAATCTCTTCACAGTGTTTCTCCAGGACAATATTCATGTTCTTGCAATTGTTATTGTTTTATGTAATGATTATATCATCAGGTGGAAATGACATGTATAGATTTGTGATAATAAATTTCCATCACACTGTATTACGGGGTTTTTTGGCCAAACAACAGGTGAGGTACAGCCATGAAGTCCAATGCTTCGGTTTCCTCGAGGTACATTCATGAATTATTCTGCATCAGCTGCTGCTGGCTGGGCATCCGAGTGCTGCTGAGATTGCTTACCTACAATGGATCTCAAGCTCGAAGCCGCAGCTCAACATAAGCTTTTCTAATGAAAAACCGGGTGTATCAAAATATTTAAAGAGCCTAGAATGTGACACGAGATTTGTTTTCGAGGTTTTCATTAAATAAACATGTGGTGGATTTTGTGAATTTTCCCTTTTCCACTTCACTCTTGATTGGCCCTCAAAGATCGACAATTTACACTTATTTAAATCAAAATCTGTTCGTTAAAAAATGGACATTAAAACTTATCCTCAAGAGCATGAATAAGGCTGCATACAAAGAAAATTTATCACGAGGAAAATCCAAGACCATTCAGAATTGCGATTTTAGTACTAGGAGCACAACCAGAAAAATTTATAATAATTTGAAGAACATTTTTCAAAATTGCCTCGCGAATTGTTCTGAACTGTCAGGAACGTCCAGAAAAACTCAAAAGAAACTAATTTTCTCAACACGATAAATCAAAATTTATTTTTCAAGAATAATTCATTGTGACTGTTATGACTCGAAATAATTACACGCAGTAGAAGGAAAGGGGAGGCTTTCCAATAGTATAAATAAGGTAATCCATTCTCAATCTGACGTCAGTATCCATTCTGTAAGCAAAAAAATGCATCTTTTTCCTATCTTGGCGGCCGGAGTTCTGGTTATTGTCGCCCAAGCTTCGTCCAAATCGAGTGAGTTTTTACCAGCGCATGATTTTTCTCTGAGCTTACACCTCGGTCAAGCTCCTCGTACAACCTCCTGGTCAAATAGTAAAATGGAATAGTAACTTTTCCTTTTTCTGATATACGATTAACAATGAAATATTGAAATAATCTCTCCAGGTTCAGATCCTAATTTTCACCAACTTTGAGCTCAGGAATTTATCCAATTATTGAAAAAAATCCACTGTCCTCATAATAGCATATCGTAACCCTTCAAACGTAACGATTTAGAGCCTATGATTGTAAGCAAGCTCCTATAATAAGTTATTTTTCTCTTGCTTTGTTTTCAATCAACTGTTGATTATAAACTTGCTTGGACATAATTTTGAGATAAAGCTTTCATCATAACTATTTGCACATTTTAGCTCCTCTTTGATACTTTTTGGAACTCTTCCCCGTTGCCAATGTAGTATATTCAATAATTCATATATAAATCATCATACAAGGGATACAAAGTCCATTCATTGAGTGCTCTCATGACTAACCTATTTTTGTTACCCAAAAAATATCCTATAAACAGTAGAAAGACATTGTAAATAAAAGTGTAAAAAGTTGAGAACCTCTGAGATTCTACCACAAATCTTATTTATGGAGAGTAACTTCATGAGTATAAATTGGATGTTATATTTACTATAAATTCACATACTAGCTGGATTGAGGTGCACATGAAGTGCTTTATCTGTAAGTTACTTCCAAATGAATTTCTTTTACGATTTCTGACAAGATTGCCCCAACTGACCCAATCTATACCTAATCACTCGTGCTGCTGATGCAAGTCTGTGATATTGCGAGAACCAATCGAAACTCTTGGAAGATGATCTACAATCCAAATCGCTCGCATTCTTGAAATTAAAATTAAAATTTCCAATCCATCGAGAACAATTCTCTACTGTTCTTGGCGTACCTTTCAAAACGACAATTATTTTTCTTTCTGCGAATGAACTGTAACATAGACAAAAATATAAGATAGTAAACTTCCAGGTAAAAGCGAAGGACAAATTATCGCCTCTGGAGATCCTATAGCTGCTGTCGGTGAATTTCCACACCATGTGCACATCAAATATCTTGATGGAAAATGGCACTGCGAGGGCAGTTTAATTGACCCTCAACACGTACTCGTCGCTGCTCACTGCGTGGGTGGTTCAATTAAACGTTTGCAAGTTGTTGTTGGTGCGACGAGACTGGACGAGGGCAATGCTATATCCATAAAGAATATTTTCATTCATCCGAATGCCTCTTCACCAGAGCCGAAATATTTTGGTGATATTGCTGTAATCCAGGTATTCATCGTTATATCTTGATTTTCTGCACCAACAGTTGCAACCGAGTAATTACATACTTGTTCTGCTGTATTAATATAACACACGTTATTAATTCTAAAATTATTCTTGTAGCTTTCAGAGAAAGTCTCAGAATCATATAAAACCATGCCAATCCGCCTTCCAGAGACTAACGCTAGCTATTGTAAGGGAATCTTCTTAGAGGCGAGTGGTTTTGGTCTGACCAATCAACAATCAGAAAAAATGTCACTAACATCGAACAGACCGCTGCTCAAGCGATCTTTCAAAATCACGGATGGGAATGTTTGTAAGATTTCTTGGTGGAAAAAAAAGATGATCATTGAGGACAGTGTTTTATGTGTCAAGTCGATCATCAAAGATCAATGCTTTGTAAGATATGATTTTTTTTATTATGAAATATAATACCATTTCCATATCAGAATAGCCGTGGAGAGTATTCGAATAGTGAAAATTATTTAAATTTAGTACAATAAAGTTTTAAAAATGATGTATGTTGTGGAAAACATATCTATTAGTAGTTAGATGGTATCGTTCGTTTGAATCTCAAATTTTTTATATTTTCAATATTTTTCAGGGAAACAGTGGAGCGATTTTCGTTGAAAGGAGTGACGCTGGTTATCCAATTCTTGTTGGACTTAGTATTGCTGCATATGATAATGACTGTAGTTCAGTGGAGCCAGATATCATAGTTAATGTGGCACATTATGTGCCATGGATAAAATCAGTATTAGCTAAAATATAAAATTTGATTGTATAAAATTTGTAGGTTACTCCTACAGAATTCAATTTATGGCAGAATAATAAATATTGTAATTCAATGAAAGGCTTGTTATTCTACGCATATTGAACTTGAAATCACATCAAAGTTTACTCATGTCGGATATTAATATTCTGAATCGGAAACTCTGCAGCACTGCTTCTCTTCCAAATTTGCATAGACTGATTTACAAATAAAGACTTGCACCAAACCTTCTTTCAAAAAAAATACCGGTACTAATTGCATCAACTGCTCTCTCAAAGAAGCTCTGCGTGAAAAAAAATAATGTCAATGAGAGATGTCTTCCGCCATTGGAAGATGAACCTCGATCTGACTGACCGTTTCTCCGTAGCAATGATTGATATAGACGATATAAACGATGTTTGCTAGGAATATCAGCGACAGTTGCTATGTGGAATACGAAAATTCTATCTTCCATGTCTTCAAAAGTACTGGAATAGTACATTTCGATACTAGACCAAAAGACGAATTCTAGGCACGTGGGAGGTTTGCCGCCCGAGCAAAGCGAGGGTGGTAATCACACGTGCCTAGAAATCGTCTTTTGATCTAGTATCGAACAATATTTTTCATCACGAGTGTAGAAAACTAAGGTTTCATGATCAACTTTTCGATACAAGTGATGAAAATGAATTTTAACTCAATTTTCATTAATTTTTCGAAGAATTTTATACGAGTCGACTATTGCCGTGTTTTGATAGAAGAGTTTCTTACTGCAGTACTCCCAGAGGGAGTACCACGGAGTTCTTATGGACTACTGCGGGTTCATGGGTGAATAGTACTCTTTTTTTTTTGAAACTATTAACCGAGGGCTTTAGAGCAGGACAAGCTAGATCAAAACAAAATAAGTTTATGCTAACGGAATAAAAACGCCGCATGCCATCAAATTTAGTAGCATGGAGTACTGGAAAATGACGGGAGTACCATCGAAATTTGGAGAGAGTACCAAATTGTGAGGAGCCCCTCAGTTTTGACAGTTATCGAGCCCGGTGTTTCTTTAATAAATATCACGTGTCTCCCCATTGCATTCAAGAAGATCCAGTCTTCTATATTTAAGCTTGGGAGAGAAAATACGAAAAGTTCCAAAGCCGCAGGATCCAGGCGAATCTTGGGTGTCGCAAAGTTTGGAAACAATATGTTCAATCAGCACTGCGCATCTTCCAGCCAGCAGCAATGCCCGAAATATTCGGTCCACCATTCATTGCTGATAAAAGAAAAGTACAAAAAGCCAAGTGGAACATTTTCTCGAAGTTCAACTTTGCTTTCGATCCAAAGTGAGTGAGCAAATTGTCTTGACGGAGAGTTTCGAATTATGACAATAACGCGCGATTTAGTCAGTGCGATAAGCTCGCTGGTGGAATAATCCAATAAATAACTTCCGTGGATAATTATCCGTTGTCGCAGCTCCTTGCATTAATCATCATTTTCGCTGAAGAATCGGCAAGTTAATTTGCGCGTGGATCATTTACTTTACTTCACGAAACATATTAATTATGATACAAGTTTGTCACTAAAGTCGAAGCCGAGTTAGTCAGAAACTTCATGGTTGTTTCGTCCGGTTGAAAATAGCTCACGCATCCAAATGGTTATACATCGTTAGCTCGCGGCAGCTGACAAATCGTGAAACGCAACGGACACACGCGCGAGCCTATCCCGCGCACACGTGCAACTGTATCGAACTTGAAACGAGAAAAGAAATATCAAAAAGTGACCTGACCTTGCCGCGTCCGCTGACGGACCGACAGACATGCTGAGTCAGTGTACAGGATGAAAACTACAGGAGCCCCGCGACGGAGCGGCCAACCACGGAGAAGAATATAAGAATCGACACGCGAGCCGTGGCGAAACAAAAGCCCACGTCATCGGGATAATTCTGATCGGGCGCCGATCCGCGCATGCGACATACACGCCACGCGGGGAGACGTGAAACGAGCTGTTTGCAATTCAGACGAAGCCGACTGGGCTCTTTTACCTCGCGTGTACCAATTGCATCTACGAGGAGCCCCTTTGAGCTGCAGGTGCGCCAGAGAATGGGACACGCGCTCCCCCACCACCACTGCCAACCGTCCAATTCTCAATAGACTTGGTTTCACCTCGCGCGCGCGCATATTAACCATCAATTCGCTCGTTCGCGTTGCTCTTTGGCTGCGCGAGCTCCTCCTTTTTGCGCCTTCTTAGCTGAGAAACCATCAAAAAGGGGAGAGAGAGACTCGCGAGAGCAGCGCTTTAACGGGAGCAGACCCCGCGGCGCATCGCTCGCTCGAATTCTCGGTTTTGTAAAAATAAACCGAGGGCTGTCTGGATGGATGAGAGACGAGCCGGCTCGAGATAATGGGATAAATTAATTTCCGGACTGCGCTTCCCCCTCCCGGCTGCCATGTGAAATAAACTTTTCCATCGTCCTGCGTTGGGGAAATTCTCTCGCCAATCTTATTTCTCAACACTAGCGACGAAGAAACATCGTTCGTTACCCAAGCCCAAGTGTTCGGCACCAGTAGCGGAAAATAATATTTTTGACTCGTGCAACTTTGAATGAATATACTTAAAATACTTACGCGTCCCTCTGCTTCTCGTTATATGCTTTGTTCAACTTCTAAAAACAAAGTGAGTGAGCAAACGTGGAAATGCACAAAGAGTCAAGCCCGGCCTCATTCATGCGAGAGTGTCGATAACACATTATGCAATGCTGTTGAAGCTACTTGTGTATGTTTGCAAAACAAGCAGATGTGAAGTGTGTTGCCGCACGCTTGAATTAATGAGCGTTTACCGTACGCCCATGTATTCTTTCAAGCTGAACTTTTGTGTCACACATATTGTAGTGTCATTACACGGGGTCAGGAATAGTTCTGTAAATGTGCATCCAAGCTCTTGTTCAATGTTTCTAGAAGTTTTGATCACAAAGGACGAAAAATCTTCATAATTTCCATACCAGTATATCCCGTGCAGTTGTTCCTGAAGAGAGAAACGTATCAATATAAGGTTTAATTAAAGAACTTCAACGACAAAGGATTTTTTATTCATTATAAGGTTCACTTTAGATAATTCTAATGTCGAATGATATTCCAGAGATATTCGTTGTTTATTTTCCTCGTGAATAGATCCTCTACGAAATATACTGCAACCTTGACTGCGGACAAATTGAAAAAAGTTCGGTACGAAACTTTGTCTTTATAAACTGATTATTTTCCACTCTGAGGTAATAGGACCCTCCTTTGTCTCACGTTGAGAACATTTTTCGAGGTTTATGTATGAAGACTTGGTAATTTTGGGAATTTTCGCGTATCGGTATTTAGTAAAACAATACCCTCTAGACAAGCATAGAAAATGAATAGGTCTCAATGTTGACAAGAAACCAAAATTGATACGAGAATTTATAAGGATATACATAAATGCCCATCTGCAGTGCTTTCATATTCATATCAGCTGGGACTATACGAATATAATCTTTTATTCTTCGATCAGTTGATCTTCAACCTCTTTTTACTTGCACGAGGGTAAAACACACTGCAATATAGTATTGAGGCAAGCCAAGGATAACACAAAGAAAAGCAGCCCGCGAAGAAATCCCGCCTTTGCTCGAACGTCACATCTCGGTGACGGGTCACGGTTCCATTTGTGTGCAAAAAAAACTCGATCGAATTTCCCAGCGTACAAAGAGTTGAGCCTTATTGAATTCATGCCGTCTTTGCCACCGAACACTGGCCCGAGGAAACACGACGACGTGAAAACGAGAGACGTCATATTCCGTTTTCGCCGGCCAGACTTGCATGTAAGTCGGCGAGAGAACGTTTATTTCCAAAGAGGAGAAAAAAAAAGATGACAAAGAGTCAAATCAACCACGTGTACCACTGATATACCCCAGCCTCGGAAACACACGCGTAGATATCTCGTCTCCGCGTAGAAATTCACGTCACCCCGACTCTTCTTTTCAAACTCCACCAGAGCTCGAATTTTCCCTCACGTCTCGCGGTGCTCATTTCGCTTTTCGGCGTCTTCTCTTCCCGCTTCTCAAATCAGTTCTCTTGAATCGACATTGATTCCCCGCCCTTCCTTTTGGATTGACTTTACAATAGGTGTTGGAATCCAGGGGAGAAATTCAGAATTTCACTTACATGGTGAGGACCCGTCGGTTCTCCGTCGGATATGGCACTGGGAACACGGGCTCGAATTTAATAAAGTTTGGCATGGAATGCAGAGTGAAGGGTATACATACAGGCGTGTTCTTGGCGTGTATTGCTGACACTCCTGAGTAATTCATTTTGCTTTCTATTTCGCGCAGCTTCGCGAAGACGCGCTTGTCTCGATGTTTCGCGTTCTTTGATGACTTTTTGAAAAGGTCTGAGTGCTTCGCGAGAATTCCCTAATTCCGAGGACCATACGCACGAGTCCCTCGGAGTTCGTGACTCATTTAGCACTTCGAGATCTTGGAAAAGTGGTCTCGTTGATTATACCGTACGATATATTCCCGAATTTCAAAAGTTTTATTCCAAAACTCGATTGGACGACTTTTGTATTTTTACGAAGTTGAGATATTCCACGAAATATCGCATCGGATCTTCGATAATTCCATAATCGCTTCGTGGACGACCCGATTTTCGAAAACGTATTACATGTTTGCGAAGTCTGTGCACACAAGATTCCACGAATTGCTCTCTCGGCATCCCAACGTAAGATATCCGTCACGTTAACAATGAACCCCGGAGAAAAGTTTCGGAATCCGAGTTTAAAAGTTAAATGTCGTTCCATGACAAATTTGCATGTTTATGGGGAAGTATTTAAGAACTCCCGCGCGGCCAGTTTGAGAAGCGAAATCTTTTTCATGACCCGGCATAATTCCATTGTGCCCCGTATAAAATCGCACGCTCTCTCTTTCTCTCTCGCACAACGCTCGATCTGATCCGGTTAACATTCGCCCAATCTGTCCAGTTGTTGCAATTATAGCGCGCACCAGTACAGCGAGGCATTGCGCTGCTGTTGACCAATCACTCATCCAATGCATCGCCGAATCAATCAATCTCCTAATGATCCGCCATTATAACGTCACTCCTCTATCGTTCCTACCATCGATAATCGCATCACCCGATATCTGCGTTCTACTCTGCTAACGAATCGATCTATCGATAAGAGTGCTCGTGCTACGATTCTGAAACGCAGAATACAAGCTTCTTTTTCGACTCGTTTCCATTTGGTCTGGAAATTCGAAATGAGAGAAAATATAGTACACGACTCCAGCGTATGAGATTGGATCTACCTGTAAAACCTCCCTGAAGGGTTGATTGTCAACCTGTCAAACGGATGAAGGGCAAAACGCTCTGGATATTTCTTAATAACTCATAATAATATTATATTCAGCTATTTATTTATATTACATACTGCCAATCATACAGTGATCGCACACTCGTATGCTTATTTTTTAAATTAACCAGTTCAAAAGACCATGGCACGAAGAGCGGCTCAGAAAAATTTTAATTTACCAACGCTCGGTCATACGTATACAAAGAAACTTATTGAAGAAAGGTTTGAAAATGATCTTGGAGGGCACAAATCCTGCAGAGGGCGTGGATTAAATGAATTCCAACTTCATATTCTAAAGTTTTGATGGTTTGATACAATAATGTAATCATTTCGATTTAAACTGCCTAACGAGGCCAGCAAAGTCTAGCTTGCGAAGCGTGAGTTGAAATTCATTTCATTTCGTCTCTCGAAGGACTTGGTCCTCAAAGACCGTTTTCAAAGCAATTTTTTGAAAAATAAATCGCGTCCCCAACCATACGAATACAAAGAAACTCGTTCTTTCAAAATTGACACAATTTCCCTGGGACCGACTCACACGAATACTCGAGTATCGAATAATAGTATGAAACAGCGTTCAATACGCCAGAATACTGAAGGGTGTATATAAATTTTTAGGCACATACCCTGTTGCTGATAGCTTTCAGGAGGAAGAGAAAATTAATCTGTGTGCTAGCGTGTATGTACATGTGTAAATGTGTATGCGTTTTATATTTCGATAATGGGCAACAATAAGCTATTATTTCTCCGCAGTCCCAGAATATATGTCCAGAATTAGCGATTGTCCGTCCATTTGGCTATCATAGTAACGTACCAGATTCTCGCACGCATAGTAAAAATCCGCAATATTTCACAATGCATTGAATGGAATTGGGCCTCATTTAGAATTTCTGCTACTTCCAAACAAAATCTTGTTGAGAGAAGACTTTTCTTCTCCAATCAACAATATATTATGATTGAAAGTAGCATAAATTCTGACTGAGGCCCAATTCATCTAGGAACAACAATAAACTTTTGTGAGTGCACCAGCGGCGCAACACCCGAAGACTCTCCCGTGCAACCCTCCTCGGACGGAGCTCTCGGGCCTCGGGATCGGCGGAGAACGACCGGACGCGCGCACACGAGCAAGAGGCCGCATATCGATCTCTGCCGGCGGCAGATCGAAACGCGCCAGTGCTCGAAGCGGGTGGGGGGGAGGTGCGCGGATGCTGCGAGTCCGGGAGCGTGTGGTGCGCCGGGGGATATCGATCTGAGCCGGCCAGCCAGAGCCAGCCCGAGAGACAGAGAGAGGAGGGACGCGCGCGCGAGCAGCAGCCCCGGCGCCGGTGGCAGCGGCGGCGAGCCTCGAATTTCCAACCGAGGGTGGCGGCGGCGGCAGCGCTGGTAGTGGGGGGATGGCATCGCCGCGCAAGCTCTCGAGCGGCGGTGGTGGCGGCCGCCGCAGTCAGTGAGTGCGGAGCTCGGCGGGCGGACGCGCGCGCGTGCAGACATGCGACGACGACTGGTCGCGCGCGCCTCGCCGATCCTGTGCAGCTGGTGCAGCGCGTGAGCTGGGCCGGGGCCCGGCGACCCCCCAGCCGCCACTCCAGCGCCAACGCAGCGGGCAGCAGCGGTGAGTGTGCGCCCGGGCGGCCTGATCAGCCGATGTGCGCTTGGCAAACAGGGGGTCCTCCCCCCCACACCACCTCCGACGACGACGACGACCCCGAGCTGCTGTTGCTGCGATCCTTCCCACCCGCGCGTGTGTGCGTGTCGCACGCGCGCCTGCGACCACTGCGTATCCCAATCTCTTCGCCGTGCGGCCGCCGCTTCCCCCCCCCCCTCCCTTGGGTCGGCGCGCCGTTAACCTACTTCGCCAGCCCACGGCCGGCCCGCTGATGTATTTATTTCTCAGCGCCGGTTGACTCGTCTCAATTTTTCATTTGCATTGATTCGTCGCGGCTCTCGTCTCTCCCACGGCGCATCAGCCTGTCGGAGAATGCGCCCCGGCCACGCCGCGGGGCAGGCAGGGGGAGGAGTGAGGGGAGGGACAAAGTTTCGCCGGAGTTATAAATTGCACGTGCTCTATCGATCGGCGCGTTTTTTTACTCCTGCTCCAAACTCGCGCGCGCTTGCGAGCGTAGGGCGGCCGGGCGAGCGTGAGAGAATTTTTAATCGTCGCGATGCCTATGGCACGGCTGCTGTCCCCCCGCCAACCACGGAACCGCTGAATTATTCATACAAAATATTATACGGCGATCGCGCCCGCGTGGGCACTCGGTGGATATCGATCAATCGCGCGCGGCCAATCCCTCGTGTATATTGCGTGTGGGTCTGGCGAACACTGACTCGTTCTACTGTGTGTGGGCAAGACCCCATCGGATTCTTGGACGGCGGGGTCGAGGGACGGAGGGGAAAAAAACCAAACAAGAATGCGAACGGCGCGGAGGAACCGCGAGAAAATCTCGGTCTCGTTGGCGCTAACGAACACAAAAGCGCGGGCGGTGGGGGGGGGAAACAGAGGAGGACGAGGATGAGCAAGGGACGGCAGGAGAGCGCCAAGTATGCGGGGAATCCGGCGGGACGCCGGCTCTATTAAGAGCTCGCGAGATATCGGACACAGTCACTCGCACACCAACGCATACGTATACACACACACACACATACCGGCCGGCAGTCCGCTACAGACGCTCTGATTTCGCGATTGAGCCAATTCGCCCCTGATTCCATTACGCGACCAGGCTAGAGCCGTGGTTATATTCCCAGACTCAATGGGACTCGAGCTGGCGCGAAAACAACGACGGGGAGAATCTGCGTCTGGACAAACTCGGACCTCGTCTACTGGCGGCTCGTTCGCAAAGAGAGGGAGACGTGCTGCTCGCGTTTTGTCTCCCGAGTATACACGCGTTCTCGCCATCTTTCTCGTACAGAAACGACTCACATCTCTGCCCCGGACTCTTCTCCACATCTCGAGGCAGCATCGATGTTTTCGGAAAAGAAATTCCGTTCAGTTCGGAGCTTCAGTCTCGAATCTCGCATACGAATCAGCCTATTTTCTAAGGAATCTATATATCGCTTATTGTATAGAAGCTTCTCACGCTATACACGGGGACAGCTCGAACTTTGCCTTCTCCGTGGAATCGACGGACGCATTTCGGGCGATGTATATATATCTAGCTTGAAATTGGACACCGAGCAGAGCCTGGTTTTTGTTTGATTAAAAACCGGAGCCGCGATGCTCTCGTGTTTCCAACCGTGTCGCGTCGATACCTCCCGCAATCTGTGCGAAACTATCTTATCAATCTTGCTGGCGACCGATACGGCTCGCGCGTCCGATTGCTCGTGAAAACTCGCCCGGGAAAATTCGAGGCGTCGCGACTGGACCGATGGAACAATAGGAGACATCGCGGGCAAAGCGAGGAAGAAAAAAAGGGATGGAATGATCGAAAAAGATGTTACCACGAGTAACCCCGTGTGGAACGGACGTCGGCGATCTCATTCCTTACCACCGGCACAATTTTCTCGAGATAAAGCGCTTACCCGTCGGTCCTCGACAAAAGGCGGAGGCTCGCACGAGGGCGCATCCAATTCAAGAGCGGCGTCGTCGTGGCCGCGAGCCTAGTCATCGTTGATTGATCCATTGGCCGCTCGTTCTATTGGATTCGTCTCCTCGGTGTGTCCCCCGCCGCGGCGTCTTCATCTTACACAGTCCCAGTGTCGCTTTGTACCGATGAATTATCAAGTGGTGTCTGGGGGAGAGCCAGCCGACACCTGCACAGTCGCGCGGCGGAAATTGCATTAGTCTTGGTAACCACATCCCCAACGTCACGTTACACAGACGCGACAGCCTCAAGACCTCCTCAGACGCGGCGCATTCGGAGACGATGCTAAATTGGGGCTCTACACCGTGCGCGTTCCACTGGGACCACGCTTCGCTGGTATGGTATCGCCACGACCCGTCGCGGAGAATCGCAATCGAATCGCTGGGCGCGCGTCTGAGAAAATAAAATTTCAATTCGAAATTGATTCGAACCGTCGACTCACGTATTGCGACGCTCGGGCGCTCGGGGCAAAGATAATGCGAGTCGTGATATTCTCTGATCGTTTTTGTGATCCGGATATGCCAGGAACGGGGATAATTTACGTTGCCTCGAGGGGAATCGACTCGAGAGGGCTAGAGTCATCGCCTATATTCCACTCGAAGAATTCAATGTGAAACTGTATGCATATCGTAAAATGAACTGAAGTCGAGATATGACGAATTCTTGCGGGATTCTAGCAATCTTGAATCTAACAAACTGTGAATTTTTTTTGGCCCACAATTTGTCTTACAAAGAATGACAAAACGACACCGGTGTAGACTTTTTAATATTTTTCTAAATAGCTCGTTGTACATAACGATTGATTTACAATACGTTTGATACAAGTATGTATTTCTATTAAACAAGATTTGGCTCACTAAGATCGTTATTTTTTATCAAAATTGGCTGAACTTAACGCGCTAATTATCAATATGTATGATGCTGCTTTGGTCAAAGTACCGATGGCATGTGCCAGCCAGCAAGCGAGTACTCGAACTTTTTTAAAAGATACTCCTCGATACATTACGACACGGAAGAAATGCGATTAGCGGCTCGCATGGGAAACCTTTCGATGGACTACATCTCACATCCGCGAACGCAGTCAAACTATTTTCGGCAGGAAGCATTAATCCGGGTCTGTAAGAACATCTCGGATTTTTTACTGCAGCGGAGCAAGTTGGGGTGTTCAAACTGCGCAAGTTACACTGCGGATTCGCCCCGCACGCCCGAGCCGCTATATAGCCGGATAACAAAGAGAACCGCGCGCGCGAGACTGAGTAATTGCCGCGCGAGGAAATACTCTGTTCAGATTTATCCGCCCTCATCATCATCATCGTCATCATCATCCGCATAAATTCAGATGCAAAATCCAGCCTGAATGCGAAGGGGCCGAGCAGAAGCTGGTAGAACTCGAACAGTGCAGTCTTTCGGCTGAAACAGAAAAAAAAAGAAAGCCCACTCGCCGGATATATGCGCCACCGGCTAATCGTCTGACCCGTCTCGTCCTCGTTCCACTGGCCGCGGCCACGCGATCGCCTTTGAACGAGAGACGGGCCTCCCCCTCCCCCTCGAACCACCGACACTCGGATCGCTCGGCCGGGAAACAGCCTCGTAGCTATATACCGTCGTCTGTATCAGGGCGCGCGCGCGCACGTGACTCGAATAGCGCCAGCCATTTTTCCCCGCTTTTCGGCTGCGTACGCGTGACCCCGCGTTGTGTTTGTCAGCCGCGCGCCGGGCTACACGCAACAATGAATACCTGTGGTCTCGACATGTTGGCAAATCGGGGATATCCCTCGGCCCTTTGGTTCAGTCAACCGCGAACGCTTGAAACATTCGAGACGTTCGCGACACGCAAAATATGTGATACGTAACGCTCGAACGTAGGCGTCAAACGACTCGCAACGCGGAATAAATATACGAACCGTATTGCGTTCGTTAGCTCGGATCGATTATTCGATTGAAATATTAATCCGAGTCATCTGGGGAATGATAAATGCGAGGCTGTTTGTTGCCCGGCACTTATGAATTGGTGATGTGTTGATTTTATACAAGCCGCGCACTCTAATCTTGTTTGTTATATCGACGAGCACCCTCGCCGATAACAATATACTCATCCATCACCATTCAATATTCACGTCGTTGGTTTGAATCATTCAAACGGCGGGGGCCACCTCTTCGAGCGCGCTCGCTTTTCCACCCCGCGAACACCGTGAATACATATACATACACACACTCGAGAAAAATCGAATCTCCTTCGGGGAAGAAAACTGACGAGCCATTTGTAGCGAGTACGTTTCCTCTATAGGTTTCCTTGCTCCCAAACAGTTTCTTCTCCAACGAAAATTCGATTTTCGCGAGTGTCGTCGCCCCTCCTGTGTGACGAAAGAGCAACAGTTTCTCCAGGAGGGGGTGCCTTCGAAATAAGGCGTAACATTAGACGAAAAACGAGACCTCGGGGCAAAACCGCAGTGCGTCTGTCAAGACGGGGGCGGGCGAGGGGGGAGAGGGAAGCATGCTCCCATCCAAGATCGGGCTCTCGTAACAAAGCGATCGTGTTTTCAATCAAGCGCCGGCCGAGTAACTCGATTGCCGCGACTCGCTTCGTGGCACAATGAAGGCCTTGGCGCGGCAGCCGAGCAATTACCGATGCATTTCCCAAGGGACTTCTCCACCCCTTCCCCCTCGCCTCTCTCTTCTACAACCTCTCGCCGCCAAATCGGGTTTCCCCGCGTGTTGCTCAAACTTGACGGCTTTTCTTTGCCGTATCGACCGATAGAAAATTCATAGTCCACCCGCCGGGAGATCGCCAGCTAGCGCGTGTATATATGCATCTTTCACGAGGCTGTACGGCGCCTTGTTTAACAATGGGCCAGACTCGATGAATGTTTCAATCGCAGGTCGGCGCGATTCCCCGATGCGTTTCGCGCTTCTTCCAGATTCGGTCAACGTGTTTATACTTAACGCGAACGAATCATTTGCTCATCATGAGATGGAAGTATCTGAATACTTTATACATAATGGAACGTTGTTCTCGGGTTGCGTGTGAGGGGAAGGAATCAATATTTTCCTCCCTCGGTTTCACGTGTAATCCGATTGATTTCCGTTTCGTCAATGTCACCGGGAAGCTACTTACGTGTGATACATCATATTCATCGCGTTTCCACGTTCCCCGCGTGTATTCATTCCACTCTTTCTACGCTCGAGCAAACATGGAATATTTATGCATCTCAACTGTGAATATGATCAAAGTTGACGACGGAGAGTAATTGACGAGCGCAAAAACGAATGAATTTTCTTTCCCGAAGTGAAAATCTTCTGAATAGAATAGACCCGTCTGGCGGGTTCAACTGCGAAACAAAGGAAATGACGCATTTGATTATCCAGATGTCGTACCATCCACATGTTTTCGTCGACGGAAACACAAAGAGTGTGGATGGATAATTATAAAGCTCTCGGAAATTGTCGGCGCGCCGGAAACACTTATCGTATACGTCATCTCCGAACTGCATGAAAAACGAATACATGATCGTGCGCGCGGGATTGAATCCTTCACGGTTGAATAAATCCCATACCGAAATTGTTGTTTCCGCGCGCGCTCGGCGCAAACTCTCCCGGTTGTATGAAATTTGATCGTAATGGAAACGAGCATCGCCCGAGCACCGACACTTCAAAGATCGAAAATTCAAATTAGAAAAGCCGAACGCGAGACGCGGCCGACTCAGCCAACCGATTGAATTCGATAAATATTAGATTTGTCCTCCCGTGCAAACACATTTGCCCGAGAGAACTCGCGTCCAAACGAGACGCGGCTTTCACGTTGATGGAGGTTCCGGGGCGCGTTTCTGACCCCCCGCGCAGTCGTTTCAACTTGACTCGGACTGCCAAAAGAGTTTGCCAACAAACTTATATGAGCAGTCGCGTGGGCGCGCGCGCGCGAGAGAGAGAGAGACTCATCGAGGAAGATTTAGCCCGGCCGTGCCTTGCATATATTTCGAGTTTGCATAATCAGATTTGTACGATACGAGTCTCCTGGAACTTTTGAAAACCCCGCCTCGCGGCGTCAAACGTGCGGCCCTTTGTCGTCGAGTAACCGCGCCGCGAAGAAAACGTTCTCGAAACAGCTCGCGCTAAAGAGTTGAAATAATTATAATGTACACTTACGAAATACGGGGTCTTTGTTGGAGGCGCGCGAGGTACTTTCATAATAGACGCTGGTCGGGGCTATACATCCATTCATATATATCGTGCGTTTAAAGGGAGGCTTCCCCGCTTTTCGCGACAGCGAGACCCATTGTATCTTCGACTTTTCACTACTTATTTCATACAGAAAAAAAACGCAAAGAAGGTGTCCTAGTTCTCTTAATTTTCACGCGACGAAACTCCCGAGTAATAGGGTGGTTTAGTTTACGATATGCGTATTCGGGAAAAACAATAGACTCTACCTCGCTCCTAAATTGAATAATTTAGAAGGAAAAATATTAAAAATGCTCTGCTCTCGACACAACGCATTATCATATCGGACAAAGTTTTGCGCAAAGCCTTGGATATTTTTTTTCTTCCGCCGTCAAGTATATACTTGAGTTTACAATCACAAAGTTTCGACGATCCCGCGCGCGCCGTCAGGCAGATATGAACCAGGAGTAACTTGCCGCGTATAAAAATCTATACGTATATAATACTCTGGGAAATGTGATAAAAAGAGGAGGCAGAGGGCGGAGAGCATCGTTACGGAGACTGATAAAAAGCAAGGGCAAACAGGAAGTCAGATGCCGGCTGGCTGATCAAGTAGCTACGTTAAAATATATGATAACGTTGATGGATTGCATAATGGTAATCCCGAGTAGAACAGGCGGCGCCGCTACCTTGCCTAATGTACCTTTGACGCAGTGTAAACTTCGTTTCGCTTTGATCGAGTAACGTTAGCTCGCGCAAAGCCAAAATTAAGGAGGCTTGTGTGTACACACACGGCTTCGGAAATAATTGGACGACGCGAGAAGCGGGCTCTTGGAGCATTGTCTCCCGCCCTCGGCTTTGGTATATATTCGTTATGCGAGCGATGGGAATTTGAAGTATTCATATTCGATCAACGTTTGTCGGAATTTTTGCTGAGCGTTTGAATTATATCAAGTGAAAGAATGAATTCATCATGTGCGCGCGCGCGCGTTTTATCGTGGATTGCCTACGGGAAATCAAACCCGGCGGAGCACTAAATTATTCAAGCCTGAATTTCCCGATGCTTTTAATATCCTCCACCGGCGCGTTCCTTTCCGCGCGACAATTTGCCCCGATAATTTACCAAGACAAGCTCAATCTTGCATTTCAAGCTGATTATTCGAAATTTCACGAATGAGCGGTATTGTGTCTCTCCGACGTAACCTCAAGAGTAAAGAGAGAGAGGGAGAGGGAAAAATATATTATCACTGGCTCGAAAAAATTCCAGCGTATCGATAACATACACCGGACCGGAAATTAAAAGATCGAACGATCCAAGTCGGCGTGGCTCTGTACTCGCCATTGATTCTCACAATCTGATGCGAACTCTCGGGGTACACGCTGCTTTCTGGAGTCGTTTTCCGTATACGCGTTAGCATTCCTTATCGTCGACCCGTGCGCGCGATATATACACTCCTCGTGCTCCGGTACGAATGCAAAGTGCAATCTTTTCGTGCGCTATCTCGACGGAAAATAAAAGAGTTTTGCAAAAAAAGTAGACAAGTTCCACGCTCGGCGTATATAGTTGCTCTCGCGTTCGCGAGAACAGCCCTCGAGTCTCTCTCTTGGGGCAACATCGACTTCTTTCAGCCGATTCGATTCGTGCACACGCGCACTTTGGGATTCAACTACTTTTCAACCGCGCGAGCGCCGCAGCTTTGTGCGCGGCTTGTTTCAAAAGCCCCCGCGCGACCAATGATTTCCCGGTAATTAATCCTTTGACGCGTGAAATTCAAAGAACGAGCCGCTGCCAACTCCGGATTACGTGATTTTTTTCACCCTTTTATTTGTTCGCCGCGCCTCGATCTTACGTATACGTATATACATGTATTTCGTCATTGGATTCGCGAAGCATTCAGCTCTCGGCGTACAAAAGCTGGAGCTTCGAGTTGGATGCCAATTTCTCGATTCACCTCGGCGAATCATATTACCCCGGGATCACGAGTATCCATTGATGTCACGCGTGCGCGCGTACATACGGATGAGTCGCTAATCCAGCTCGAAATACAAATATGTCCTTAGCCGGTTCGACTCGAAAAGCGCATAGGAAAATGGCGAAAATTCAAACGAGACTCGATGGGAGAAGGAAAAAAGGAGGAAGAACGAGGGACAAAAGTCCGGGAGGCAGGGAGGCGGGTGTATACACACGCGAGAAATCCCCCACGATCCGTCGGCCTCATAACAATCGTCGGGGGCTCGACTCATTACATTACCGGCCGAGCGCCGCGTAATCCACAAAAAAGCCTCCCTTAATCCCGGAAGCGTGAGCGGCAGCGGCCTCGACTCCCGACACAATATCCCCGCGACTCGTTACACACACACACACACACACACACACACACACACACACACCTTGCTCGCGTCGCCCCGGCCGTGTACACTGGTCGCGCCAGCGTCTTCATCCCCCCACCCCCGCCCCTCCGCGCGTTTAATTAAGCGTCGAGCCACGGCGAATCGATATGTATACACATGTAGTGGCTCGACCGCGCTGTTCTTCGCGGGAGGCTGCGTTCTTTTTGCGGCCGGCCCCGCTAACGAGCGTCGAGCGGGTATAATTGGACGGCCGCGGGGTGCTCCGCTCCTCTCGCGCGACCACGTTTAATTGAAATCCGTCGGCCGTCGTAGATCCTTTGATCGGCTTGTTTGTACTCGGAAGCCGCTCCAAAGCCGCGATTGATGTTTTCCCTGCATTTTCTCCTTTTTTGACGAATCCGTCAGTTTCGGAGAAACTTTTTACGGGGAATTCATTCGACGCGACACCGCGACCAGTTGGAAAAGCGCGCGCGCGAGCCAATTATAAATAGAGCGAGTTTTTTCGCGTTGACCCGAGCGAGAGAGGGAAAGAGATAGAGGGAAAGGGGGTGAAAAAGTACTGGCGACCAGACGGAGTCTCGGGACACTTGTGTATAAGGGGCTTTATATAGATAACGCAGTTCTTAATAAAAACGTATTCGCCAGTAGTACGGGGCGGAGGGGGTCGCGCGCAGGAGAGACTGCCGCTCGTAAGGCTTACTGCGGATCGATGGAGAAAAAAGTCGCGATAAAAAGACGAGGCCTTGCAGCGAACCCGTTAAACCAACGACCTTAGAAACGCAACGACAGATATATACGCAGCGATTTTCTCTCTCACTTTCTCACCGGCAATTTTTGCGCGCGCGACGCGAGCCTCGCTGAAATTAGACGACAGAGCTCAGCGAGCGATGGGAAAAACGAGGCGGCAGCTAATATCGCAGGAATTTTCCGGCCGATTGGAGCTCGCGCTTCCGTTTTTTTCTCCCTTTTTCTCTCTCCCTCTCTCTCTCTCTCTATCGGAGGGTCGCGCCGGAAAATAAAGTGGAATCGAACGGAATATGAAAACAAAGTGGAGCAGCTCGAGCGAGGGACGATCGAGCTTTTGATTCATTGTGTTTGAGTGTCGTAATTGCCGGGCGGGTATAGGACGCAGACACGCGCGCGGCCAGGAGAAATTTGCCCGTCTATATTGAGAGATAGGGGGAGGGAGGGAGAGGCGTATTACGTTTTGCATGAGAAGGAATATGATGGAAATTTTTGCGCTCCTTTGAAAGAAAAAAGAAATAACGTTTCCTCTGGCCGTTGACGTATTCATGTATTCCGTACCAATACGGTGATAAAAGGAAAAAGCTATTCGGATGCACATGCTTAATATCGGGTTGGGGAGGGGGTTATAGAAATGCCGGAATGATGTCGCTTTTCCCGGAGTACGCGCAAACACGCTTCGACTTTCCGATTCGTCGTGAATGCGAAATCTCGGGTATTCCAAACGCGAATATCCACATCGAAATTTGCACTCTCTACAGGCGCTAAGACTCTCTTTCTCTCTCGAGAGAGAAAGAGAGTGAATGGGAAAAAATGAATTATTATCGTTCTTCGAGCTCAGGGAAGTTTCCAAGTCGACGGTAGATTGCGAATTAATTGAGAGCCCCGTCAACCAAATCCGAGGCGTAATCGGGCGAGAAAACCTCACGTATCCTTAATTGAATATCGAGATTAGCCGCGTGCGCGCGCGACTCGAAGTTTCCCGTGGCGGAATTGAAAAGAACGGCTGATCTCGAGGGTCGGCTTACGAGAGAATTACCCAAGTATTCTTTCGAAAATGTTGATCTTTGGTATTCATTGAATTAACAATATTCTTTAGTGTCACCTGGTATTATATTCTTCTGGTACACTTTAAATCTAAAGTAGTGAAAAAAAATATACACTTTATGAGTATAAATTGCATAACTGATGGGGATAGTAAATGTCGACTAGAAAATTAGTAGAATTTTACTAATTTTTAGTTGAACATTCAGAATTGTCAGTTATACAGTTTTTAGTTTTTCAATTTTAAAGGGTTATAGACCTTGTATTCTCATTATTCGCTATAAAATTCATAAAATGCATAAAAAACTATGGTATTCTTTTGGTTCTCCTTGTATTTCCGGCATTCCATAATATTCAATGGCATCCCACAATATATTCCATACTATTCCATTGAATAATTTGGTATTCCTCGAGGGAATATAATTGTGATTCACCCTTTGGCCGAGCTGGACAGCTTACAGAAATCCTCGTACATCGCAACACTCCTCGGGATAATAGCCAACTCATGAAAATTGCGTGGAACAACTGGAAACTCGGTAGGTAAATGAGTGACGCAATTTCGCAGGAAAACGGTTGGATATGAGGAAACGCACTCGTTCGTGGCTTCTCAAATGCCCATACGACTGGCCCCTACACAAGTAATTACATGAGGTAGAGAGGGAGAGAGAGTGAGAGTCGTTAATCACATGGCATTAGTCGCGGCCACACCGAGTAATTACCAGGGTGCGATTGCTCAGGCCGTTTATAGCGGCGGCGGCGGGCGCGAGAGACACGCGATATAGACGCGCGAGTCTGAGTTTAAATCACGACCCTAAAGCCCCGAGCCCAGAAGTTCGCGTCTGTTTTTCCCGCCGAAAGCTCGAGTCGACCTGGCGTGATTTAGTGTCACCGCCTGGCTGCTCGACGGGGTGAGGGGCAGGCGAAGTTTATCGCGTAGTGCCACTGTGACGCTTTGTTGTGTGGGCTGCAGACTCGAAGCACACCGAAGCTGCTAACTCCATCTCCCCCGCAACATTGTTTGTCTATCGATTCGCTTATATCTCTCTCCTTTTTTTTTCCATCTCTCTCTTTTTCACGCGACTCGCGCGGCGCGATATTTTTATATCCTCGAGCTCGTTGATTTTCCGCGCGCATGTAAATCAGCGAAATATTGCGCGCGCGCGCGCCATCCCGTCGAAACTCGGAACGAAATGTTTGGCTTGACAAAATACATCCCGAGCTTCAATTAGTTCGGGGAATGACGAAGTCGATCATTGATTTTGACGTTCATAATAGCTCGCGCGCGGCGTCAAAAGACTATATACTGGCTTGATTCGACGGTTATCGATAGCAATCCAGGCACATACCCCGGAGGTGATAGCCTTAGGAAGAAAAAAAAAAAAATCGATAGCAATTGAAATCCAGCGTTAATATACCCGCCAATGAGTATATAGCCGCGACGTCGAGCGGCGTCGTAGAGGGGATTTTCGAGCGATTCTCGCCGGAAGGGCTGTTTGCCGGGGGGGGGGGGAGAAGAATTATCGTAAACGTCGCGGTAAACGAGGTCGGGCAAAATGCTTCCGGGACAATGTCCAGGGAGGCATAATGGAACACGCAAATATGCGGGTGGCGTCGTAAATAACGCATACTCCAGCTCGTACCGCGAACCGAATTCCGCAAGCCCACGCACAGGGAGAGACACGGCCCGCAAACATCGGGCCGCAAACGGGCTTCGGATATATACTGTCTCGATATTTTTCATGCTCGAAAAAATATTTACCCTCTCGAGCGAGCTGCATCCCTTGTGAATTATCCCACGCTGACTTATTTCGAGTATATACACACACGCGAAATTCGAGATATTCCGAAGTCGACTTGGATGCTCGCGAGCGAATCGAGCCCGAAATACTTCCTCTGGAATCACTCGACCAATGCATCATTGCTTCGATTCACGAAAAATTCGAGAGCTCGTCTGTTCCCCCAAAATCACTATACCCAAAAGCCCCGAGGAAAAGCTCGTGATAAACTGCTCGACGAGACTCTTCAGCCGCCGATATACTCGTGTACACGGTTCAAAGGCGTATCTCACGTCGAGCGTATCGCTCGTGGCCCGGCTAGAAAGAGGGCGTGACGAAAGGGTGATTAAGCAGCGGCGTGTGCCTGTGTCAATTAAGAGGCGCGCCATCGAAACCACGAGTGCATCTCTCCAGTCTCGAGTGGTCGCGCGCGCCGGCTCACCGAGCAAACGAGCAACGCAGCGTATAAACACACAGTGTGCAACCTCGCCGCGATTGGCCTCGACATTTCGTGCGGCCTTTGCCGCGTGGCTCCCCCGTAACACTTCCATCCCATATCGGTTTACGGTGTGACCACACGCGGTTATACGACGGAGGGCTGCGAAATGACGAACGGGAGGCTCGAGCTCTTTTACTTCTTCGTTTCTTTTTAATGATGCTCCGCTCTCTCTCGGAGGCTCGGGGCGCAAGCAAATGGCATTGGGCTACTTCCACTAATGAACTCGGCGGCGGCGGGCGTGCATAATCATGCGGCAAAAGTGGCCGGCGACGGCTCTCCCACACACTCGGCCGATTCACACCTCGTTGCTTTGTTTCATGTTGATTCGCGTGCGTGTCTCTATAGATATTTTGCGTGGTGGTCGAGATGGGGCCCCCGAGAGTATAACACATTTATTTTTCTCGTATCGCGAAACGCGTTCACCGAGAAAATTTGAGTTGGTCCGGTTGAGTCATGTCCCATAGTGAAGCTATTTGTAGCTCAATCGAGTATATATTCATAGTAGTGCCAAGTTTATTATTGCTGGGGGAACTATAAGTATACAATAGTAAAGATAAATATAAATTCTGTATACAATTGTATTGGTTCGGGATATTTTCAGTGTTAATTTGATAATATTTTCAATAGCCAAATCGTTGTCGTGTCTTCTAGTCAATAATATGATGATATATATGCTTAGACTGATTAAAAATTGGACAAGTTCGGATAACTTATATACATTTTTCTCGGTGTTCGATACCTGACATTCTTCCAGTAATTGACATACAATAACAAGCAAGAATTCATATCTATCGCATCTGATTCAAACGGCTAGAAGGCAATTTTCTTTTGAAATAATTTTTCCACTAGAATCTGGTGTCTACCTCTGAATTAATGGAGAAAATATAACGTGGCATAAAATCAAAGAACATTCGTAGTGCTTCTACAAGATCCTGGAGGAAATTTTTGTTTGAGGTAATTTTTCATACGTTGAAATTCGATTAACATGATCAAATTACAACCTTCATTGTTAGATTAACATCTTACTCTATGTAATTTTACAAACGGGTCGTTTTACCAGGATGATTCTGACAAAACAATGACTGGACTTTAGTGTGTGAAAAATTATGTCGGGACAAAAATTCCATCTGTACTTGTAGAACACGTCGAATACTTAATTTTATGCCTCGGCACATTTTCAACACTCGTTTCCTCTCGTGTTCAACATGCAAATCTCCGAAAGTATCCGTTTCACCTGTATACGCAAGGAAAGCATCCGGTTTGAAGGCACACATACCCTCGTGGACCTTTTCATTTTCTTCGCATTCATATTGTTTCAGTTAATTGTGCAATAGTATTACTCGTGTAATCAACGTTATCCAACGTTGATTACACGAGCCGCTACGTCTATTACAACCTAGGATATTCTGATGGTATAACACGGCTTGTTTAGTTGACGATTAACACTAGCGGTTGCGCGATCCAGCGCCAGTAGTACGAGGCGGATTTACGTCAGACGCAGCACTTGTACAAACTCGAATCCGTCAAAGTCCCCCAAGCTTCCGAGCTGCATAATGCGGCCCCTTGGATTCGACTTCGCCGACTGCCAATCCGTAGATTCGATTCGTCCAATACGCCTCGACGAAACCGCGCGCGATACATTAATTTCGATTGATCCGCAAAAGGCTTTTCTTCGGCTAACGAACTTTTTCCCGTGATCTATTCGACCTCGAAGAAAAGAGCGCGAGCCGAGCTCAGCGGGGAGCCGACGTGGCGTTGTATTAATCAAGTCGTTATTCCACGGAGCCTGTGCAGTTTTGATTCTATAAATATACATGCCCCCGATGTATACCGGCGCGGGCTTCTCCCATTGACAATCGATGCGGGGGCAAATTAGCATTGAAATAGGCATTGAAATGCCCCCCACCTCCTTCTCCTCCGGATATTGTTTCCTTCGATTCGCTCGCGGCAAAACTCGCGAGCTCAATCGAAACTTGGCTCGCGCGGCTTCCTTTGGGGAGCACTTGGTGCCGCGAAAGCGAGTTCCCCCTCCCTTCCCCTCGGCCGAAACGGCGCTACTCGGTCGATTGAAAAATCGAGGCGAAATCCGGGCAGGAGGAGGTTACATAATGAGAACAAGCCAGTGACGGATTCGCGCGTGTGATTGCAGCCCGTCGGTCGAGCCCGAGTGATGAAGCGGACGAAGGGACAATGGGGGCCGCACAGCAGCCGCGGATAGCCGATTGGAGCCGATGATGGCCACCGCACGAGCCCGCACACCCAGATGATATGGAGCCCGGGGACGAGCTGGACGAGGAGTCGCTGCCGGCGATGGATGAGGTGATAATACATACCTCCTGGCAATTTCATGCCACGCGTAGTAGTCCAATTGTTTTATCTGATTTGATAGGGGGTAAATTGGTGTGGAACGCCAAGAGAAGGACTTTTCGTGGGTTTTTCATTTTACTTCGAGCTGTTAAATATTGCAATTATCAGGGTTTTTTGTTTGCATATTGAAAAGTTGAAATAAATATTTCTGGTGCGACCGTATCGAAGTCGAGGCAAGCTGTCATAACGATCATGATGGTACCTTGGAAATCTTTTCTTTACTTGCACTCGAGCGTCTCGTGGCATTATGAGAAAAAAATGAGCGATAGTTTCGTTAAATTTATGAATCTAGTTTGTAGGTATGCCCAAAGAATAAATTATTTCATCGTAAAAATTTCTAAAAATCACGATTTGGAAAAAATTTTTGTTTTACATAAATAATGCACGATTTTCTGTTTATAACTTTTTCAATCGAAGGTTTCAAAACCAAATTTAGATATTTACCCAAGGCAATTCACTCACCTACGACATGAACAAATCATTTTTTTGATTGGTCGAGAATTTTCCAGTTTTGTGAACAAGAAAAATGCTTGATAAAAGTTTATCTCTATAGAGCTCCTTTCGGTTCGTAAATCAAGTTCATACTTAAGGCCTTGAGGGCATGTTTTACAGATAGTATACTATCGATTTTAGCATAAAAGAATTTTTTTTTTGAACCCACTTCACCCCTTAACATTCAATAGTACGACTCTGAGAAGCAACTTGTCATGCCTCTGAACTTAGAGAAGTGTGCGGTTTCCCAATTCGGATGCGGGACGGGTCTTCGGGTCGAGTCTGGGATCCCGAAAATCTCATAAAGTATCAAATACTTCTTTGCTGAAATCAATATACTTTTCATGAATCGAGATTGAAATATCTTTGACATATAACTCACAAGGAAATAGTTTTATTCTGTATAAATAACTCAAAATTAGAGATCACAGAATATTTATTTTCAATTCTATTCTAAGAGTTTGAATCGGTAAAAAGAATCAAGTTACAAAACGTGTTATAATTCGTATACAAAATTCGTAAATCTCGGGAACTCAACCCAACCTACAGTTCCTGCCGGGAAATACCACACTCTGTCACCACTCACCACAGTTGGCCAACAGCTCATTTGTGCAGATATGGATAAAGTCAAATATTTACAGATTGCGGATATCGTTTGATCCCCATAGCTTCTTTATCGGTCATACAATCAATAAAATTTATGCATTTCAAACATATACAAAAGAGTTGACACAAGCTTTGGGTCGCACCAAGATAACGATGAAACTTTTGGTGCTGGCTCATGGGAATACCCTATTAGTTTATATCTACAGCTGTGCAATCCAACGTATTGATTTTCTTCGTCAATATACTGTAAATTTAACGATATCTCTACATCTACGGCTTTTCGTAAGCCCATACTTATATACATATATGCTTGAGATGCGTATAAAGTCAATAATGTTTGACTGAATATTGCTGGAAAATCAAAACCATAGACCGTATGGCTGTCGGTATATAGCTGTTACCCAGAAACCACTCAACAAAGTTTCATCGTGATTGGTCACCCGGAGGCCTTATAGTCTCCTTGTGAGACTCAAAGTATTAATCAAGTAATCACATTATTTTGCAAACTACAAACTAGGTTGGAATCACTTGGCGAACTGTAGTGAATTGAAGTTATTTCGGATGAAACTATGTACAGACATATACATAGTATATGAATTCGTGTTCTTTTGCACGATAAAATTCTGGTTAATGATGAAAGTTTAACGGTCCAAAAACGATTAAAGTTTCCTACCGCAAAATTTATACATCGGATTTTAATGATCCCTCACCTAGTTGTGGTCTTACAGGTTTCCACAGACGCGCTCGTTTGAAATTTCAACTCGAATGAAAGCGTGGAGTCATGAAACTGAATACGACTCCGACACTATGAATGATAATATCGAAAGGTATCTCGGCTAACGAAGGTTCAAGTAGAAGCCCCTAACAGCCCAAACGCCGAGCTTTTTGCGTTTGCGTAAACGGTAAAATGTTCATTACGCTACTGCACGGACGAGAAACTACCGATAACCAAAATTACACACGATAAACATTTTGTCACTGGCGAAATTCTCCCGTGCCGTTGGCAAACGAGCTCGTTAAATCTATCGGGAAATCCCGATGCCAGGAGCCGAAACTGCTCGATTTATGCATCGAGAACGCTGAGCGCCGGTGACACGTCATATTGCCAATCGAGTTTGCGAGAGCCCGAAGCTTGAAAGAGTATATCTCTCGATCGAACGTCTTCGCAGATACTGCGACGCGAGTTCGGCTTTTCCCTTTTGCACAATGCTTGTTTCATCTCTTCGACATTCGTATTTGGCGAGATTCGACTAGGACGATATAGCGGAATATCATCATACACCATTGCCAGGACGGAGAATTCATTCTG
Source organism: Aphelinus atriplicis (assembly GCA_020882685.1). Lineage (NCBI taxonomy): Eukaryota > Metazoa > Arthropoda > Insecta > Hymenoptera > Aphelinidae > Aphelinus > Aphelinus atriplicis. Next base: position 70,884,260 of record CM037074.1, on the reverse strand, counting down.
CTGATAATACGAGGAGCATTAATTACCGGGGACATTAATTATCACGGCAGCGAGGGGCAGATATGGGGAGCAGCTCTCACAGCGTGCATTAGTTTCGCTGGCAAAAGGCGAGTTGGCTGCATCCATAATCATCAGCCCGATGGCAAAGAGATTCCCTCGCATTAATTACGCAAATTTCACGCTCTCGTTGATATACACGAGGATGAAAGTGCCTGCAGAGTCGTACGTCTGTAGCCCCGTTTTCCCACCCCTATCTGTCTGTGACTCTCTCGAGCGCAAGTGACACGATATCAAGAAGTATAATTAGACGCGAAATTCGCCGTTGATACGATTGCAGGTGAACCTCGAGAACAACAACGTCCAGAGCAGGGGAGCGATGAAGATACCGGCCATGCCGGTGTCCTTGATAGTGGCGCAACCGGACGCCGACGCCGGCCAACTCGACGAGGAGGAGCTCGGACACCCGCCCCCCGCCAGGATCACCCGGTTAAAGAGGCTCTCCTGCCAGGAGCCCCTACTCGAAAACGACGAGTTCAACATGGACAAAATTGGCAGGTACGAAGCTCCAGCTTCTCGACAGAGATTCGTTCATGTATCGAGAGGAGATGTTTGTCCTCGTATCCCACATAGCATGCAACATTGCGTTGAAATATTTCACTGAAATATTTCAATGCAAGATTTCAGCAAGATTGCTGCAATATTTCAATGCAGCTTTCGGAAGCGGATTTGGTATCTTTCAATGAAATATTTCAAAAATATTGCAGCAACATTTCATGAAAGATTCAACGAAATATTTCACAATATTACAATAAAATATTGCAGTGCAAGATTACTGCAAGATTTCTGAAATATTTTCCTGAAATATTCTATGCAACATTGCTGCAAGATTCCTGCAAGATTTGACTGCAAGATTGAGGACAGTCAAAAGATGCATTGAAATATTGCAGAAATATTGCATTGCAAGATTTCATGCAATATTGCTGCAAGATTTCTGCAAGATTCTTCTGCAAGCTCATGTAAAGTCAAAGGCTACATTGGAATATTGCAGAAATATTGCATTGCAAGATTTCATGCAATATTACTGCAAGATTTCTGCAAGATTCAACTGAAAGACCCTGAGAAGTCAATGACTGCAGTAAAATATTGCAGATATATTACATTGCAAGATTTCATGCAATATTGCTGCAAGATTCTTGCAAGATTCTGATGCAAGATTGAGGACAGTCAGGAGCTGTATTGAAATATTGCAGAAATATTGCATTGAAACATTTCATGCAATATTGCTGCAAGATTTCTGCAAGATTCTTCTGCAAGCTCATGTAAAGTCGAAGGCTACATTGAAATATTGCACAAATATTTCGATGGAAGATTTCATGCAATATTGCTGCAAGATTTCTGAAAGATTCTGGTCGCTTACATCGAATTCAATGTGGGAAAATGTATACGAATTCTCACTATGAGACCAGGCGCGAACCCGTGATTCTTTGGACGCGGCGCAAAATTCTTGCCACCAGACCAGCACACACTTTTATAATACATAATTCCGTCAATGCTGTATTCAAATTCTGATCTTCCGAAAGGAACTATAATATTGCACCAACCTTGCAGAAATATTGATTAAGAGATTTAAAGGGTTTCAAAAAATCGGCTCTCAAATATTGCAGCAATCTTGCAGCAATCTTTCCATGCAATATTTCAAAGTTGTATTTCTAGAATCTTGCAGAAATATTGCATTGCTCCTTGCACTACCGATAGGTGGCGACTCGCTTCTCGCAAGTAAAACTGTATGCCTCTGTCTATATACCAGCATCCACAATGATTGGTACCAAACTCGATTCCAACTCTTATTTCTGAGTCAAACTGGAAAAACTATTTTTTTGTGGGAGTCTCTACCGCATTCTCAAACTAGAGAGTCATTGAAGAGTTCCCGATAATCTAAAATTATTCACAGGTTTGTCAGCACTGGCACTGGAATATTGTAGCAATCTTGCAGCAATCTTTCAATGCAATATGCTCAATCATGTTAGTAAAATCTTGCAGAAATATTGCAGTGCAAGATTTCTGCAATATTTCAAATTTTCCTAGCCAATACTGCAATATCTAGTATCAATCTCTAAATGCAATATTGCAAACAGATATTGCTGAAATGTTGCTTGAAAGATTCGGAGGCTGTCGATGAATCGGCAGTGAAATATTGCAGTAATCTTTCAATGTAATAATCATTATAATATTGTTAAAATCTTGCAGAAATATTGCATGAAAGATTCAACGAATGTCGATGAATCGGCAATGAAATATTGCAACAATCTTGCAGCAATCTTTCAATGCAATATTTCAAATTTATATTGCTGGAATATTACAGAAATATTGCATGAAAGATTTCAAGGGTCTCATCGAATCGGCCGAGAAATATTGCAGCAATCTTGCAGCAATCTTTCAATGCAATATTCGAAAGTTATATTTCTGTAATCTTGCAGAAATATTGTATGAAAGATTTCAAGGGTGTCCACGAATCTGGAGTGAAATATTGCAACAATCTTGCAGTAATCTTTCAATGCAATATTCATAATCATATTGTTGAAATCTTGCAGAAATATTTCATTGCTTTCTTGCAAGCCGGACATATCAATATTGCAGAAATATTGCAGTGCAAGATTGCTGCAATATTTCAAATCTTTCTTGCCAATATTGCAGCAATATTGCAGCAATATTGCATGCTGTGTGGGATTGTGTATACTCGGGTGGTTCGGGTGCCACCTCAAACTGTATAGAGCTAGTTTGGTCCTTTGCGACGTACGGAGGCTACTTTGCAACTGAATAAACGGGACGTCTGGTGTATGAGAAAAGGCGAAGGTTAAGTAGGACGGAGGCATTCGTAGATTACCCATTAAGACTCAAGTATTTTGAGGCAAGCTGAATTTGTGATCTTGTTAATCAAGTCCAGAGATACGAAACGGAAAATGATGAAATGGTAGAATAATGGAACAGCGAGTGAAATTGTATTTCTTACAGTATTTACCTTAGCGACCACCTAGCGGGCTTCTCACAAAACAATCAATTGTCTCGTCCTTTCGTTCATTTCTAATTAGAATATTATTCATCCACACCAGTCTTCTGCTGATGGGATTGTTACACAGATATTAATCAAATTATTCCCGGAGTAATAAAATGGAAAAATGAAAAATCCAATTCGTTTCTATTCATACTTCATAATCATTTCTCCATGTGCCCGGTTTTCATTTGTTCCTCTCACTCACCAGGAGACCACAGCTCACAAGTGGATCTTCACTTTGGGAGGTAGCTTTTTGATAACGAAACGGGTGATACTTAAAGTCTGACGGGGTAACGGATGATACTTACTAGGAGACCGCTTGGGATGTGGGTCACGAATCTTGACCAAAATTTTTTTGGTGTGTTGTGGCAAGAATAGAGTGTATCCGAAGTTTTAGGGTCCAACGCTCCCAAACTTCCAAGATATTAATTTATATATTTCAGTTAAAAACGCTGGTCTCGTCCCAAATGACAATATGTCATCTGAAACGTATTTCTGTCACTCCACTACATTTTTACTGTTCTCACTGAACACTATATGAAATTTTATCCTGAAAAATATATAAAAGTAGAAAATAACGTGTATACTCAACAAATCTTACTTCCATTCCTTACTCACATAGAGTAAAACATGAAATATGTGAAAAAATCAACGCTAATCGACTTTTCATGCTGTGCTTGGATACTGAAGCAATAACAACATGTACGTAAGCACAAAGACCACAAATGTAGTATCATAAGACAACAATTCAGTGTCAGACTTGATTTTTATTCATGGAAACTATAATTCTGAACATGTGTCGACTAATATCATACTATAACACACACATATTGTTATTGCTTCAGTATCCAAGCACAGAGTGAAAAGTCGATTAGCGTTGATTTTTTCATATATTTCATGTTTTATTCTATGTGAGTAAGACAGTGAAGTAAGATTTGATGAGTATACACATTATTTACTCTTTCTATATATTTTTCAGGATTGAATGTGATGGAGTGTTCAGTGAGAACAGTAAAAGTGTAGTGGAGTGAGGGAAATACGTCTCTGATGACATATTGTCACACCAGCGCCTCTAACTAAAGTACATAAATTAATATCTTGGGAGTTTGGGAGCGTTGGACCCTAAAACTTTGAATGCACTCCATTCTTGCCACAAGTAAACACCAAAAAAATTTTGGTCAAGATTGGTGACCCACATCCCAAGTGGTCTCCTAGTTAGTTAGACCTCACCACCTGACGTAAGTAATATACAGATATAGATAAAGAGTTCAGGAGAGAGAAAGGCAAGACACTGGGCGAGGCTAGCAATAACTGTAGAAAAATAATAGGTTGCAGGCACATAATCTAGTAGGCTTAGGACGAAAAAAAATTAAAGTAGGGCATAAAAGATTGATCTCTTATGGTTGTATAGAGTAATTCGTTTTAACTCTTGTCAACAATCAGTTTCGAGGTTCTATAATGAATAAATTTGTTGTTCGTCACAAGGTGAATAAAATATGAATGTAGCTTTTGAAAGTGTGCATAATGGCATGAATTGATGAGTACGTGAGGTAGATAAGAGGGTTATCGTTTAGAAACGTAAAACCGCTCTTTGGAATACAATTTTGAGACTCATAAATATAGATAAGCTCGTATATATTGCGTCTAAATATAGATACTTTATATAAAACGAAAACAATATCCTGAAAAATCTAAGGGTTAGTTGATGAATGACTCAATATTACCTACTCTCGTGAGAAACCAGTGTGTGAAAGTGAAAAATCACTGTATGATGGTGCAAGAATGATTCAGTTAAACAGCAATTAATTTCTGATAGGATAAAAGTGAATTTACACTGATTCCATTACATGATAAATTAACTGCATTCCACTTGATCATTCATCCACCTCCATACAGTGATTTTTCACTTTCATACTCTGAAGAGACTGAATGGTTCACTTCGCTATCCGAACCGACGGGTAGTTTAGGATAGAATATATTCTTTAACTTTATTTTCGAACTTTTCCCGTTGATTTTCCATTTTAAATCGCGGAAAAACCTTCAAGGTAAAACCACGTTGCCTCCGTGGTCGAGCAAAGAATCACGTTGGGCCACATTCGGAAACGGGTGTTGGAAAGTTCATGAAATCAGGCTACGTGCAGTCTGGGAACGCTCCGAATCCGAAAAATGTTCAATCAAATTTTCATCGAACACTCGGCTTGTCCGCTCTGATTCCATTGATTATCAATATCTCGATCATTTTAAGCGAGTTTATAACTCTCTAAACATGGAATGGCTAAAAACTGATATTAATTAGTGGAATCATCTCAACCGATGAATGATAGCGAATATTCAATCGAACATGAGTGAAATATTCAGTGTGTTCGACAGGGAGTCCACTAATAAATAGTGAAATTTTATTGAAAAGCTTCTATTACTAACTTCTCCATGAAGTTATAACTTACTATCCCTGTTGATCACGCTTTTGCCTAGTCAATTTTCACAAGCAACTACGATTAGTAAAGTATCCCTATATTGAATAGTAATTCACAACAATGTCGAATGAAGAGTACGTATAGGCACTGAAAGCCGTTGAGATGTGTGTGGATACGTGTGACAGGTACCTGGAGTCGAACCCGTCGGCGGCGGAGTCGTGGATCCGGGACAACGCGAGCCCGGAGCTTAAGCTGCGGCTGCAGCAGTGCTGCCTCGGGCCCACCGCCAAGTCGTCCTCTTCGTCGCTGCATCACGAGGACGGCGCGTTGTCGCGCAGCAAACGCAACAGCATCACCTCCGACCTCTTCCAGGCCTGGCTCGCCTCCAACTCGCCCGTCAAGCGCAGCCGCAGTCCCAGCAGGTACATATATACGCATACACACTCACTCATCCCCGTGTCAAGCTTCTATTGCACTCTCTGTGCGTCGTTGCTCCTTCCCACCGTTCCCCAAAATTACGCCGTAAAAATTTTTATCCGCCTTTTACGATCGAGGCAAGAGCGATTTCATATAGGGCCATTCCCGTTTGACTACTCCCTTCCTCCCACCCATATAAAGATCCTCTCGGGTATATGGTTTTGGCGCGAGAGAGTCTTCCAGGGGGATACGCTTTAATTAGGTCGTATTCGAGTGGCAATTACCGATATGTTCGGACGGGGAGGAATAAACAATTTTCACGAGAGTTATCAACCCTCGGGAAATTCTCGAGGCCTGGGCAACGTTATATACCATCGTACGTGAGAGATATCAGTATTAGAGTGACGTACTACGATACCACGTATAAAAATCAAATAGGATTTCTATTCAATTGTATATAACTGTCCTGTACGAAAATGATTCTATAAAAATTTTGCACGACTATCTATACAAATTCTATACAATTTTTATATTTCTTGATGAAAAAACAGTTAAAAAATACGATATTTACTTGTTTCACGTGGGGCGTTTGGACATTGTTTGCTCCGATTACCAAATATTGACTTACTCTTCGTGAATCTTTTCTTCTCGGTCACGATTCATGGAGAGCCGAGTTTCGTCGTTCGAAATAAAAGAGTCCACGAAAGAATTCAGACGAAAGAGGAAGCGGCAAGGGGTATTATGCGAATCATAATGTATCCCGTGCTGTTTTCGCGGGGCGAATCGAACGACATTCAAAGTTTGAATCGAAACGTCGCGTATGTATCGAAATAACGCCGTTCGAACGAGAATTTCGTTTGTAGTTGAATGGAAAAAGTTAGTTATCGGATCCCGAATTACTAAAATGTCTCTAGTTTTCGAAGCAAATAGAATCCGTGGGGAGAAAGAGACGGGGCAAAGTTTTTCTCGATTTTATCGAGTTTTAACTTTTATCCAATATGGAAGTAATTCAATAATTCCACTTCGGAGTCTCTATGAAAATGAAAAATACGCTCTGTTAAATTGGGAAAAATCAACCCGGGCGGAAAGGAGACGATCCATTCTGGCTGGGGCAAAAGGTTATACGCATTTACGTGTATACATTTGAGAGCTCGATAAAAATTGGCATTGATTGAATTATCGCGCCGGAGAAAAATTACTCGCAGCCCATTCTCTATATATTTTCGGAAAAACAATGATGGATTACGAGCAGTGCCTAATTGGTTCCAGATAGAAAACACGCTGTGAATCGTCATATCCGGGAATAGATCGCCGTTCCGGATTTAACTCTATTGACGGGGATTTGCTGGTCGAAATTTCTCCCCTTCTCCCGCCTCCGCAGGAAGCTTTTGCATCATCGAATTTGGGCCGTGGTCAAAAGCACACACAAGAGGAAAACACTTTGGCGACGTATAGCCATGCGAAAAAAAAATAAAAGCGAACAATTGAATCGTTTTTCGGACCAATGAATTCGGAAGTTCGGCTAGACTGCGCGTCACTCCAAATAATATATTTTCGATATCTCTCGGGCTCCCCCTCTCTCTCTCTCTCTCTCTCTCTCTCTCTCTCTCTCTCTCTATCGGCTATGTATAGGCCTATACAGTACGCCTCGTCTGCTCTCAATTTTCTGCGCACGCATGTCCGGACCAGCCCCCGTATATCGAGCTCCCATTAACAGAGACATTTTTTCCCCCCGTCCCGACTGATTATTTTATCGAGTGACGTTTCACTGGCTTACAACTCGATCACTTCTCCCCTCAATGTTATCGGTAGAAAAATTCAACGGGATAGGTAGGCTTTTTTTTCTACTTGCACAAACGTCGGGTCAAGTTAGGTGGAAGTTTTTAAAAAAATTGCCGAAAATACGTATTCGATTAGGAGGATACTCTCGACGTAATTTGTCTTATTTCTCATATTTACCGTGAACCATCGACAAATACTATTATACAATTCATTTTCAACATATATTTATTTTAACGAGTTGAAAAGGATTTCTTCTCAGAAATTCAGAGTAGTGGTGGCACAGGAAAGTAGAGCAAAAATATTAAAGAAGCTCAGGAAGTATTAGATTCTCGATTTCTGATAGGGATTATTCCGGATACGCTCGGAAACTCGAGTCGGCTTTCCGCTGTGATCTACTTCATTTTATATTCAAGATATTTCACCTTTTCCACATTGTTGGATTACGAATTCTTCTTAAAAAACAGGGAAGTGGGTTTAATAACAATCATCAGAATGTTCCCTCTAACTTTGACTTATTCATAACCCCCATATACATAATACTTACTTCATAATATATACTTCATTTGCATAAAATCGATAATAACTCCCAAGTATATATATCCAGGAAAACGGACCATAAGACCTGATGGTTGTACACACATGAGCAATTTAGGTGCTCGAAAACCACCTCAGGGAGTTTCAACAAGTTCAGAGACCCGCAAGTTTAATATACTCTCCTTGTAGTTCTGTGAGACTTTTAAATTGCATCAGTAACTAATTGAATTACAAAAGTAAAAGATTCCCCATTATAGTCGCGATGAAACTGTACATGCATATAACGAATCAATTTTAATATATTATTGTTAATCGGCAAGGACACAATATTTTCTGAGGCGAAACGTCAATATAATCCAGCCAGTACAACTGTGCAATTGAACGAAGCGACGAGGAAAAAATCCGATTATGAGATTTCACTAAATCAGCATAATTATCGTTATTATATTTCGTAGGTCCAAATACTCTATTTTCCGAGAGGATATGATTAACGCATAGTAGAATTAATAATATCATTCACTATTCTATAAGCTCTTCACTATAATTCGAGTAAATGGTTCAACGATTGCTAATAAAACTTTACTCAAATATGTGATATTAAGTATTACGAATCAACATATATGTTTATCCCTCCAAAATCGTACATTGCGGAGCCTTGAAATCTTATAATTTTACTTAAATCTATTTGGTTACTTCAAGCTTCTGACTATGGCTTTTTTTTTTTTTTTTTTTTTTTTTTTTATTAAAGCATATAGAAATCTCTACTGAGATTATACAGCTGATACTATTTGAAATTCTTCATACATACTTTATACAAAATCTTAATAGGTAATAAACTGACTATGGCTTGAAACATATAAAATATACATAGAAAGGATGTCACACCACTCTCGATAAGAAGGGAATATTTTTTAAAATGTTGACAGCCTATATTCCATTAAAATAAAACATTAAACGCGGTTACCTCGAAACTGCATTTTTCAACTACATTTCTCATCTGATGGACTTGAAACTTTTAACTCTAGCGTTTCAGCTACATGAATTAGCACAGTAGCTTGATCGTCTGCGATCGGTAAACAATTGAGTTTTTTATGAGCAATTCTGATTGTGATCTGATAAATCAAATGTAACCTTCAGACTTGCAAAAATCAATATTTCTGTAAAGCCTTGGTTTATGCATCTTAAAAGCTACAATTAAAATTCAAAGTGGATCGAGTGTAAAATCACTGCTAAACATCGTTTACCTCTTCAAAAAAAAAAAAACGCTCGCCCAATTGACCGTCTGTCGTGACGCAATTTCGCAATCTGAATCAGAAGAAAAAATATTCCCTCTATGCCTCAAAACACGTTCGACGAATCCCCCGAAATTCCATCTCGATTCATTCATTTCTTAATTTCGACGAACAAGAAAAAACACCTCATTTTCACTCGATTGTCGTGTGTGGTGTCGTGTGTGGTGTCGCGCATATGCATATACGCACTAACCAGTGGGCTCGTCAGCGTGTTGAATCTCGCGCGGGATATCGACTGTTTCAGATCGTCGAGCTCGCTGCGCCGGGAGGAGCTGGGCCGGCTCGACGAGGGCGAGCTGTTCATGGAGCTGATCCGCGACGTGTCGAACGAGCTCGACATAAACGTCCTGTGCCACAAGATCCTGGTGAACGTGGGCCTGCTGACGCAGGCCGACAGGGGCAGCCTGTTCCTGGCCAAGGGCCCCCAGGACGAGCGCTACCTCGTCGCCAAGCTGTTCGACGTCACCCACGACTCGGACTTCGAGGAGGCGATGCAAAGGGCCCGCAGCCACGACCTCAAAGTGCCCTTCGGACACGGCATAGCCGGCTACGTCGCCCAGAACAACGAGGTCATCAACATCACCGACCCCTACAACGTGAGTCGACGAACTCCCCCCTCCTACCTACTTTTTTCCTTATCTATCTTCCCCCCCCCGGTTTTAATTAATCAATGCAAAATACGACCACTTCCGCGGTGCTGTCTGTTTTCTCGTGTGGGATGCGATCGAGTTTTTAGTATTCACGATATTGTGACGCATTCCTGCATCAGGGGATTGCTTTCTTCAGCACTCTGGGCGAGGGGGGCAGAGAGGATGAGGCTCTCTGCCATGCTTATGACACGAGTAGTTCGAATTTCACATAATAGCTGTGAAAAGTGGTGCCGAAAAGTGTGCCGAGATTTCACTGTCGTCGTTTAGTACATACTGAACTCTCTAGATTTAAAGTAGTTAAAAACTGCTAGCTGATGAATAATGGTGGGTGTTAATTTGAAAATTGATGAAATATTTAGGACGGTAAATGTTTTGTCACTGATAAACATTTACCATCACTGAAAACAGTGAAATTTCACTGAGAAATCAACGAAAAAATCCCTATTCAGTATATCGAATTATTCGCTATTGGTACCGAGTAAAAGTTTATCATTTGATCAAGTAAATATTCACTGCTCATATCAGTCATGCAATTTTTACTAACGGATAGTAATAAAATCCACTATTGAATGGTGATTTTCAATCACTACAAACTCATATGATATGTTGTACATGCGGGCGCTTTAATTCCAATTCTCTTATTCATTTCCCTCTTGTCATCGCTATGAGCTTGAGAAAAAAAAAGAAGACTGCGAAAAATCGTCAACGTCACTCCCGTCTCTGGTAGAACCAGTCACAAAACACGGCGCAACAATGCCATTATGAGCTCTACAACAATGCGACGCACATTCAAAATTGCAGTTGTAAACTGGCTCCCGAAGGAGTACCGAGCTCTCTCGGAGCATTCAATTTATAACTACCTCTTGTAGCATAACTTTGGCCAAACTAGACTAGTGCGTGCCGAGAGTTTGTTTCCAACTAATAACTTTCGTTTATTGCCAAGTTTCGTGTTCGTGAATTTTTAACCGAACTCCGATGGGTTCGACTACGCGTGGATCCGACGAAGCATATCAACGCCCGGCTGTATATACATAGCAATCGATACGTACACGCTTCGTGACGGGGAAAAATTCTCACCCCCTCCCACGTCGCCGTCGCCACCGAAAAAGACCAATTAGTTGTACAAGCCACGACGCATTATCCTCGTGATCGATCAAACGAGCTAATTTTATCCCGCTCTCATATCGAATAAGACACTGCGCGCGAGCGCGTTGATGCTCCTCCAGATCCATCAATCACTTTTACGAAATGGACTGACGCGAGAGCGACCGCGAATCGCGCATGACACGTACGCGACGCTCATTCGAAAGGAAGAAGAATATTTATTATACACGGTTTATAATCTAGCCAAATTGAAATTGGATCGTCGCGGCGTATGTACATGATTATATATACCACAAATCTAGAATCGATCATGCAAAAATATGTCGCTTGGGTTTATCGGGTACTTTATAAGGAAAAAGCTCGTTTCTCGAGGAGAGCTTGCGACGAGTTTCTGCGAAAGAGAGAGAGAGAGAGAGAGAGAGAGAAAGCGACCCGGTACATATTGGATTTTACATGATTGATGTTTGATGTGGGGATATTGCGTTGCCGCGCGTGCCATTGTTTATAGACGGCCGAGAGGACTATATACGCGCGGCCGCGGCGAATGTCGAAGGAGCTTTGATTTCGAATGCCGTCGCTTTGCTCACACGTATATTTCATGAAAAATTATTGAGACCGGGGGAAATACGTTCGTGGGAATCGAACCTCGGCCTCCCGCCTCCCATCTCCTCCTACCCCGCGTGATCGAATTCCTTCATAAACCCGAGGTATTGGCTGCCGAGCGCGACATTGATACGATCTGTTACTGCTCGCTCGCTCGCGCGATTCGTTTATTTTCCCCGGGCGTTTTCATGGGACATCGAACGCGAGAGATTGAGTGGCATTTTTGGATAATGAAATGAGAGGAAAAAAATAAAACGTCGGCTAACTCGATCGGGCGATACGGATTCGTGTCGTTAGAGGGGAAAAATTCATCGGTTTTCATTTAGCTCGCGTGGTCGTACCGGGGGTGTGAATTCCAAACAATGTAATCTTGGAAAAGAAGAATCTGCTTGACGCTGTAACGGGAAGATCCTGCATGTATGGAATTGAGAATTTCTTCGTGATTTCGAAGGAATTCGTTTAGCAGAAGAATGAACCTCCCCGTTACAGCATCAATCACGTTTTACTGTTTGAATCACACTGAAAAATAAAATATTGTTGAGTCTATCAAATTTTAACAAAATATAATGGATAGTTTGTATAGTTCCATGATGAGTGTTACTAAAATTATCAAATTTGAGACTTTTCAGTGATGATATTGATAAAAAAAATATTTTCTCTTCGCTATGGACTTACTAGAAGACCGTTCCATCTTCAGGTCACGAGTAATGATGTAACTTTGTGGGATGGGTCCTGGTGACCCAAATAGATCATACATACATCCATTCAGTTTAACGTTTCCATTTCCCGAGAATATTCTGTGAATAATTTTCAATACTGAAGCCATGGATATGGAATTACTATTCATGAATTAAATCGGACACTATCAAGGGAATAGTTCTGAAGGGAAATTGAAACGGAAGTTTCAATGGCTTTAAGTATATAGTTTATTGGGATAGCCCAAAATCATCGTAGGAAGTTTCACCGCAATTGGTCACCAGATTTCAGGTCAATGGAAAAGTATTTTAAATTGATTTATCATTTACTCGATTTTACTGAAAGATTATAGCGGCATTTTGAATGACATAGTAATGCTAGGAAAGAAATACAGCGTGACTTACTGTAATTTTATTCACTTTTTCAGTTACAGTAGAATTCTGAAAGGGCTTTTATCTCAGTGCAAGATTAGATTTTTGTGAGTGAAGTAATATGAATTTGAAAACTCCAACGCGATTCAATTTTCTGAGGTATAATAGACCCCCTCCTTTGTTCATTTAAGGAAGAAGCGGACTGTGAAATTAATGCGACAGCTGTACAATTCATTGATCATTATATTACAAGCCAAATTAAGCTCTCAACTAAATAACAGGCTTCGAGTTTTCAAGGATTTATTTTTCAATTAACTCGAACAGACCGAGAAATTATGCTTTTGACGGTCGAGTGAGATACGCTCTACGTACACTAAGGTGTGTATTTTGCTTTGCAATTCGACTGTAAATCCTTATCTCAAGCTTAAACCCAATCCCGTTTGCCGTGCTCGCTTGGAGATTGGGTTAAGCAGGATATAAGGATACTCTGTAACGAATTTATATTTTATTCCGCTACGGAGAACAATTCAGTCGAGATGCCCTTAGTTTTCCGCTAATCAATTAAATTCAAGCCAGTTGAAATCGCCTCAGACAAGAACATTATACGAACAAATTGTATTTCTTACAAGTGAATCAGAATGCAAATACGGTATTATTGACTCTCCTACAGTATAAAAAACAAAGATTCAGGAGGAAATTAAGACAAAGCAAATGCAATCTCACATTTAATTAGGCGCGAACGTCTTGTTACCAATTCTAATGAAGTATGAAAAATAAAACAACTCAACAGTAAGGTGAAAGCTCATCGCGAATTTTCGCGAATTTTCTAAGCATATTTGGATAATGTTCGCTACTCGCATTCGTCCCAAAACCAATTGTCGCAGAACTCATTTAATCTCGATCCATTGCAGGATGACGGATCAGCCCAAGAGAAGAACTTATGCATAAATTGTTTGTAAAAACTATCCCAAGAAATGTCCTTTCTATAAATTGGCGTGTCTACAGTCCATTTCCCCGTATGAGTTCTCGGCATAATTCATGCATAGATTTTCCCTTGGAATCCTATATGAATGTCTCTAGGAATATTTAAGACACAGATTACTCAGTCCGCTCCTAGCCTCATTCACGCATAATTTTTCCACTTTGGGATGGCATATGTAATTTAAATTTATCCCACGCGATTTTCCCCGAGAGCGTCTCGACACGGACATACCCGAAAGGGAATTGAAAATTAACGTGAGATGGCGCGTGCGTGTTTTGCAGGACGCTCGGTTCAACCGTGACATAGACCAGCGCACGGGGTACAAGACGGAGTCGATCGTGGCTATGCCGATCTGCAACTACGACGGCGACGTGATCGGGGTGGCGCAGATAATAAACAAGAGGACGCCGGGCAAGGGATTCACGGAGCGGGACGTCGAGGTGTTCAAGCGCTACCTCACGTTCTGCGGCATCGGGATCCAGAACGCCCAGCTGTTCGAGCTGTCGGTGCTCGAGTACCGGCGCAACCAGATCCTGCTCAACCTCGCCAGGAGCATATTCGAGGAGCAGAACAACCTCGAGTGCCTCGTCACCAAAATCATGACCGAGGCGAAGGAGCTGCTCAAGTGCGAGAGGTGCGCCGTCTACCTGCTCGATCTCGACTGCGGCGAAGCGGTAATCACACGATTCGTGTATATATATGTCTATACTTTTCTTTATTTATTTGTATCATTTATCTTTTGTTTTCAATTTTTAGTTTTTTCAAGCGCAACGGACACGACTCAGTCGAAATATCCTTGAGCCGAAGGAATCTTTATTTTTTTCTAGTTGAATTGTGTTACCAACCTGAGAGAACTTTCAGTACTCACTGAATTCAAAATAGTTAAAAGCTTTACTATTCGTTTAGTGAAAATTACATGATTGACGAATAATAGTGAGAATTCAATATTCCAGATGGTGTATTTTTATATACTGTTAAGTGGTGAAATTTTGCCGAATAGTTAGCTAAAATCATTGCGTGTTCAATCAAATCCAATTGGTATTAAGGAAAAAATTATTCAATCCAATTATCAGTAATGCAATTTTCACCAACGAACAATAAATATTCACTGTTAAACAGTTCCTAACTATTTTAAATTCAGGGAATACGCAGTTCTAGAAGTCGAAATATCAATAGAGCGTGAGAAGAGAGAGAGAGAGAGCGAGAGCAGTTTGCCACATCACAAAATTCTTAACGTATTGTTTGTATTATTGTTTCGTATTATATACACTTGATTGTTGAATGAATTTGATCTCGTCTTAAAAGGCGATTTAATTGTGATTTAGGGCCACCTCGAGAAAATTGTCGAAAGGCCAGGCAGAGCAATTCAGGAATCGAGGAAACCACTCTCAAGGAGAGAGGTGAGTCTTCATTATTGACTTGCATATTCCTTGGCTGATGACGATCCTCCTTTTTTCAGAGCAACAACATTGACATGGAAGACATCCTCCAGCAGCACGTAAGTTATATAGTCTATATCTATATATTCGTGAATAAATCACTTCCGCGTATTGTGCGCTCACTGCTTACATCGGTTTGCGGGCTCGCGCACGTGGAACCGTATCGAATTTGATCAAATGCGCGTGAGATCAATAGCCGCCGGTATCCGAAAGTGTCGGATCCATTCTTTACACGATGCATATGTGTAGAGATTCAACAGAGCGCGTTGCTGGTTAATCCGGATCGTATCTCCGTTCGCACGAACAGTCGGATTGTGCGTACAAAGCTGCTTTTGAAATGGAGAACCATACACGCGCGTACTCGACAGCTGGGGTGCATTCCGATCGGGCGCGGTTGTAACGAGAAACAGCGCATCGGACGATGGAAGGCATCGATTTTTAGAACGAAAAACGTTTGCAGTCGGGCGAGACGAGCAAGTTCACACTGATATTCGAGATGGAGAACGGCAACGAAGAAGCCAAGATCTACAGGCCGACGAGCGGCAACCTCACCAGTCCGCTGGCCTCGATAGCCCACTACGTCGCGGTCACGGGGCAGATCCTCAACATTGGCGACGTCGCCACTTGGTCCAAGCGAAAAGTCTTCCAAGTGAGTATTGCACTCGTCTCTCCTTTGTCGATACGTCCGAGAGTACCAAGGACGATTGGGAAGCCGAGGCCAAGGCTCGTTTGTTAATTTCTCTTTTACACGTGGAAACGTTGGGGCATGCTTTTTTTGTTCGGAAAATAGCGAGGTTGAGTTGCGAATTTGTCAATTTCTGCTGAAATCCGAGTAAAATGAAACAACTGCGTACTCCCATCAGATGTGCATAGAACATTTTCCATTGTTTCAGTTGAATAAAGACACTCAAAATCACTGGATAATCATATTTTGCACGGGTAACGAACGATATTTTCCAGAACAAAAGTGATGGAAAATAAGGTTTGGCGGATTTTTTTTCAAAACAAGCGATGAAAAAATAGTAGTTCAACATTTTATGTACTGATTTCGACAACTTCATAATATAGGTTTATCAATTTGAGTTAAAATCATGTCTGATGGGACCGACGGATTGCTTTCACCGTTGGATTCACTGCTTATTAGTTCCCTACATGTAAGCACTGAAAACCACGTGGGTGCATTTTGATTCGATGAGCTTTCTTGGAAAATTACGTATTCCACCCATATATATGTTCTTTACAAAACTTATTCTCATAAACTTTTTCATCAAAATTCAATAATCCGTGTGGGAGTTTGATACTTTTCTTTGACGATGAATGGTAAATACTAAACACTACCGGAATCGATATCCATCCGTTTAAAGAATTGACATCGTTACAAATTTTTATGATAGGTTCACGTTTTCATGCGATGAATATCATGATTTCTTGAGCTAAACTAAAATGGAATGAATTTTCGACAATTTCCAAGGAACATTTTCTGGCTTCGAATAATCATTCATATTCAATTGTTCTTGAAAAAAATGTTGTTAGCGAGCGGAACAAGGGAACGGAGTGGGCGGAATGGGCGGACATTGGAATTTAGTGTGCACTCAAGCAGCAGTCATAGACTGTGTACTTAACTATACGTAAATGCCTTATTGTGAATAATTCACGTATATTTTATTGTATGAAAATTCAAGAAAATCCAAATAATCGAATTATTTTTCATTATTTTTTCTCATTATTTTATATAATTATTTATTGATCAATTGTAACTTATTCGTATTCGCAGATTCATGTGAGGCATTGATGACTCATTTCAAATGATTTCTAGAAGATTCACATTACGCTTATTCCACCTCGCGTCACCTCTTATTCTTAATTGACTAATTTCCTTAGCATTTAAATAACGCACAATAAATAATTAGTTAGTCGCCTAACGATACCCAGGTTGAACCTAAAAAAGTTTCATCACTAAAAAATACGCAGCTCTTAATTTTTCATCTCCCCTTGTATTTCGCTGTATATTTTGCATTCTACCCTTGCCCACGCGAATGAGCTTGCGAGCGACGCTTGAAACTTCGCAGGTGGGCAGCGAGCCGACGAAGAGCATAATGTGCATGCCGATAGTGAACGGCCAGCGGCAGGTGATCGGGGTGGCGCAGCTGATAAACAAAGACAACAAGCTCACGTTCACCGACTCGGACGTGACGATATTCGAGGCGTTCGCGATATTCTGCGGCCTGGGCATCCACAACACGCAGATGTACGAGTCGGCTTGCAAGCTGATGGCCAAGCAGAAGGTGGCGCTCGAGTGCCTGAGCTACCACGCGACGGCCAGCGACCAGGACGCGTCCAAGCTCATGACCGACGACATACAGCCCGCCGAGAAGTACAACCTCTACAGCTTCACCTTTATCGACTTCGATCTGACCGACGACGACACGTGCCGGGCCACCGTCAGGATGTTCCAGTCGTGCGACCTCATCAACAAGTTCCACATACCCTACGACGTCCTGTGCAGGTGGATACTCAGCGTCAAGAAGAATTACAGGTTCGTTGTAACTTTTAGGGCAGATTTCGTCACATTTGGGTCTCCATTTCCACTGAAACATTATGGGAGGTAGTGTTGTGTTGCCCAAACTGGTGACATTTGCAGTCGCCTTAAATTTCTGATTTTCCAGAGATATTGACCAATCGTTGTCAAAAATCATTGTTTTTGTAAAATGATGACAATATCCGCGGAAAATCGAAATGTTACGATGAACGAGTGCAGATATTATCTATTTATAAATTTCACCCAGGGTCTGCGAGTTCGTGGGAAATTTATAGTTTAATTTGCTCCACCGACGGAGAGTTAATTTTTCGATATGCGGAGATTATGTTAAACTTAAAATTACGAGACTGAGGGTAGATTGGAGAGATTTTACCGAGAATCGGACCACTATACCCTTACTCGTATTAAATTTCTATTACGGAGCGATTTCTCGGGCTTAATAACCGTAATAAACTCCCGTGGGTTCTTAATTATGTCGATCAATAACTCCTCGTACAACTGGTGATTCGCAAACACCGTTCTGCCCCGAGTACGGCCGTCAACGTCCGGATCTAATCACATTCCATCAGGGAATATGCCAAAACCATACCCGCGCGTCAACGTGAAATTCTCCAAGGGCCGGATGTCATCCTTGTATTTCGGCAGGATCAGGTTCATTGTAGAAAGCAATATTCACGTGTCAATATCGTTCATTTTGATTCGACGCGTTTTGAGACGAATTGATATATGGATCCGACGTAGGCCGGTGAAGTACCACAACTGGAGGCACGCGCTGAACGTCGCGCAAACGATGTTCGCCATGCTGAAAACGGGAAAGATGGAGCAGTTCATGGACGACATCGAGATCCTGGGTCTGCTGGTGGCTTGCCTGTGCCACGACCTCGACCACCGGGGCACGAACAACGCGTTCCAGACCAAGACCGAGTCGCCCCTGGCGATCCTCTACTCGACCAGCACCATGGAGCACCACCACTTCGACCAGTGCGTCATGATCCTCAACTCGGACAGCAACAACATATTCCAGACCCTGTCGATGGAGCACTACAGGAAGGTGATGAGGGTCGTGGAGAACGCGATCCTCTCCACCGACCTCGCGGTCTACTTCAAGAAGAAGAACAAGTTCATGAACCTGATCGACGACGGCGAGTTCGACTGGCAGAGCGAGGAGAAGAAAGAGCGTGAGTCCCTACTGTGTCTTTTCACTTTTAGCACCCCCTCCCCTTCGAGACGTGAACGGTAAACAACGAGGCGCGATTCACTGAAGAATCTCTATAAAAACTTTGGATTTTCTTTACTCCCTAAATTTCTTACGGTAAAAATTCACTGCAGTACAGTGGCCGGCATTTCACTGATCTTTTACTGTCATGAGTATTTACTACATGAGAGTCGCATTTGTCAGGTATTCCACGGTAGTTCTCAGTATTCCATGGTATTCTTTGGGGCATTCCTCGAGGGAATACTCTCAGGGGTCGAGAGACGATGATAGAAAGACTGCACCTACTAAGCACTGGGTATATATACGGATTTAACCGAAACTACAATGACCCATGAATCTTCCACTGATATTACAGTGAAAACGACTTTAATAAACATTACCGTAACAATTACGACGTAAGAAATTTAGAGAATTTATCGCGCACGTGGAAAATAACTTTCGATATCGTGGCACAGCGAGTAAGATAAGCCTGTAGTGCTTTATTATATTTCTTAATCGCGGATGATTGGAATGACAATAACTGGTGGAAGCCAGTCAACCCGCAGCTCCTGTATACATGTATATATATGCCTTTTGTTTTATTCTCGCTGACTTTGTACGCGTGTACGATGTGGAACGGCTCGTATCGATCGGGTGCATGCTAATATCGTGATTTATTTACGCTGAACTCGATCACGCTGCAAAGTGTATTCCGCAAGTGTATGCTATGTTTCAAATCCACTTTGGCAAATGAAAGTTGAATGTGCTTTATGGTGTAGCCGGGATTTCGGAGGAAACTTGGCTTTGTAAAAGTTCCCGTCAAAGATTTGTCACCCGAACTTCGATCCCTCTCGCGTTGTCGCTTATCCACGAGACGCGTTTCCCCTATATATGCGGGTTCGACCAATCACGATAAAACTTTGCGTGACGAATAGCTGACGTGTACAGCCGTTCGGTCTAACGTTTCCATTCCTTCGAGATATCCGCTATGTTAGCCTCGATTCTATGTATTTACAGTATATCTGTGTGTGGAGAAAATCATATATATACACTTTCGAGATAAGGCAAGACGGATTTGATTTGGACTTTATTGTGCATTTTCAAAAAATTGCCTTTTTCGGTCATTTGAATCGTGAAACCGAGAGAAAAATCAATGATCCAGAGGAACGGCCGCGTTGTTTGATTCACTCGACAAAAACGAAGACAAAGGTATCCTATTAGTACAATTGACGAAAAGGACGTCTGATGAAAAATGAAATTGGATGATGTAGGCGAAATATCGGGGGATCGAAAGGCATGACACTCGCTATTTTTTTTTTTGGTCTAGTCCGACTCTATTAAGATAATTCTTTCTCACCAGAGGATAAAATGGGATGTCTCGGTTAGTTGAAAAACCCATACATCAAACTTGTTAAAACAGGTGTGTCAAGATTCGGAATCGGTCAAAACGTTTTCCTCTCTACGTTGCATAAAACCGACAGTGATTCATGAACATCCCTAAGAAATCGAAACCTTATCGAGCACGGCTGCCGAAGTCTGTCCGTGGTTAATTTTCCCCGCGAATAAACAAAGTTTCATGCGGGCGAAAGGTGGAAGGGGATGAATGAGCGGTATGTGTATCCGTTGTTTCAGTGCTGTGCGGCATGATGATGACGGCGTGCGACGTTAGCGCGATCGCGAAGCCGTGGGAGATCCAGCACAGGGTGGCCAAGCTCGTGGCGGACGAGTTCTTCGACCAGGGCGACCTCGAGCGGCTGCAGCTCAACCAGCAGCCCGTCGCGATGATGGACCGCGAGCGGAGGGACGAGCTGCCGCAGATGCAGGTCGGCTTCATCGACGTGATATGCCTGCCCCTGTACAGGACCATGGCCGAGACGTTCCCGTGGATCCAGCCTCTCTACGACGGCACGATGGACAACCGCAAGCACTGGCAGGACCTCGCGGAGAAGGTCGAGATGGGCCTCACGTGGATCGACAGGGACACGATAGAGGAGCCCGTCGAGGAGTTCAAGGACATCGAGCCCAAGGACATCGAGTTCACCGTAACAACCCTCAACTGCGCCCCGCACCCCGACAAAAAGGACCTGGTAAACATTACCCCTCGCACACTTGATTTCTCTTATCCTCCGAACCAACGCGATCTGTCCCACCTGTCTACATCGAGCGCCAGCCACGTCAGCTCGTCCTTCGCCATGAATTTTTTCTCTCTACCACGCCAGATGCCTTCTTGGTGAATCGTCTTCTATGGCATTTTTCCTATCGGTCAACGTTTTATTCGTCCGAACAATCCAAGCTTTCTCTCCCATGCAAGTGGAAAATTCCGTGAAAATTGCTCGGGCACTTTGGGGGATCGTATGGTAGATTGGGGGACAAAATTTGCCGAGGCGTGGAATTGAAGTATTTCGCGTGATCTACAATTATCCGGTGGAATTTCTCATCCCTACGTGATTTTTCATACGTTGAAATAACGTCAAAATTTTACCTGTATTATCCTGGGAGAACGAAAAATTATATCGATGGCTTCGATGCGAAGTGAAGCCCATTCAAATCTCGAGTCGGAGGAAAGCCCATTTCAATCTCGGAGCGAGGGGAGGCATATTATGTGATGTTTAAAAATGCATGACATCGAAGTTATCGAGAATTTGAAGATGAGTATGGGCACATTTTCAGAACTAAAGTATTTCCAGGTAAAGAAAACGTTTCTTCAATTTTTTTTTTAAAAATCGCATTCTGTGGGAGAAGTACGGTTTTCGACGAATTTCAACCAGCATATTCGGATTCCACGTGGAAAAATATACGAGAATAGACGTGATTGGCTGGAGATAAATAGAGCTCAAAATCATAGTCTTATAGCGAACGTAGGAGAATCCTCGTTAAAATTCCTTTTCTTCTGCTCGAGCTTGAGATTTGCTTTCTTTTGTCGTGCTTTTCTTCATCGAAAAAATTGAACTGCGATTTTCTTCGTAGGAGCCAACGGTATAGAATGAAATAGGGAAAAGTCGTTTTACTCGCATAGCCTCACAAACATGGAAAACTAATTTCACCGTATAAAAAATCATATTAAGAGAAAAATTCTATCGCGATCTTGTTGAACACACGAAATACTTGTGCCCCGATACATTTATTGGTTTTGTGGTATATAGAAGTAGGCTGCAGAGGAGAGTTGGAAGTTTCGCTGAAAGAATGATTTTCGTTCTCAAAAAACAATTCGTCTGTTACCATTTTATTATATACAGACACAATTGGAACGGCTTTTTGCGCTTCATCGTGTCTCAATAGACGCTACAAGAATCGTAGACCAGGGATCTGGTAATATCGCGTTTTATAATATAAAAAAAAGGTTTCTCTTCATGGCCTTATTAACCTCGAGTACCTCACTAAGCGATAAAAAAGAATATGACAAACGCATTACCATCACAATTAATTTGATAGTGCAACTAGAAGGTGGAAGTAACTTCGTTGGTAGTCCCGCGATCGATAATTCAGTTTTTGCAAGTGTAGAAAATCGCAAAAAAATCCGTATGGTGTGCGAATGCAATTGACGCGTATCGACCCCGTTAGCTTGGAGTCATACCAAAGGGGTAATATAAGCTATTTGAAAAAGTGAAAAATATCGCTCAAATAACATGAATAATCGATTCTATTTGAAAATTTAAAAGTATTCTCGGCAATTCCTATCGTATCATTTTCAATAACTAAATTAACTTCCGACCCATTCATGATTCAACATAAATTCGGACAACAGCTGACCGGAATCACTCTTGATTCTTGACAATTGTTCACGCTACCTCATTGGTATGATCAAATCTGCAGCCGATGAAGTTCATCTAGTCACTTGCTCAATGTATGGGTTTAAATGCAACGATTCAATCAAGCGTAGTAGTAGAGCTTTTTGTCGAATGTCCTATTACTGAAAGGATTGATACAATCAATCAGATCACCATGAAAGGCCGATACCACTTGTCTGTTACTACTCCGATGAATGGCCAATGGCTGTTGGACCCCCTTCCGTTGTTCCGTTATGTAGCCATTGTTATTCATTTTCCATTGTTGTCAATCAAGATTCAATCAAAGTCACTTTGCTCGAACTTTTGCCCTTTCGCAGACGTCGTATCACGAGACAGTTCGGATTCCACAATTTTTATCCTGGATTTTCGGAAATATTCGGTCGCAAGGTAATCGAAAATAGCATTGTATGTACATTTTGAATTTCCCAATTGCATTATGCAAAGTTGGCCTCGCCATAATTCTCTCCAATTTCGGACGAACACGTCCGACCCTAGTATTTTGTCTCCTTCGACAGAAAGCTTTGGCCTGTGCGTGCGTGAGTAGGAGCCGTTAACGTGGATAGTAAATTTGTTTACCGGATTTCGGTCTAACATGACTCATTATTCTTTTTTTTACTCACAGGTGATTCGACGATTTTAAAACTTCGAAAATTCAACATGTTGGTTTCGATGTGTAGTTGAGAGGTTTCTTTGAAAGGTGTTTATCCATCATGAACGTAAAAAGTTTTCTCGTTATTTTGAAAGGAAAATTTCCCGACGTTCCCAATTGGATCTTGGTACACGCTACAAATTTTTTGCTCGTGGGCTAATTCGAATGACACACTACTTCCATCCTTTCGGACCTCGAATACACGCGCGCTGTTACAGCAGCGTCGCGACGAGAAATAAGTATTATGGGCGACGTGAACAAGAAAACGTTTTAAGCATCCTGGGAAATATTTATGGCCGCTGTCATTAGTACATATTCTCCGGAATTCTCTGAAAATAGAGGAATTTTCCAATCGAATACCATAGACGGGTGTTACTTTGGACACTTGCCAACTTGTGAAGTCTGCCACGACCATTATTTTTTGCTAATCATATCCTGCGGGTACTCAAAAGTTGAGTCTTAATTCACTCGAACTGCGAGATCTCATATTTTTCAAACATTATTAGATCGAGTTTTTATAAGAAACATTTGTTTTCGTATATCTATTATATAAAACTGGAACAAATTTTATACTATTTTTATTATCAATGTGAAGAATATAGATGGGTACAGATGCTTAAAAGAAAAGCCGAAAAAATCTTCGAATTGAAGCGTTTTCTGATTATTCTAATCATTATTTTCCAATCTGATTGGATAATTATAGATATAGGTTGGAGCTTCAAGCACATACGTAGATAAGGTAAATATGGTTTTTGGATGAAGGGGTGATAAAACATGAATCGTAGCTGTTGAATATTCTTTCAAGTAGTGTCTAAAGCTACCCTCAATTTGCTATCTTTAGATGCTGAATAGTGTCCAAAGTTACCCCCGTTTTGCTATTTTTAGATAATAATCTCAATCTCACACTCCAGAAAATTTCTGTATGTATTTTGACAGCTCCGGGCGGCTTACAATATATTAGATAATTGGCAGAGTAACGTTTTTGCCGATAATGCGAATTCCATGAAATTTCAAACTCTGAGAATATCACGCAGAAACATCGACCAAAGTGTTTCCTTGGAAGTTTCCAATTCCGAGATTCGAAAATCGATAGTTTGGAAAGGTCTAAAAACGGTACAAATCTGTTTCGCGGCCCAGAAATCTGTATGACATGAAACCTGTTTGACATGAAACATGAAACCCGAGCAAAAACATCGCATTTAAACGGTACGAGACTAAATATGCGCTATACGTTACACGTGCAGGTACCGGCGGACAGCGGCAAGTCGGCGCTGGGGAGGTTCGCGTCGCTGCGCAAGGGCGGCCGCACGCTGAGCAAAGGTGTGCGCAGCCGACTGAGCCGGTCGCTTTACTCGCGCAGCCAGTCCGAGGAGCCGGCGGCGGCTGCTCCCCAGCAGCAGGCCGGTCCGCAGACCCATCAGGCCACCCAGCAGGCCGCCCAGCAGCTGGGGCCCAAGGCAGCCAAGGCCCTCGGGCCCGAGCGCAAGAGCCGCAACAAGCTGTGCCAGCTCATATGACGCCTGACCTCCTCGACCCTCGAGAGCATCCCCGAGTGAACCACGAGCACCGGCGCCGGGCATTGCGCACTTGCCCTGTTGCACACACTCCCGGCCGCGAATCGTAGCCCCGGAAACACACACTTCCATGGCACTCTCGGGCCTTTCAATCGCGGACTCGGACAATCGGCGAGAGGAGGACGCTAGTGGTGCATCGCTGCAGAGGCATTCGGATCAATCGCGGAATATCCGCTGATTCGAAAGACTCAACCCGTCCAACTGTACCTTCTCCGCGACCCTCGAAAACTCACCGGAGATGAAAAAAATTAAAAAAAAAATTACCATAATGACTCTGGAGTGCACTAGTCCGCGCTTATATACTTATCAACTGTATCCCGCGCGAATTTAACTCGTCGTCGATTCTAAACGCCGATCCGATTGCCGAGCTATGCACGAGAATCTCGATCTTTCTCCCGCCTTTTCCGACCAGTGTGTAAGTGTGTGTGTGTGTATGCTTGTGTGTGCATACATAGTGTGCGATGACTCCCCGCGGCAGTGGATCGAACCGCTGGGCGGCTCGAGTCTTCCGACTGTGCGCTTGTTATATCTCGTCCACCACCCACAGCTCATCGATTGTACACATTTTCTTCTAGTCATTTTGTTTTTATTTGTCAAACGCGATCATTCAATTTGACGAACTTTTGATTTTTTATATTTTCCTAATTGTTGTATAAATATATATATATATTGTATATGGACGATTGATTATACTACGAGATGATGATGACGATGTGGAAATGAAAGATCTCCGAGTGTGATAATCTTATTGTTTCAAATCTTTAAAAATGGCTATAGCACAAGTATTATAGATAAAGTACTCGTGATAAGTATATTGTGATGTCATGTGAAACTTCTCTGCGAGACGATTGAAACGTTCAATTACTATACATTATCTATTTTCTTAATAAAAACAAAAAATGCTCACGAGTATTTTAAATATACAATGTTCGAAAAGCTAAATACTTTTATTCCCAATCGATAATGAAGATACATGTAATGGAGAAAAAATTCCTCGGGAAATTGAATGTCTTTGTATAGATTTTATAAGAACTCTTCACTCCGACCACCGTTCTACATACTTTCCTATGTATAACATTTCAATAATTTTCTGCTCGTCGGAGCACGTGTATCTTCATTCTATCTTGGCCTCATTACTTCTTAGCCGAGCGCGGCTCTCTTTATCTATCTTTCTCTCTCTCTCTCTCTCTCTCTCTGTCTCTCTTTCTTCGTTCCTTTCATTGATAAAGGTGAAAAACCTGCCGACACGAGATGAGAGCATTTGATGTGCAACGAAGCGACAGACGCTGGACTACATTCCAGTTGAAAAGATTCGGGCAAGTGTGTTGATAAGGACTCGAGGCGCTGTACATTGGATAACTGTATGCGTAATACCAGGGATGGGTCTATTTCCAGACTGGATGTTTAATAAATAACGAGCTACCTGCCGACGTCCGTTCCAAAGAAGAAAAAAAAAAGAGAAAAAAAATAACCCAAAAAAGCGAGAAAGAAAATTTAACGTTCCACTGCAGTCGACACTTTGCGAATGAAATCCACGCGAACATAATTTACAAGGTGGAAAATTGACTCTCCGCGAGGAAACGCGAGCGACATTTGATTTATCGTGTATAAAGAATAAAGAGGAAAACATAATTAAACATGTAAATTGAGGGATTAGCTTTATCGAGTGGTTTAGTGGCTTGCTCGTTGAATTGCTCACCTCGAGAGGGACACGAAGCTGCGCAGCGAGTGTGAGTATAATATATATAAATATACATATAGTATAGTGAACAACTAATTGTCATCCCGCGGCTGAACCACAGTTGGCGGAGCTTCGCCACTTTGAAATTTTGTTTTATCGCCCGAAGCTGTAAACAGTTTGCGAATCAAAAGTTCGAACAAGGACGTTGGGAGATATGTGTTGCGGGTAGGGTGCGAGAGATAAACGATAAATTAACGCAACGCACACACACAATGCCATGTCTGGACTTTTTCCAAACTCTTTACGAGCGCACGTGCGTTCGATGGATGGTATAAAAAGTGGCTAAACCTCGTAAAGTCTGTAATAGACATAATGCTGAAGAAAATTAAAAACCAAATAGTAATTAATGTGTGGACTAACAGCTTTCAACTCGGGGCGTGATTTCCGGTAACCGGGTGTACCTTTCCATGCAATCTATAATTAGACCGGGTAAATCGTATTGATTCTCGTGGTACGTTTTCGGTGTGTTCGTGTCCCGTAAAATTTTTCCATGGAAACGAATTCTCCGGAACTTATACGCGTCACGATTGATAGAAAATGTAAATTTTCGAAAATTATAACTGAATTGAAAATGAGAATTTGAGATACAAGTGTCGAAGAAATATTTCTCAGAATCAATCAAACGTTCAAGAATAAATTATCCAGGGTTCGACAAGTACTCATATAATGGAAATTCGTGAGAAATCATGATTTTTCCAATGTTGAAAGATTGATAACTTTCCAAGTATTTAGAATTCAAAGATGAATTTTTCGATTCCTCGTTGAAAAGTAAATTCCCATATCAAAAATATCATTTTTCGTTATATTTTAACATGTACACGAGAATCGATGAGATTCACGGGGTCTAATTCAGCCGCATACACGGGATGGTACCCAAGCTCTCGGAGTGAGTCACGATGGAGAAAAAAAAATAACCGAAGGACGTAGGCTTGAATTTCGACAATCTTTTTATATTATTTGAATAAATATCTTAGACCTAAGGAGGCGAGGTGAGAGCGCATGTGAATGAATAGCCGAAGATGTATGTTGGACGGTACTAAGGCGTAAAAAAAAATAAGCTCGTAGGAAACAGAAAAAAAAACCGCTGCCAAGTGCCTCAGCAGTATGCTTTCTCAAACTATTGCAATTGAACCTCAATTTGCATTAATCACCACTCTTTGAGAAAGCAAAATGAACCTCTAACTTATTTCCTCCACTCCATAGTAACGGTTGCTATGGTAAATATCCGAGCTTCGGTGTTCTTACTTCTTAGTCGTCAACAGTTCCGAAAATGGACCTCTAACTGACTTTTCCCACTCCATAGTAACGGTTGCTAAGGACGTAAACAACGGTTGCTATGGTAAATATCCGAGCTGCGATGTTCTTAGTTCTTACTTCTTCGTCATCAACAGTTCCGAAAATGGACCTCCAACTGACTTTTCCCACTCCATAGTAACGGTTGCTAAGGACGTAAACAATGGTTGCTATGGTAAATGTCGGAGCTTCGATGTTCTTACTTCTTAGTCATCAACAGTTCCGAAAATGGACCTCCAACAGACTTTTCCCACTCCATAGTAACGGTTGCTAAGGACGTAAACAATGGTTGCTATGGTAAATGTCGGAGCTTCGACGTTATTACTTCTTAGTCATCAACAGTTCCGAAAATGGACCTCCAACTGACTTTTCCCATTCCCTAGTTACGGTTGCAAGGGATATAAACAACGGTTGCTAAAGACATCAACAATGGTTTCTACGGGAAATCTCTCTTTGATTCTTATAGAATCCCATAAATATACGAACCCAAATGATCATTTATCATGAATTATATGGGAACTTATCAAAAACACGATAGCAACGGTTGCCATGGAAATAAACAACGGATGCTGCTAAACACGTTTACATCTTTCGGAGACCGACCTGTGTGCAAAATTTCAGGACGATCGGACTATTCCTTCCAAAGTCATCGTACGACAAAAAAAAATTTTGTATCTCCATAGCAACGGTTGCTAAGAGAATAAACAATGGTTGTTCCAAAATGAATGTCTTATCGATTCTCATCGATCATCGAAAAAATTGGAGACCCATCGTGCATTGATGATGATTTTTGGAGCTTTTATCAAAAACACGTTAGCAACGGTTGCTAGAGAAATAAACAACGGAATTGGCTGAAAATTGAACTCGACCGAGATTTTGCGGCGACTAACCTGTGTGCAAAATTTCAGGACGATCGGACAATTCCTTCGAGAGTTATCGTACGACAAAAAAAAGTGCACGTACGTACATACGTACGTACGTACATACGTACGTACGTACGTACGTACGTACGTACGTACATACATACAGACATTTTCGGATTTCCATGTTTTTCGACCCGTAGATTACGAAAATCGAGGTCCCGAAGTCCGATTCGGTGGGTCGATTTTTACCCCGTTACAAAGCTTTCTCTTTGAGAAAGCAATACCAAAAGAGAGAAAAACAAAGATGTGAAAAAGAGGCGAGGAGGGAAAATTGTGAGCGAGCCGTGCAACGTTATTCTCGTTCGAAAAAAATTCAAAGAAGTTATATTCTGCCTGGTCAATTAAAAAGAAATCGCGAGACAAACAAAGAACGCGGACAAAGACATATATACTATCACACGCACAGTGCATACACTCATGGATGCACACGAGTACGTTCGAGAGCCCGATCGATTAAATGCTCGCGGGCAAGGCGTGCGTCGGTTACTTTTAGACATGTGTGTGTTATACGTGACATCAAAAGTCAAGTCGATTCAATGAGGACTTGATCATACATATGTATGTACGAAATTAATACGTAAACCTTGCGTTTCTTTTTTTCCTTCTTCTTTCGTTACGAGAGATCTGATTGTGAGTCAGTCTTTAGGCGAGAGAGTCGCGCTAATTGTACAGAGTGAAAAAGAAAACATTTGTGACGGAAGAGCTCAATAAAATGTTGATGTAATTCACTAAATCATCCTTTTCCCTTTTCTATTGCCTTCATTTCAGATGTGTGACTCATGAATTATGAAAAAGATTCATATCTCATCGTGTCTTGAGTCTCAGGAACTTCGCAATCTGCACTACAATTTGTGCACCGATGGAAAGTTCGGGATTTTTGAGTGATTCATTTCAAATATATAGGAGTTTGTTTTTTTGCAGCTTTTTTAATTCTGTACAGAGTATTACTTCCAATGACAATTGTGATCATGAGAAAAAAAATCTCGAATTTTAATTTAAAGATGACTTGCGCAAGTTTATACTTACGCCAATTTTATTAATAAAACACTTAGAAATTACATTCGAACGTCGGTGTGTACCACTTACTGTTTAATATATTCAACTCTAACTCTCAAGTTAATTAATTGGTCCTACTGGTAAATTAAGTATATAACAATTTTTCGTTTCATTTATATTTCATAATAAATATTCTGCTCTAATTTTCGTAAAATCCATGCACCGGTCGTCGCATTGATCTTAGTACCCATTTTATATTCGTTTTTGCAGTCTAGAATATAGAACGCCAAGGCAGCCTCGTGCAATATATAATACCTTCATGACCTCACGCGAAATCTTCAAATGAGAAAAGTAAGTGCTGAATTATTTTCATCAAGTTAGAAAAATAGTATTCAGATCAATTGAGTTCTGCTCTCATTCTCGAGTGGTAAAGGGTGATACCGTTTTCTTCAATTTTTCCGTTGGCTCTCTTTCATTTCTTTCGCGCTATACAATATCTTTTACTCTGTCATACAAAAGAGAGTTGTGAATTCTTGCAGACGTAGAACTGGTTTCATACATTACAGCAACCACTCTTGAATCGCCTCGATTCGTTGCAGTCAAAGTTTGGAGAAATAGTGAAAAGGAAATGCTTTTCTTCTCTACAAGTCGGAATTTCACTTTGATAGAAATAGAAATATTTTCCCAGTAACCCAGTAACAATTGAAAGTTCGACCCTTTTTCAATATTTAAATTTGCTACACTGCTTCAAGAATGCGGGAGGTCACGAAATTACAAATTACTTGAACCTCGCAAACCTTGGCTGCTTCTATTTTCTTTATGTTACAAGTTCCTTGTTAATGACTTTCGTTGAAAAAAGAGGAAAGATATCAGAAATGGGCTTCCTTTTGTCTTTTATCTATGTATTAGATAGAAATCATCAATCTTAGTGTCAGAACGATATTGATTATTTGTTGTAAAATAATTGTGTAGCGTAATGCCCTGGAAATTCTTTAATCATTGGAAACTACAAAATCAATTCGGTAAGATGAAGAATTTCAATCTCAAATTATTCACAGAGAAAATATAAATTTTAATTGATTCAAACAAAACGCTGTCTGTAAATAGTACGAAAGTCAACAAGCTGCTTAGTCTGGTTGTATCGTAGCACATCATTGAGTTTAATTTTCATGCTATGACAATGACAACATGTCAGTTGAGTTAATCAAGAATGATAATGTTAACAATCGTAATTATATAGTATCAATAATAATATAAATATACAGCGTCACTTAAAAATCTAGTACATTTTATGATTTACTATATGAAACAAAATTAGTTTCTTAAAATATTCTCCCTTATGTCCGCCATATAAACAAATTACAACTCAGTAAATGTACTATTTGTTAAACAAATATACCAAATTACATACTCAATCGTCTTTCTCATACTCTGATACAACATAATTGATTTATAAACTCATGTTGTATTTTTGTTCTCAATTCCTCATACTATGCATCCTCAATGCCTTCATTCCCAGCCGATCCATGGATCTTTCAATATAGATAGAATAGAAAGACGTTCATCAGTGAATAAGTGAAACTTTAGACACATTCACATACCATCTATTATTTTATCAGAGAAAAGTTCTTCTCAAATTAATTGCATCGATTTCAAAACTACATCATCAAAATCATGCAATCATTCAACCATTACATTTGCCGTAAGTATAAAAAAATATTGGCGGAAGGTAAAACTCGGAAGTATGAGTTAGTATCATGATGTAGAAACAAAATTACATTTCAAGCACTTGTATAAAAATCATATAAAATGCAGTCATGTTTTGCATAAGGACATATTTTATGTAGCTTAAAATAAGGTGCTTATGAATTATTTCAAACTCAATTTATGTCATTTTGTCAACTATTTCTTGGAATGGATTACATGATCAGTGGTAACAAAGCAGCTGATTAATATAACTGTGTGAAGAATATTTGAGTTGAAGAAATGTATAATCAATTGTCATACTATTGAAAGTAACAAGAAATTACATGCTATTGTAAAACTATAGGCTATTGTATCAGTTCATCAACTGTACTTTGATCGCTTACAACACAGACGAAATATACTTAAGGAAAAGACTATGAATGTTTATCAAGCCAGTTTGATCCAGAGACAATAAACTACTTTGTTACCATCATCACATTATTAAATGATTATGAAACAGAGAATTTAAACATTTTTTTAGGATTATCTGTCGCTAAGATGTAGTGACCATAGTGCTTCTACTTCAGAACTTTTTGTAAGAAAATTTTCAGCAAAAGCTATCGAAAATCTTCCATGTTTTTTCAATATTTTCTGGCCAATGTGTTCTAGATGATAAAGTGAAATAAGAGAAACAGATCAAAACAACAAATGGTAAACAATTACTAATAAATTACCATAGTAATATTTTCTCCGGTACTAATAGATTAACTAGGATTGTTCATACGAAAAAGTAATCAATTTAAAAATTGATATACACACAAATACATCTCCATTAAACCATCTGAACAAAGTCATTCACATGGTAAGTGAGACTTTCCGACAGAACTACTACTTCAATCTATTACATTCCATGAAATCTTGGATACTATAAGAATACAAACACCATGGTCACCGCACTTAATGAAAATAAACGAGAAATTAGATACAAGATGAATACCATTCAACTCTCTCACACATTGTTAGAACTCGACACTTGACACAAATATCGACAATTTTGAATCACGACGCTCGTGATGCCTCGAAAAGGAAGACACCATGTAGCCCTAGGCGCGAACTTGTAGAATTATCATTAATATTTTGTTGTTTTGTATTTTTTTTAAAAAACGGCAGATGCGCTAAGGTCACATGAAGATCTCGGTGGATCGGCTAACATGCAGTCACGACGCGGGCCTGTCTAGGACCGAGATCTCTATTAACCTGAGGCCTCGTGTCGTTGGATCAGTCAGTAACAGGCCGCGTGGCCTATAAACCCTGTCGTTTTGTTCACTCACAAATTTGGCTATCTTCCGCAGACACTTTTCATAGTGAGTCTCGGTGCAGATGTAGATGAGGTATCCGGTGAGACAGGCCAAGCAACCTTCGCAGTAGGTGGAGCAGCTAGCCCGCTCCGCTTCCGCAAAGTAGTTATTCAGCTGGGTGATTGTGTACTCGAAAGACTGCCGGTCCAACTGTGGAATTGAATATCATGTCTTAGTTTCCAAGCAAATCAGTGTGATCTCGCAGCAATAACATTGTCACAGCTACATGGATCGACAGGTAAACAGTTATGTTTACTCTAAGCTACTTGCGCCTCCGTAGTTCAACAGAATGAATTATAACAAATATACAAATGGAACCGATCAATGAATGAAGAAGTTTTCCAAACAGATATCGCGTGCAGTAAGCTTGTCAACAAAGTTGCATGCTCTTGATTTGTACTCAGTTGGCTAGAGACTTTGAAATAGAATGTAGAGAATAGTGTAGTGGCAAACGAGTGGCTGGTGAGGCAGATGCAATCGCTGGCTTATCAGCTTATCAGATAATGGGTTACCCTGTCTCCTAGCTCGGTGGGGAATCTGGTCTGGAACTTGACCATGGTGCCCTCGCTATAGTCCCTCTGTATGAAGACCTTGAGGCAGTTCTGGGGTGGTCCTCCGCCACCTTGTCCTCGACCAGCTGACATGTCTTCCAGCGGCGTGTGATTGCTCTGTAATACACGCGCGCGACATATAATTAACACACGAGGTGTCTCGAGGTGAGACATAGAAAAAGTAACTGGGCCCGCAATACTCACCGCAGGCATTTTGAGCTTCGTGTTGGGGCCGGGTCGGGGACAGGAGGTCGGCGGCTAGCTCCACAGCGGCGGAGAGGAGCTCGATGCGGCTGTGTGTGGACTCGCTCGTTCACGAGGAGGACGTCGACGGGCTCGGAGCTGGGGCGCGTCGCTGCTGCAGCCGTGGCAGCAGACACACGCGCATTCCCTCCGGAGGTGTGTAGCGCGCTGCTGCAGGAGAGAGGCCGTCAGGCATACGCGTACTCCACCCGACGACGATTCACGAGAGAGAGAACAACTCCGATGGCCGCTGGGCTCTCGCAGCTGACAGCGCGCTTATACCACGCACACGCACACTCTGCACGCAATTGTAATATCAAAAGTTCAACAGTCGCGACGGATTATGTATGTGTGTCGCGACCAACGCACGTCCTCGACGACTGACTAGTATCTCGTTATAAGTATACGACGACTGTGTGTGCAGTGTGGAAGTGTAATGTGTGTACAACTGTACACACGCGCCCGACCCGCGACTCTGATGATGCAGCTAGACGAGGAGGCGGTGGCGCGAGAGAGCTGTGTGCTCTCTGTGGTGACTCCCCTCCCCCCTCGTCGAGTGTACTTATGCTGCTAGTGCGAGGCACACACAGTATGACTCGCGATGATCAGTTGATCACCCCATATGCCCACCCCCCCTCCCTCGCGCGCGCACCGCCGCGATCAGTCGTCGGCAGGCCGACTGGCGCGCGCCCCGGTCGTCGATAACACTCCTCGCGAGCTTATCTTCCGAGGGTAAATGCATTTCGGTGTCTCGCGTGGTAATAGGCATCGGGAGTCAGAATAATAAGGACGTATCTCGCGGGACGACGGAGCGCCAGAAAATAAGGACGTATCTCGCGTGAGCGCAAAGTAAGGACGTATCTCGCGCGAGCGCAAAGTAAGGACGTATCTTGGAGGGACGCGCAAAATAATATCATAGCTCGGAGAATTGCAAGGTAAGAAAGTATCTCAACGGTTTAAAATTAACTAATGCATTAAAATTAAGTAATGCAGTTCACACATGAAGATAAATTCCCATTATTGATATAAACAAGCTATTCTAAGACCAAAGGTTCGCGGAAACATGAGCTTTCGGAGAATTTTTCCCGATTAATGAGTATTTGCAGGACTGTATTTTAGATTTTACCTTATCCCTCCATTATAGATTAAAACAATGTACGCATGCTATAACAATACTTTATTATTCAATTGATAGGATTTACTACAGTTGAATTGTTATAGCAATCTTGAGAGAACGTTTTTTTTCCAAGTGCAGGTTGGAAATATCGAACAACGAACGGTTCTGATGGATGAGTCGCCGCGCGCCGGTAGCTTTATTCGCGGAAAAGACTTCTGGACTCTCGCCCAAAGCGTCGGGGTTTAATTCTCGGCATGCACCTCTGTAGGGCCAGTTTTATATGGAAAGCGAAAATAAGAACACGCTCCGCCGTGAGCATCATATGATTTTGGCTAGTCGGTTTCTTGAATGTAAACTACAAGCCAAGAACGAGAGACGAAAAACTGCGTTTTGTTACTAGTTGCTAAGCGCTCGCGACTCGCGACTGCAGTCAGAGCAGCTTGGCCTGTATTCCAGCGCAGTCGAGCAGAGAGCCACCGCGTTTCCACGTATATAAATGCCAGATAGGCTCTTGACCATCGTTTCTGTGCTTTTGACTCATGAATAAAAAAATACAGATGCTTCATATTTTGACTCGCCCCCATGATCACTTTCATGTTTGCCGAGTTTTAATTCTACTTGAGATTTATTTGCGGTTATAATTTTCAATCAAATAAGAGATTCAATATTGAGTCGCAATTCTCCGCGAGCTGCGACATATTATTTCGCGCTCGTCCGAGATACGTCCTTTCTTTGCGCTCACGCGAGATACGTCCTTACTTTGCGCTCGCCCGAGATACGTCTTTATTATTCCGCCGCCCGAAATACGTCCTTATTTCGGGACTCTCCGAGATACGTCCTTATGAATAGGAGGGTCGATATATGGGTCGTTCTCACGAAACAGGCAATTTCCATGTTCTCGACAGTTTTGTTATATTTGGGATGTTGGAGAGGATAAAAAACACGCCAAAAACATTTTCGAGTGATACGAGCTGAATTTTCAACTTCTCACTAGCGTGGATGCTGTTAATTTTTTTTTTTAAAAATTATGATAAATAATAGTATATTATGCAACTGGTGAGTAAAATTTTCAAGACGCGTGTCACCACACGCATAATCTCACGTATTATTATTCACGTTATTCAATGCGAAGACAAGTACGATTGAGTTAAATGTCGGAAAAGCCGTCAAGCATTTTTTGTATCCTGAGAATAGTCTATCTCTCCTCCTTGAATAAGAACATTGACTCGGTTACTATAAGTATAGTAAAATAGCAATTCTTCAATTTTGTTTGTTTTTCAATTACACCACTGAGGTCACATCGAAATTAGGCCATAAGATAGAAACGATCGAGCCGTTCTCGGCGGATATTCCTATGTATACGATTTTCTTGTGCGTGACATCGATATTCACTAATATTTCCGGGGAAACGAAACTTTAGCTGACGAACGGCTGTACACATGAGCTATTTGGGCGCCCGAAAACCATCTCACAAAGTTTGGGCTAGATCCGACACTCGTAACCCCTAGATTATCCGTGTTGGTTTACATACAGCGCGAAGTAAAGCGTCGAGATATGCTTTCCAGATCAACGAATTTCATTTTAGACATCTCCTATAATATATATGAAGCGACTAAGATTCTGAAAATCGCAAATCGCAAATGTCTCGAGAAACAAACGTTGTTCCGGATTTCTAACGGATAGTGCATTTTTTAAGAATAGTATGTATGTAGTCTAATGCGATAAAAAATATCTGAAAAAGTTCCATCGTGATTAGTCGCGACCTCCTCGCTTTTACAATATAAAGTATTTTGATATCTATGAGTAACTTTTCGAATGAGAAGATAACTTTTTTGGGATTCCTCGTATCCCCACCGAATTTGCCGATCAAAATAATTCAGAGTATTTTCACGGTAAATCCACATACCTTTACCGATATTGAAGCAAGCAGAGAAGAATGCACAATTCAGGAGAGTGAAACGTGGACTGATTACAGGAATCATATTCCTTTTGCAGACTACAGTATTGGGAAATGCTGGTTTTCACATGGACGAGAAAATGTTTTTGTCTCTGAATTACTATACGTCCCAAGTATAAAGTATTTCAAAGACCACAGCTCACATTTGGATTTCCAATTCGACCATTTTGAACGTTTTGATTCGTCTGAGATATAGTAATAGTCATTTTGAACCGATGAACTATATTATAGAATAAATAAATGCAAGATATCTCATGAGTCATTCCATGTATCGAATGATAGTATTTTCGATTATATTCTACAAGACCCATGAGTGGTAATAAAAGTAAAAATTAATAATTCTTGAAAACTAAGTGTCTTCGATCCAATACTCATTCTCGGAGTTATACGTTTGGACAACTGGTGATCAAGCGTTAGTATGGCTCCCATCGAATTGGTATGTCTTTTCAATCTCTATTGGTGTGCCCATAGATCGTTTGTCAGATCAGCTGAGTCTTGTAAACCCGAAATTCCCTTCATGTCCAGCGTGGATCGGAATATCCACTTGAAAATAGCCGAGAAAGATACGATAGAATAATAATGTTTATACTTGTGCGATCACCGGCCCTTCATCCATATTCAATTGGACGCTCCTCGAAACTTCGACCGAGTCATAGCCCGTGAGACACGAAGGAATTGTCACACCCTAAAATACTGACTAATCACTGTTGGTTTTATGCGCGTGTAATAAATATCTATTAGTGTGAAATTTCATACTTATGGAAGTGCGCATTGTTTGTATAAAGAGATGATTGAAAATCTTGGGGAAATATGAGCTGGTTCGCTGACGAATGACTGCAGATATTAGTTGGCAACCATCTCCAAAAGTTTCAGCAAGACCCGAGAGACCTAAATGACAAATTAGTTCCCTAATAAGTTCATATACGAATCAAAATGACCCATAATATGTAACTGTCAAAACCATTGGTCTTGATGGAGTTAACCCTATTTCTACTCGAACACGATTGATAATCGCATTTGAAGTTCTCACGTGGTCCAAAAATGTTTTTGAAATGATGAATGTGAAAACGAGTGTTTAATTTGGGATACAGGTGAATCTGAACAATTGTAATGTTATCATTCGATAATCAGTATATATACGAAAGAATACTGCCTTTCTTCATTAATTCTTCTCAATACTCTGATTACGTTTACCCTAAACATCACGTCGAAAATATTCTTAAAAATTCCGTATCGTTCCACGTGTTCGCGACGTGTAAATGCAACTATCATTCGTCGTAAAATTTTGTTCACCTATTAGATTGTTTTATTGCTCCTTTACGGAAGGTAATTTATGTTCGTGATTAATAGAAGTTGAGCATATCAGATGGTAATTATGAAACGCGGGGGGTTCCCTTACCGTTAATACCCTTGTATATACGACTATAATCGCACGAGTTCAAGCTTAGATCGTTAATCGTGATAATGAGAAGATCGTAAACGCTTTAATTGCTTTTGCTCTCGGACTCCCTTTAAAAAATAATAAAGATTAACCGCATACTATAAAAAAGAAAACATATTTTATGGACGCACATTTTTTTTATAATGTACAGCGAGAAGTTCAATGTTAATGCCTTTTCATATACTTCCAATGAGTAATCTCTTTCGCAAAATCAATGCTGTATTCTTGTACAGTAACATTAATACAATAATTATAAGTGAAAATATTCACTAATGATTCACTCTACTCTCTCTTATGAGAATAATCGGTCATCTCCTTAATTGCCGATAGTAGCAATTACATTAATGTTTCTTCATTCGCGTACCCAAAAATAGTTAATTCAAAGAACACTATTGGATAGATTTTATCATTCAATCAACTTGATTCCTAAAGCCTTTCAACATTCGGAATAGATGCGGAGATTTTAATCGTATATGAGTCTCAAATACAAAGCTGAGTTGTGGAGTATTATAGCCCTTGAAACCAAGTGTACATGTCTGTTTCTACAATTACATTAGAGACAGTTGATTTATCACGTGGTGAATATTCTAATCGAGGGATCATCCAATTTTTAACAGTTTTGTCTATCCTTCGGAAGTTGAAATTCAGGAAAGTTCGGTCCGCAACGATTTTTTTCACTGAATATAAAATAAACGGCCTCGTTTTGTTTATTGCGAACATTTTTCTTGTAGCGATTTCGAAACAATACGAACGGACAATATTTCACATGATCACAATTGCGATGGAGCGAGATGAGTATTGTTGGTCTACGAATTATCAATTTGTTGAACTCGATTCTCGAGGTGTATTTATGCCGGGCAATATAATCCAATTGCATTTCCGATCCCGGCCATGTAACTTTTGTCGCTGTATGTTGAATTCAACATCAACTCTCATTGATATTCAAGTCCTCCGGAGCGTTTAAATGTCGAACAGCGCGAATTCCGAGTTCGTGTTTATGAAATGTAAATTTACACGTGTCAAGTCGAGGGATTATTCGTAATATTGATGTTTCCTTTGCTCTCACGCCGAAACCCTTCGTGACCTCGGCCGATTTAGAATCGCAAGTAATTTCGCTTGTACACAGCTTCCCAATATAAGCTTTTGTGCCGTCCTCAAATGAGTGATCGACTCCCCGGCGGGTTTCTTCGTAACGTTGTTCGATATTTTCATTCCGAGCCTTTTGGGCGACGGACTCCTTTGAACTGCTACCGATCCAAGCTGTGAGTGCATTGTTGTGCATTTTCATATTAATCTTTCAATATAGTTCCTATCTGTCTGACCTAAAAATCCTCGTTGGATCCAATTTTATTGAACGAATCAATTATATTCTATACTGTATGATTCCAATGCGCTATCAAGTTTTTGAGGCCAGCCAGATAGGTGCTGAATATTGATTAGATTGATTCTACAGTAGGAAAAAATGTAAAGATTCCGTCGAGAAATTAATTTCAAAATTTATACTCTGCAAGTATTCACACTCTAGATCTCAAATAGTCCTAGTAAAAAACTCCTATTTGATAGTACAAATTGCTCATCTGATAAATATAGTAGATATTTATTAAAAAAATAGTAATAATGTCAGTAATATAATAGGATTTACTAATTTCATTACTATTGTAGTGAGAATCTACAATTTTTATTACTTATGAAATTTGTACTATTAGATAGTAGTTTTTTACTATTTTTGATTTTGTCTTACAACTTCACTCGACATACAGCCAAATAATTTCCGCGAATCAAAAACGTCTTATTGTGTTACTCACTCTTTTAAATATGAAATG
Organism: Aphelinus atriplicis; assembly: GCA_020882685.1. Classification (NCBI taxonomy): domain Eukaryota; kingdom Metazoa; phylum Arthropoda; class Insecta; order Hymenoptera; family Aphelinidae; genus Aphelinus; species Aphelinus atriplicis. Next base: position 70,844,050 of record CM037074.1, on the reverse strand, counting down.
CTTGGCTCGCCGCGGAGTTTGATCTATAGATCAATAAACCATAAGGAATGTATTATTCATTGGACTTAAAACTGCGATGGCTATCCGTCATCCAGAGCTTTTCTTCCAACAAATGGATACGAACGAGAATCACAGATTCTCTTTGGCCTCGCGTTCAGCCAAGTGCACCGGAGTGCAGCCAATCTGCATATCCAGATTTCTATCGTGAGCTCTCGTCAGCTACACTATTTCGTGCTCGGTTGGATTCATTTTTCCGCTATTCGCTCGATGCTTCGCAAAAAAAAACCCGGGGGAAAATAATCTCCCGGGTATCAGGGGGATCCTTCGTTTACTATTCGCTATATATGTGCGTGGCTTTTGTCATTTTTATTCACATCTGCCGCTCTATCGTATATTTCTCATTTTTAAAAGTCTCTTGTTCTTTCGTGATAAGGTGATTCAATCCCCTATCAATACAAATTGAATCGAACTTTGTTTCGGGATTATAAATGACAATGAGAGTCGTGAACGGATGAAGATATCAGTTTTCCTTCGAGTCCATAACGATAATATCCTATAGTTCTGCTTGGAAACGTCAGTGGTGCGCTTCATTAATTGTTTTTTTTCGCAAGCAGAGGAAATACATCGTTGTCTAATAATTTGGCAATTTACGAGAAATCGGATTCTAATGAATCCGATATTCGGAAGTTGAGTTTGGATAACAAGTCGCAAAGCTTCTCTTTCGAACGAGTGATAGGACTATGCAATTACAGTAATTGATGAAAAATGTTGGATACTCGAATTGGCAAATAAAACAGAGTTTATACGTATTACTGGGCTAATCACATTTCACCCGCTCTGCAAGAAGAAAATGGATTAGGCATATACGTGCGAGTAGCTACTTTGAAATGCAGAAATAATCGCCGCGAGCCGCGAAAACACTCGCAATTATCAAGGGGCCGAGTTACATATTACACGAGTTCGCTCGAGCGAAAACCGCAATGTCCCGATGGCCGTATAGTAGGCAAGCAGAGTTTGCCGCGTGACAAAACGGAGCGATGCGACGAGATTTGCATCCGCCGCTGCTGCTGCTGCGCCCCCCCTGCCCCTCTCGACTTTTGCACGCGCGGCGTCGCTTTAGAGCGAGGCGATTTCCGCCACCGAATAGCTCCCGGCTCGACAACGGCCCTCTTTATTTCGAGCTCGTGCCTTCCGCTCATTTCGCTGGTCGTTCCCGTGTGTTCGCCCAAAGGCGGGGAGGGGGCAGAAAAAACACGGAGTCGGAAATGAGCTGCAAAGTCCGTAATGACTAAATTGCGATAGTCGGCGCGAAATTGATTATTCCTCGAGAGATTTCCATCGGTCGGCGTTGTTTGGAACGCGAATCCAGTGCACGTGGAGCGTGTATTTCGATACTTTTTTGCATTTTTCATCTCGTAGAATGTCACACGACATTTGCAAAGCAAGAATCGTGAATCATTTTGAAGTATAATGCAAAAGTGGAATATTCGAGTCCGACGTATCGCTGTTGGCAGTACTAGAAAAATATCTGGGGAAAATTTTGAGCAAGAGTATTTGTCTCCTGACTGGCAAACTCATTGTTCAAAGAACTCTATAACCCTTTCGATTTGTGACATTTGATTTGACTCTAAATTATTCAAGAAAAAATAAACCAATATTTTTTCCATGAAAAAAAACGGGGAAAAAATTTGAAAAATCTACAAACGTATATATATATCAACGACAAAAGTGTATCAAATTTTGTCAACTCTTCTTTCATCTCTTTTTCGTGCAAACACTTACTCCGGCATACTTCTACTTATTTGTTGAAAATGAATTCAAAACAGATCTACCAAATGTGAGTTTGACAATTACGGCTTTTCTAATACATCACAGGAATGAAATCCTTAATAGTTGTTAGACTAGATGGGTTCATGTATGAGGTTATTAGGGTGTTATTAGGGTGCCTAAACAGCGTCTCGGAAAGTTCACTGTGACTGCTCACCTAAAGTTCACAACCTTTGTTAATCACTGTTTGATGATGCGAAATTTCAAGCAGTCTTGTTGAGATTTAGAATGTTTTTATGGAAAGTAACAACATCTTTTTTTCTCTTGCGATTGTCGTTAGTTGCATCAAGAATGCAAAGCAACTAATATAATGAATGAACATAATTTTCGAGAGGGATGGCTAATGAGAAATAAGAATGAAGTCAAAAGAGGTCGGAAAAGAGAAAGATTGAAGTAACATTTTGAAAGAGAAAAATCGAATAGGAATCGCACCTGCACATTGATAGATTTATTAATTTTTACACGACAAATAAAAATCAGGAAATGAAATAGACGGCACATTCTTAGTACGAACGTTTTAAGATTTTCAATAGAAAGGAATATTCAGGAAAAAAAAGGCCAAAGATAAATTTACTTGAGGAAATCCTCGAGAGCTGTAGTAACCTCATTTCTGAAAACTAGATCTTAAAAAGTTGAGAAGAAAATGTTGCCGATAAATGTATATGAGAACTTTTTAAAAAGAGGATACAAGCGGGGGAGCGAGCAAGTAGGAACCTCTCATAGTCATGTATATAGTATCTTCTCGCAACTCAAGAGAGATGATTATATCCTCGAAACGTTGCTAATGAAGCAGACTTATTAAAAATTAGCGGTGGTGTTTAACCAAGTCTTCGTGAAAAATAGAAGGATATCTCATCAGATCCATGCAAAACATGTTTATTACACCTTATTGCGCAATAAGAACGCATTGGATCCATCAAGAGAAAACACGGCTGGGTTTAGAATCATCCAACGAACAAACTGTTGAAATTTCAATAGTGATTTGTGAAAAACTTTTCACTCACATTCTCAATCGTCATTGGTCACAAAATTATCTCGATTTCCGTGCGATGAAGTGCGTCTCGTTCCTACACTCGTTGATTGAACATTTTCGTAAATTTGACACGGTGTTGACGTATTTGAATCTCTTAAGTAAAAATCCTCTGTTATGAAAATGAATTCTCTCGTGTATTTATTTTGAAATAATGAGTGTCTGCATATTAACGTGAATCATTTCCGAGTCGTTCTTCATAATTCTTTTCGCTAAATAACATTTTCGCATTATTCCAATCAAAAAGAGTACTATTTCCCGAGATATGAAGTGGAATGGTTAACAGCTACATACTTGGACTTTTATAATCCCGTTTTTTAATTTTCTCTACTTTTGATCAACAATATAATACGCAGAAAAATCCTCACAGTCAAACTCATCCCCCACCAGTTCTATTCCGCGTGGTGAAAAACGATTATGCTTTTCGTCGACGGTCTGCATACACTATTCGCATCATTTATTTGCAGTTTCTCTTTCGCCGTGATAAAAAAAATCTGCCCAACGAGGCCAGCGAAATTCGATTGGACGTTTCCTCGAACATCGTACCTCGCATTATTTTTTCATTCATCCACCGAACGTTGAAAATGTCTCTCTTTGCGGACCCGCTTCATGATTCTTCGTCCCTTTTCGCACGGTGAATTCCCTGCACCTCGAGCGATCCAATATATATATGGAGTACAGTCGATGGATTCGAAGAGGTCGAGCGGTGGCGTCGGCGGCGGCGGCCGGCCGGATGGCGTGGATTTATCGGTGGCGCTTGCGCGCCGCCTCCGTAGCCCGGGTCAACGGCAAAGCGCCGCGCTATCGCAGCTCCAGTCTCGCGCTGTCTGCCGCGCAAGTAGTAACGGACGCGCTCCGCTCCGGCGCGCTCTACTCGCGCTCTCGTTCACTTCCGCGCGCGCGCCCGCTTCGCAGTGTCTGTTGATCCTCTCCCCCCTCCTCCCGAACGACCAAGTGAAAAGGTGATGATTTTTTTTCCCGTCGTGCGGAAGCCGATCATGGACGAGTGGCGCGAGCCCAAGTGATGATGGACCGCAGTCACCGGCAGCCAGCCACAGGTATCCCTCCTCGGGTCGATGAGCAAACACCTGCTGCTTCGCATTAATTTGACTTCTCCCCGTGGACGTACCGTTCGTTCCGGGATCCAAGTCGATTTATCGAGATTCGGCGGTACACGGCGAGTGATTTATCGCGGGCGAAACAAGTGTATGCGATCACGGTGAACTTGCAGGAGCGGCGGCACCGTATTGATTGCAACAGGTCTTCCCCGTCGGCCCAGCGGTGCTGCTATACTCCCCGAGTTGCGTTGCGACCAACTTTTGTTTGCTCAATCCCATTCGGAGCAGTCGCTCTGTTGCCAACTAATTTTCAAGATTCTTCGTACCCGCGAGCGAACAACTGTTTCCCCCGGCTTTATTTCTTGCCCGGGCTCGCGCACGTGGCTTTTGAAAAATTCTCGATTGGCATGAAAGAGACCCTGGAAATAATTATCACTTGGGATATGCCGGTGTGAAATTGTTGATTTCCGAAAACTAAACTTTTTCAAAAAATGTTGTTATTTTTGCATGCGAGAAATGTTTATTCACTCGAGAATCACTAGTATGACAGCGTTCTGTTACCTGGCGCATTCGCACATTCGTGGTTTTAGTCGAAGAAATGTCTAGTGTCAACATTGCAAATATTCCATTAGAGAAAAAAAAATTTTGCTGGTGGAATTTTGTTTTTGATTCTACAAAATATCATCGTTGTCATAACACGACGAGGAACAAAACGCTTTGGAGTCAAATAAACGGTTTGAAGTTGATTTCTCGAATGACAATGAAACTTAAATGAAACGCATATCCATACGAGTGGGTAAATAATCGATAGCATGCCACGTTTGTCTTTTCACTTCATTACACCGAATCTCATTTACTTTATGTGTGAGAAACACTAAACCGATAAGAGCGATTCTAATCCACCATCTGGCCGAACTAATGATGATTACTCAGATGGAATTCAATCGGGCTGTATGTATGTTCACGCTCATTGATAACATAATCTCCGGTAGATCAGAATACATACGCATACACACCTCCAACATATATGTGCATACGCATTTGATTGTTTTTTCTACTCTCAAACTCTCGTTTTGTCGTACAAGAGATTTTACTCGCGACGAGTGTCGATTTCATTAAATTCGTATTATTTACTTTTGTATCGACATATAGGTACAAGATCTAAATAGAAAATTCTCAGTGCTACAGAATGAACTTTTCGCTGGTACAGTGAAATATTCATTCGGCCTGAGCTGTTTCCTCTGCGAGCGAGAGGATTTCGAGTTACCCAACGTATATGTAAATCGAATCTGTATATGGGGAACATTTGAAAGAGTAATCCAAACTGTATTGAAAATGTTCCTTTGAATTTCATTATATCAACTGGGTATATTTCGTATGCATGACTTCGCGGCTATATCCGGTTCGCCATGTTTTCCATTCTGTTCTTCCCCCGAAACTTACCCCAGCCGATACGTTAAAATATTGACTCGAGAATAATCCGGAGCTCGGGTATTGTGTGCCGGGCACCATAATGATCAAGCAACAACTCGAGTTGCGAGCGAGCTTATCTAAGTTAATGCGCGCGAAACAAAGGTGGAAATAAAAAAAAAATCTTCCGAGTTATCTTGTAGCTCTTCGTCAAAGTTCTGTAGCGGAGAGGACGACGAGGGCATTTGTTTATTTACCTGTCAGTGAAATCGTGTCGTTGTCGCTATAGTTATTTGATTATCCGAATTCCAGATTTTTCGACTATATCTTTTGAATCATTGCAATTTTGAATTATTATATTATTCATTATAGAATTGACAGAAATTCAACCATTCAATATTGTCAAATTAACACTGAAAATAGTCCAAACTATAAATGTGTGTATATGATATAATTCATTTAGTCATATGCACTATTATCCTCAGTTCTATCAGCAATATTCGAGTGGGACTCCTATAAATATACTCAATTGCAGCATAAGTTACTTCACTATGCGACGTAGTTTACCCAACAAAGTCAATTTTTCTCGGTACACTACTCCTGCAAGTGTATTTGTGCCTCCAATAGGAACAATCACTCCGAAGAAATGCGACGAAATTTGTCTTAGGAAAAAAAATCAAAGTGCAGGAAGGATAGTGAGTTGTGTTTCTTTTACCTTCGGATAATACTCCCAGGTGCTCTCGCGTCCTCTTTTAAAAGCTTACAGTGAAATAACGCTGTATTAAAATGAAAAATCACTGTATAAAGGTGGATGAAATATTTTTTTATGTAAAACTAAAGTGAATTTTTACTTTACTTTCATGAGTTTCAACATAAGAAATTTATTGCGAATTTTATGTAAAAATATAGACAGATATTTTTTTTATCAGAAGTAATTTTTCTCTTCAGTACAGCGGTTTTTCATCGTAAGCTTCCAAGATAGTGCATTGGTTATCTCTAATTCACACAATCACTAAAATGCTTCAAATATTTTCTAATCATCATAGTTGATCACTTACGAGCTCTTTAACTTTGTGATGAAAATTTTAAATGATTTCGAGCAAGGAAATCCTTGTCATCGCTGTTGATTTTGTTCCGTATAAAACGAATGCAGATGGAACTTGAATATTAGAATTAAATTTCGAAAGGGAAACATGAATATCAATAAGCGATTGTTAGAAATGACAATCCAATCTATTTCAACGTATCAATCTTTTCAATGACGTTTCAATTGATGTACAAAACGATGCGTCAACAACCAGCCAAGCTAACAACTAGCCAAGCTTATACCATACATCCTTGACGTTTGTGACTACTTCAAAAACCGAGATTATTCTCATATCAGTCTCTCTACGACACGCTAGGATATAAAAATACTCGCGTGTCAAACTGAGAGTCGCTTGATTAACCGAGACTCAAGAGAAAAACCTGCTACGGGTAATTGATGAAGCGGGTTTATCGGGACGGACGACAATTTTCGCCCCGAACCTCGGGCTCGGCAACGATTGATACGCGCGGATTCCTCCAATAAGTCCGAGACCTCGAGCCAGTCGGAGGGCAAAAAATTTTCCCTCCCCCGCCTCGGGCCGGCCGCGGAGGCGAGGAAAAAGTTTAATTGCTCCCGGGGTATCACGTCTGATCCGGGGCTCGGATCGCTCGCGGCCACTTCTCCCCCGCCGTATTACCGGGTGTTTTTCGCGCTCGGATATAACTCGATTGCTCCGCACCGAGCTCTCTCTCGCGCGCGCCAAGTCGATACTTTTGAAAAGTCGATTAAAAATTATGCAGCTTCGACGTTTGCACTTGCCGCGCTCGCGTCATGAATAATTCACGCTTGTTCGGCTGATCGGAGCGGCCAATTTGAGAGATCAGCCGACATCCCCTTGGTAATATAATTCCGGGAAAAATCACGGATCTGTTCGCGGCTCGGAAGTTTCGAACGTTTATACACAGTGCGGCCAGCGCCGAGCAACTGTTATCTGGTTTCATGAAATTTTTCCCGCGATTTCAACCGCCAATCAACGTCCGCGTCAACTTTGTACTTTGGTGTAAGTCGAACAAATCCGCGCAAGTTAATTTCCTTTTTTTTTCTCACAGAGTTTTACGTTTCGTCTGGAAGGAACATTAATCAACGGAAGGATATATATCCGTAATAGATACAGCGGGAATTAAAACAGTTTCCCGCGAGATTTTGTACAGCGTTGGCGTTCGCTCGAAATTTACCCCATATATATTCGCGTTATCAGCAGCGGGACTACCGAACGGCGTGCAGTTTAATCTGGCCCAAGTGACTTCTTGCGAGAGCTACTCTCGTCACTCTCTCTCTCTCTCTCTCTCTCTCTGACACTCGCTAAGTTGTTATAGCAGTGAGGAATGCCCGTTGTAGTTGTCTTTTTCCTTCCCAGTTCATACTGACGGATGCGGGCATCTGATGCTACGAGCCAAGCTCTGCTCTTTGTCGACTGTCCGATTTTCCCCGCTGTATTATTCGACCTGTGCGTTGCACTCGCGTAAGTGTACTGCTACTCTGAATGAGATAAACAACGGCCGGACACCAACTCGGGGAACCGCTTGTTTGCTCTAAAGGAGGCAAGACTCTGTCCCTCTCTCTCCTTCCTCTCTCACTATATACTTGTTCCTCGAGTGTTGCTTGGGAGGAAGCACATATGCTTTATTTGACTCGCTGTCCGTTTACGTCCGTCCGTCGGCCGTGGAATACTCCAAAGTACGTTATAAGGTAGGTGTACCCAATATGCGCCAGGACCCAATATGCGCCACCCTTCGTATTTCATATATACGTGCGTCTAAAGCATCGCCGCGGCACAGAATCTTGTCGGCAATGCAAATAATGAGGAAAGAAAACATTTTCACCGATCGGGAACCCTTATACCAACTTGTTACAGCTCGTTTTATCCATTTTTTCGCCAATTTTTCATTCTCGATCTAATTTCGCTCAGGTAAGTGCGAATTTTTTTAATACCCTTAAACTCGGCCAAAAAATCGACCAATATATCGTTCGATTCCTTGACATCCCATCTACATCATCCAATTTTTTTTTTCATCTTACGCCCTTTTTATTAACCGTTTCAATAGCTCTTCGTTATTTTTATCAAATGTACCCAATATGCGCCACCCCTATTTTCTTGTTCCAGCTGCTACAATCAACCCATTCATGGTAAATATCCGCCAAACAGGGTCGGAAGAAAATTTAGTTCAAGCTTTGGAGCAGGTCAAGAAAGGTGAGATATCGCAGAGGATGGCTTCGACTATATATAAGATACCTCTTCGAACATTTCAACAATATGTCAAACAAAACATATGCAAAAAAAGGAAAATGAATCGACCATATGCGTTAACGACAGTGCAGAACGAAGAATTATGTATTCGAATTGAACGCTTAGCAGATATTGGCTATCCTATAACGAGAAAAATTTTGAGGTTATGCGTTTATAAGTACTGTCTAGGAAAAAACATCAAACAGAATTTTTCTACCATCATGACAATAGCTAGTCTCAAATAGGTTCGGACATTTTTTAAATTGAACTCTTCCATTTCAGTGAGAACATCTCAATTATATTTAAAATTACACTAAAAAGAATGTTCATCAATTTGAGAGATTAATATTGGAATTAGATGTTGCATAAGTTAATTTTGTTGATTCAAAACAACGGTTTTTCATGAATTTTAACTGAAAACTTGATTTGATTTAGGTTGTTAGAAGTTCATATAATCTATGTACTATGGTTCAATCAAAGACAAAATGTATTTTTTAATAAAATTATATCAGAAATATACTTTTTTGTTTGTATTTTATTCATTTCAGACATGCTTCATGCTTCAAATTGGATGAAAAGAAGTATTTTCAGGGTGGCGCCATATTGTGTATACTAAAAATTTTTTCGCAAAATTTTTTTTTTTTTAAAACCGCGGTATCTTAGCGTAGAACTGTTCAAATTAAAAAAGACTTAGCTCATTTTGTAGGTATTGAGTAGACCTTTCATTTGACACCAATTATGTTAGAAAATATTCATTTGACGCTGTGTAGTGACCTTTCTCGCTTAGGTGGCGCATATTGGGTACAGGTACCTTATTCGGATACTCGACGACTAGATAAACACCCGAGGCTTCGCAAACAGCTTTATCTACGATGACAATGCAATATTATATACACGGGGGCTGTTCGTGATATTGGGAGTATTTCGGTTCTATCCCCCCAATGGGAATTTCACGATTTCAAAGTTCTGTGGCAATCATATATACGCTTGTATTTTACTTGTTGTTTCGCGAACGAAATCGTAAAGTATAAACTTCTCTTCAAATTTTTCGCCCCCGCCCGGGGTATCATCCTTCTACGCTTACGCGTTGATTTTATGGACTCCGAAGGGGAGATGATAAATCTGTCGGTATACGATGACATGAAATTCGGCAAATGCCGCACGCGATAAAATCACAAAGTACTTTTGCCGATAGTAAAAATACACATCGTCATGCGCGCTCTCGACAAATCTCAAATGCTCAAACCGAGGCGATCGTAATAAACAAGTATAATTGTAATCATTGTAACAATTGTAGTAAAATGAGAAAGCTTATACAGGGGAGAGCAGGGCAGGTTATCAGTTGAGGTAAGTTGGCAAACTATGAGTATCTCCTAATTCACGCGCGACGCGCAAAGATGACGCTTATTGCGATTTGTGTATACATTAACATGATACATATATATTTGTCCTGAGTACCATATGCCCAACATTGCTTATAAAGGAAATAGGTATTTTCAGGAAAAATTTATACACTGTTGTATCTTCGCACCGTCACGTGAATTAGGAGATACCTATTCATATTTTGCCAACTTACCTCCACTGAATGCATGTTGGTAGGAATTTCTTGTCAATTTAATCATTCACATAACAATTATACGATAAATGTATATTAGGATAAAGAACGGTTGCGTACTCATCAGATGAAGTCCTTTCATGTGTCCTTCCATATATATTGGCTCAATTTTAGTTGTCATATAAAAAACTACATTCTGGAAAAACTCTTCCTACCTGCCGCTCTCTCTCCCCTATACTAGAAAATTGTATTCAATCGACCTTTTTGTTGGAATTACTATGAAGTAATAGGTTCATTCCATGGCAATCATCGTAATTGCTCATAAAAGCTATATCGTACATCAACTTAATTGGGTTGCCGTAATTATTTTTTTTTTCATGTAGCTGGACCCGAGACCTGTTGATGAAATTCGAAAATCTAGTCACGAGGCACTTTGTTAAGAAGCGCACGGACTTTTTTCTCTCGGTCACTATACGGAATCTCCTCGGGGATTTATTCAACAGTGAAATGAATCAAACTCGTTTTGTTTTTCAACGCTCGAGCTTTCGAATTATATGTAGGTCGATTAGCAAATTGAATTGTTCGACGATTCTCATTACGTTCTCTGCGTTCAAAATAAAAAGTCCTACGGTAATGTGAATGGCTATTCATCATTACTGCAGGGCGAATCGGAGTCTTTCAAAAGCTATGAATCGCGACTGCGTTCACAGGAATACTATGGGAAAAATGCTGCTCATCCAATAATGCTCTTAACTTGGTCTATTTCCAGAAAGTTTTATCCCGCTTCCGGAGTAATTGAGTTGAAAGTTGAGTTTAATGACGTTGACTTTTCTAGAGAGATGACAAACTACACGAAACTGAGAAAGAACTAAAAACCTTGACGTTAAATGTCGGATGTTATTGTTGTAGGATTATCATATCCCGTTTTACATAATATTTCATAATTCATAATTCATATAATATTTTTCATCTCAAAGTTACATTACCTAAACGTGCAAATTTCGCTTGTCCTTCCAAAAGGTATTATTCGATGGTCCGTACTCAAAAGCTCTTATTGAGAAACAGGTTGGATATTAGGCTCGCACTTTTGTCTGTGTTCCATGGTTGCGTAAATAGAAAATATCTGCAACCATTGATCAGCTAACATTTTATTCATATTACATGGATAAAATTAGCAATGACCGGTAATATATCTGAAAAATCGCAACGTTAGAATGAGGACAACTTCGAATATCACGAGTTTAGGTATCGAAAAAATGCCGAAGAAATTTTCGGTCGAATTGGAGACCCAAATGAGAAGTGATCCATTTGTAAGTTTTCGTCGATAATCTGAAATATACGCAAATAGTAGAGTTGTTTCATTCGTAAATATGTAAAACACTTTCATACTTTAATTCGGTCACTTGGGGCCTTCATCGAATGAATTTTCAATATTGCAACTGATACTCTCATGTATCGGGTGGCGCGTCGAGTGCCACCAACGTTACGATTTATAATTTCATAGTCCCGTGCAAGACGTATCTTGTTAATCAAATTCGGACAATAAAATGTTTGTGATGAATCACTCACGGGCAGCTGCAGTAATCACAGAGTAAAAAAATCATTCCCACCGTGATGGTCGAGCCACTTGTCTGACTTTTCCCTTCGCAATTCTCGTTTCAACCGCTTCGACCGGTATATACGATAGCCATGGCAATAAGTTTGCTCGAGTAGGGACTTGTTTAAAACGTATTTCTGTATAGAATTTCATCGTAAAAATGCGCTGGAGGAATGCGAAGAAGAGACTACCGCTGTCAAAAATTCAACGTAGGAAAAAGGATGGGACAAGTGAATAAACCATGCACTCTGGCGGCTGACACGACAAAGTGGCTATAAAGAGAAACGCTTCATCGTAACACCTTGGAAATTGTCTGCCTCGCGTATAAGCGGCCAGTCTCAAGCCATGCGCCGTAGTTCGCAAGAAATTTCTCTCGCTGAATCTTCACAAAAACTTCCACCTCCTGCTCTATTTACCTGCTCTGCAGCTCACGGAAAACTCGCAAACTTGTCTTGATATTTATTGTGAAATTAACAAACTTCCAAAATTATTAAGTACAGTATTATCCTCAGCTCTATTATGCACTCGTCTCGCGAGTCTGCGAGAGTTTCGAGCGCGCGCGCGCGTATGCTTGCCTGATGATATTTCACGAGAAGCACAAACTTGCACAATTGAATTGCAAATCCAAGTTTAGTACCGGACGGAGTATGTATTGAATTAGCTAGTGATGTTCCGTTGAAAAAAGTCTCGCTTCTCGCGTGATAATTACAGTGCTCGACTAACGCAAGACGACGGGAACGAAAGACTCGATCTCACGAGGGACAATAGAATCAGATTGACTCGAATCTGAATCTGTCGTAAAAAAAAATCGATGACCTGAATGGTGGGGCCGATTGAAACGCGATTTGGTTCGATGCCTGCGCACCTTTAAAAATTTCAGTACATGGGGAATTGAAGGGAATTTTTCTGTCGACGGTATTTGAACTACTTTTTGATACGCAGATTATTATCGGATCTGGCTCAAGGCCCTTGGTTCAACGAAATGTCACGATATAATTATCGAAAATGTTCTCATATTGAATTTGTCGCTCAACTTCCGTTCTGTTTGTTTAAAAAGATGAAAATTTTCTATTACATTTTCGGGCGTATCGTAGATGGAACCCACTTCTGTATTTCAATAGTAGATCGTTCATCTCCAAACGCGCTTTCAACATCCGACGGTAGTGTATGAGCAAGTCCACCCTAACTCATGTCAACCGCATAGGCGATGAGAATGTCCTTCTTGAAATTTATAGGCACATGAGAATACAATATCGCCAATGATAATATTAGGATGATGAATGAAATGTACTTTAAAATGAAATACACTACTACATCAAACAATTCATCGAGCCTACAGAATTGACCTACAGAGTTCATCCGCGCGATACTCTGATCCCCCATGAAGTACGTCATAATGCATTGAGCCATTAGCCATTTCCTTGATTCAAATAATTTCCCACAGCAATAGCCAGCAGCAGCAGCGGCTCCGAATCGCATAATGAAAGGCAGAGATGCGTATACGGATTACGTGGATAAAAGCTCGCGAGCAACATTTGAGCATTATGCCGAGAACAATTTTCATACCTGCGCTCCTCCATAAACGTGGGTCAGTAACGCGGTTCGCCCATATGTGTTTCGTCGTAGCAGCTATATTACACTGGCTGGAAAACGGCTATACGAGAAAAAAAGGGAGAGAATATTGCAGGATGCCGTGAAGTATTTTGAAAATTCCGAAGGATAAACTAGATGAAGCGTTGGATTTCAAACAGTTTTTTTTTTCATGGCATTTCATGAGAAACGCAAAAAAATGGACAAAAAATGTTTTGTAGGATTTTGCAGAAATTTTTGGGATTCCATGTTTTTGGACCCATAGATTACGAAAATCGAGGTCTCCAAGTTCGATTTTTGCTCCGTCACAAAGCTTCCTCATTGAGAAAACAATTAATAAAAACAATGCACTTTTCAATTGGAAAATAAATATGATATGATTGCGAATATGATGAAACAAAAATAATTACCATCTAAACACGTCAATAAGTATAACATGAAAAAACGACGTTATTGGACTTGGACAATTATTTATTTGCAACGTGAATTGCACAACACTATTCTGATACGTAAACAATTAGATTTTTCGTGCAACGATTTGTGAAATATTTAGGGAGAGGTCCGTAGAGTATGTTCATCGGATTACTCGATTTTCGATTGTTATGACCGGGCAGGTTTTGTGAGCCCAACGCCTCGATTGTAGAACAAATTGTTGGTGGTTGAATGGTATACGATTGCCGCCGTTGAAAATCTGTCAGGTACTCGTTCGTGCATGGAAGCTTTTCCCCTTTCAATAATAAAACCCGTTATTGTGAAAATACCAAAAATATTTAAGAATGATTTGAATTAAATTAAATATTCGTATATGCGAAAAGAATCACATCTTTACAATTTGCCAGCAAATAATTGAATATCTCTAGCTATTCAACACTCAAAAAAATTGTAATCTTGAACGAAGAAGATTAATGAGCTTGACAAGCTGTGACAAGAAGATTGATTCAGACTCCTTTTTTATATCCATAGAGGTGTCCGTTTAGCAGCTGAGGAGAAATGTTCGCCTGTTATGGCGTCAAAATGATTTTTCTTCTTGAATGAAAATTCGATTTTTGTGAGTGTAGAATATGTTAGATGAGACGTCCTGGTTGTTTTTAAAATTCTTGGCATGTTTCCATTGATTTGCTTCAATTACCATAGAATTCCAGTAGAAAAAACGCAATCTCTCAATCCCTTTCGAATACTATTCGATTTTTTAATGGACCTTTTGCTAAATTATCTAGCCATCCTATCAAGCATTACAAAAATGTAGCTGCTACGTATGAAAAGATTCTCTGGTTGTCCCGGTGTCCTTCTAAGCTAGTCACTGTTTCTATCCATTATTACTCATAGGATCATTCTCTGACCGAGTGAGTCAGTGGCTATTAGCACTGATTAGCAGCTTTTCACTGACTAACACTTTCACAGCAGGAAAATAAGGGACTCGTGGGGGGTAGAGGACAAGGTTGTGGCTCAAACCGGGAGAGGAGGAGAGGCGGGAGGGTCGTCTGCAAATGACACTTTCTGCAAATGACACTTTCACGTGGAATGAAATATAAACCCGTGTCGGACCTCGAAGGGCTTGTTCGGCTGGTGAAAATAGAACGCCGGCCCGGCCTACTAAAAATACGCGGTCCAACGCGCGCGCGCGACTACAACGAAGATAAAGAGTGTGTAAGAGGGCGTGGGAAGCTGTAGCTGTGTGTACTCACTATAATCTCGAGTGAGAACACGAGCGGAGGATTTGGCAGCGCATCAGCCGGGGATTAATCGATGATGAGGTGCTTGACGTCCCGGCGAAATAATGCCCGCCGCGTACGTGAGACGCGCCGTCGACTTCGTGATTGTCGGAGCGAATTCTTCCGCAGATCAACTTCTCTCTTTCGCATAGGCTTCAATTTCGTGGTCTGAAAAAATAAAACGGCAGTTGATCAACAAGCATCTCGAATGCTTATACGCTCGTCTCGAGCAATGCTGCTAGGTTGTGAAAATTCGCCTGATCCAATGTACCATATGATCGAGTGGAATATCGTAGTTGCGGCAGTTTTTTTTATTCAAAAGAACAATTCAATTGTAACGTTAATATATTCTGTTGTTTTAAAATCATTTATGCTTCTCGACTGTACGATTATACTTATTCAAACTATATCTCGTATATTTCTAGTAAAATTGATTTCGCATCTATAGTAAGTTTAACTCCACTGTCTCAATCCTTCAATATTTATCTTATTCCGTTCCGCCATGGATTAGGAAATCATTCGAAAATGAAAAAGAAAATTTACATTAGAACCGACTACTTAACAGGAAGCTACTTTCAAAACAAAATTCTTAATTTTATTTCATCAATCTCATTGTGTCAATAACAAGGAGCTTCACCGATTCGCCGAAAAACACAAAATAGTCGTTCCA
Source organism: Aphelinus atriplicis (assembly GCA_020882685.1). NCBI lineage: Eukaryota > Metazoa > Arthropoda > Insecta > Hymenoptera > Aphelinidae > Aphelinus > Aphelinus atriplicis. Next base: position 70,828,287 of record CM037074.1, on the reverse strand, counting down.
GCAATAATACAGGATATGTTTGTTATGTAAAGACTTTGAAAAATATTATTAGGTATGTAATACTTGTTGTGAAACTATAATTTGAATAGAAACATAACTTATGATTGTTATCTTATGAGATACTTTGTGGAAATGTTCATTTTGTAATGGTCTCGTAATCCATTCGTGGGTGATTTCTTGGGATGCGCGTTGTATTTCTTGGCTGAGTACTCGTACAAGAAATGCATAGAACGGAATTTTCAATTACAATTTATGTTTAATACCCGTCACTGTAATTAAGCCATTATATTCCGAATACTAGTTCAAGTGCAAAATTAAATTCAAATTCTTAAAGTCTTCAATTCTGCCAGACTTTCTCAGAAGAAAAATAATATAGTACAGTAGAAAAAAGTACAGCGCAGTAATTCGAACAAAAAAAATTGTCAAGAACCACTATTTTTATATTAAAAATTATAATATTTTCAAATTTGAATCTGCAATAATGAATATCTGGGGCCTAAAACTAAAATTATATTTGATTTCTAGTGAGATTGAAAATATATTTCTCTCAGAGTAGTGATAAATGTGAAATGTGATCAGAGATGAAAAGATTAGTGTCTTATGCATCTAGTGCACAGAGAAATATTATATCATAAAAATAATTATGTTTTATAGTGACGCAGTGGTTATGATAAATTTTCAGTGAATGTGCGTTACCGCGTAAGGAATAGTAATTTTTACAATACGATTTCTCACCGCGTGCGAGAGATGAAATTGCGCTAGGCGCCACCGCCGTCACTCGTGTGTGCTCTTCACGCCCGTGTACACGGAAAGAGCATTTCGCGAATTGCATGCGATATTTCATCGTCAGATAAAATGTTGAACAAATTTTCCTCCTCCCCAGCCATTGCTGATAGAATTGTCAATGCGCACGTGTCCACTTTTAGGAGTTCGCTCTCTCGCCAATAAGAGAAGTGTGTATTATACAATAACCCAATGTGGCCCACCAACGAGATCTTTTTGACTCGAGTGGCGCTCGGGTTGTGCCGATCGATTTTACACTTCAAACGACTCCTCCAGAGTTTCGAGCCGGAATGCGAAATTTTTGAAATTCTGCATTTTTGAATGCAAATTCAATGGAATGCGACAATCGGATACATAGGTTAACCGTCCCGTCGCAGAACTAGGAAGGTATTAACAATATCGTGATTACTTTGCTTGTTTCGATATTTTTATACCTTCGAGTATATCAATATTCGGAATAATCGTTAAAGCTGCTACAAGTGAGTAGCTATACATAGGAAGGAATAAAATACACGGATAGGATAAGAATAAACTACTCGATATAAAAAAAAATACTCTCATCTAAAATGCGGTTGTATGTCTCAGGGATCCGATTCCTTTGTCAACGCGAGTTCACATCCACAGGAGAATTCTCATTTCAAAAGAAGGTTATATGAAACGTTCATAAATAAATCACGTGAACACATTGGAATACCATCAGCAAGTAATTTATTTTTCAATTGGATTAAGTATCGATACTTCGAGAAACATTTCATTTCCTTCGGGGGAATGATTTTACTCATTACGTAACACACCGTCTGATCGATCTGTAAGACTCATTGACTAATTCAACAACTTCGCAGAGTATTTCGCGGTAATGAAATCAAACGAGGTGATATCATTTCAGAACCACGATTTTATCTCCAAGCCCTACAGCTGGAGGTAGTAAGCTACGAAGATTCGGAAAAAATTGGGGGAGGAATAAAAATAGAACTACCCACTCGTTTTGGATAAAGTCAGCGACATCGACTTTGAAAACTTTGATACCAGTTTTTGTGGTCTGGTGCTAAATGTGAAATTCCGGCACTTTCGATTTACCGTTAACAGTCAAGCGGCTGCGTTGAAGATCCATTCAATTTAAATTTAACGCTATACTGATGCGTTCATGCTGACGTGAAAAGTCTCATCTCGTCATGGATCACTCAAGCTTCATATGCTTACTTTCATATTGTAACAAATTTTTATTTTTCTTCCTGCTTGAATCCCGATACTCCCGATATGTGTACCATATTTCGATTCAACGCATCAGTGTTTTTCTCTTCGACTTGTTCGAAAGAAAATTACGTTCGATTACGGTTCTACGGGGAATCTGGGACACATGGAAATTCAACATTCGCTTTGATGTTCGACAAAACTTTTTAAACGTTTACCCTCTGCTTCAGTCGTTGTCTGGCCAAATTTTGCCATTCATTCTTCCTTTTTTTTCTAGTAAAACTCACGAGTTCGGAGCTCTGTAACCAAGCTTGACTTCGACGATTTCAAAAAAGATATTCGGAGGAGAATCAAAACTTTGACCTTGAGATTTGAAAAAAAAACTTCTAGCCATCCGAAATTTTGGAAAAATCAATTGTCCATCGAATCATAGTAACGTCGAAAACATTTTCCAAGATACCAGTAATTTTCGTGAGCTGAATACTTTCACTATTTGCAGATTAAATCGATCATTGGTGCTAATATAGCACTGAGGGCGAAATTCTCCATTTTGTATAGCACATGTTGTCCCTTCAGTATGACCGCCCTCTACTCCCTTAGCCCATCCAATCTTTCTAATATAACGATACTCCGATGGGAAGCTTAGAAAAAAAGACACCTCCGCACGGTAGTGTAAAAATACAACTTCAAAGATGATCGCGCGTTCCTGTCTCTCTCTCTCTCTCTCTCTCTCCATAATTGTTTTGAATAGGTTAACCATGGCGTAGGGAGTTGGAGAGTCGGGCAACGCGTAGAGAGGCATAAATAAGGAACTACGAGGGAATTCGAAAGATCAATGTGGACGTACGAGAGGAGCCGCGTTTCCCCGTACTAAAATATTTATCCGCCCGCTAGTCATCGGGATTGCTTGACCGAATCACCGGCCGCCCATCGATCCACCGCTCGAACTCAACACAGACAGACGCACACCGACACAAATCCATCCCCAACACCTCGCTTTGAAAATAAACCCTTCTGAACGAGCGAGTAGATTACGGACAAGAATATATATATACGCGGATCGGCTCTGAAGTAGGACGTGCTTGTGTAATTTGCATCGTGGCGTGCCCGCGAAGGCCAGCAATGGTGTGAGCAGAGCGTCGCGACGAATGAAATAATCGAGGGATGGCGTGATCGTTAATTACGTGCCAAAACTCCCCGGGGCTCTGGTTTTTCCCTTCTCGATCTACTTATCTTGCTGTCCCGGAGTCGGCGGCGCGCGACATCGCTTCAATTATGATGTCCGTGAGAGACGAGGAAAAAAAAAGGATTGATCATCCCGGCGGGCTATTTGTTACGCGAGCCTCACGTTCGACGAGCCATCGGACCTCGATATCTGAATCCGGAGTATGGAGGATGGAATACAATTTATAAACCACCATCGAACGAGCGAAGAATCGGTCGCTGATCAAATTAGATGGTTTCGTTCGGTTCGCCAATTTTTGATGATTTACATATTACAGACATTTGATGGGCGATTGATGCACGATCTTAGGATCGAAAATACGGCTTTTCAAAAAACGATTTGTTGAATTTTTGTACTTTTCCAGTTTTTTGGTCCTCGTGACGAGTTCACTCTTTCAGTAACTCCTACAATCCGTCCTTTTATTCAACTAACCTTGTGTTCAATGAATAATTCGAATCAATTCTTAGATACTATTCCGGTTCATTAAATTGACCAATGAATGTAATTTAATACTAAAATCACTCTGTTTATGATCAAATAGTATGGTGAAGTTTTTTTGAAAGTCTACTTTTTACGCCTTGCGTCGCAGGCGGTAAATTGTACCTAAAGTCATCGCATCATCATCAGTCATGCATCAAATAAATATGTGGTGGATTTTGTGAATTTTTCCTTTTCCACTTCACTCTGGATTGGCCCTCAAAGATCGACAACTTATACATATTTGTACCTAAAGTCCTCCACCCCTGAATAACAACACCAAAAGTATAATTTGTTGACGAAAAATTATGTTCGCACCGCAAACGTAGGACACAACTTTATCCTTTGATACGAAAACTATTATACATCAGTCTTGACCTCTATAAAGTAAATTCAATTGTTTTACAAAACGGTTGCAAATTAACTAGCTAATTGTCATGACATATATGAGGTTTTTTGTGGAGAAAATGAGAATCTGTCGACAATAGCAAACTTGCACGAACAACTCTATTTGATTATTTTAGTCCAAAAAAAAAAATAACCAAATAGAAATTCCAAATAGCAATTCCCTGGTGTTTCATTCGCCGGTATCGGGCTAAGTTGCGTAACGAATTCACGAATCTCAGTGAAGCTCGGGTAATTGCAGTAGATCGACTTGTCCAGGGGTCATCGGGGGCCGGCTATCCTACTTGACGACAATACGTTGAACGAATGCACCCGCAGCTGAGAGATAAAGTGGACCCTTGTGATGGGGCTCGAATGACGTGGTACTTATCAGTGGGAGGTAGGCGAAGTGTGCTCCTCGGGGGAAATTGGCCACAATCCCGAGAAATTACACGGAGGCGTAGCCGTGACTTGAAGCGCAATCTTCATCGCGTCAACCGCCCGCTACTTCTGCTTTCGTATTCAAAAGGATTCTTCCTCGCGAATTATTCTTCGGGCGTTCACGTGGAAATCAAAGTTTGTTCATGCCGTCCTTCGTCTCTCAACACTTTTGCAATTATCTCCCCGTAGCTGCGAAATTCGAATTTGCGTTCGGAGAGTTACTATGACCGCAGATTCAGCCTCTGTTTGTTCGCCGACTGAATATTCAATGGCATTAAAATTATTTCTTGGTATACCTTCGTAAGATCAACTGTGTATACTCAAAGACTCTGGGGAAAATACGGAGTGTATATTTCAAAATGTATATACAAATAAACGCGGCCATCAGATTCGTTCACTCGTTCCAAGCTTGGCCCACAAACTTGTAATTAGCCTCGAGACTAGTTATTAATAAGTAGAAATATCATTTGTAATGCAATGTTGAACTTGTGGTATCAAGAGACATAATAACTGAGCTCCTCGGAACCATTAAAAACGGCTTTGGCCTTTGGATAAAATTACGTGTGTTCACTCGTCAGAAGTTGAATAGATTATGACGTTTTTTTAATAATACATGTAATCAGTTATGTTGTGTCGGTAATGGATAAGAGCGAACTGATACGTTGTTCATTATGATCAAACAACTTATCGCACAACGAAATTTAAAATGAGAATAAAAAAATAATCTATTTTCAGTTCAATATTTGTCAGCGAGCATTTTCACGCATGACTAGGAGCGGATCCCAAAAAGCGAACAAAAGGCTTTTTCCGCTCGAGCGGCGAATTGACGTTCGATTACAATTTATAAATCAATATTCACAATACTCACTTATCAGCAAATTTTCCAGATGTACACAACGTGGTTATCGTGTGCTTTATTGAGAAAAGCTTGAACTTCCTTTCAGCATCTCACATGAGCAGTTCTATGTTAATTGACATTTTTGAAAAGCAAAATAAATTTTTTTTTTCGTATTAAACTAAAGATCAACATATGATCATTCATAAATACATATAATCAATAGAATTAATGCTCGATATTATTTTTCAGCTCTTGGATGTTAACTCGTACGCCTGTACCGAAGACAGAAGTATAAATAAACGTTGAAACTCATTTAACTGTTTGACGAAAGAAAGTATTATTCATTTAGAAAAACATCAGTTCTTTGAAATATTACTTCCCATCACTGACAGCCAGGAGTATAATAAAAGCTCAACACTCTCCCGACGATTTTTTTTTTTCTTAACACCATAAATCAGGCAATTGCGAATGAACGACAGATTTCCAACTACTGATTCAAAAATCAAATTGAAGTATACTGCGTCGGGTATTAGGTACGAAGATACATGTGAAATTGGTTGAAAAATGAACCATTTCCCGTCGTTCTCCTTTCCCTCCTGCCAATCCCCGCGATCCCAAGCAGAATGAAATTCACTTTTGATCCACTCGCAAGTGTCTCGACGATACGCACCCACAGACACCCATACAAGCCTCGCAAACAAATCCCACCGGAGTTCCGTTTGATTTCTCGAGCCAGCTTAGGTCGGTCGAAACAGAGGCGCGAACGTGTATGTATATCCGCGTGTAAACACGGAGGCGAAGCGTCGTGGGCGCGTGTCGGCCGTCTCGACGATCGCTCGGTCGGTCACCCGTCCCCCCCGTCGGGGAGCTTTCGCGGGTAAAAAGACGGAGAAAAATGTCCCGCAGCGACAGCCGTAGGCTCATTTGCAACGATCTCCTTAGCGCCCCACACGCAGATAGGACACGGGGGAGGGAGAAAAGAAAGAGGGAAGGGGGGAGAGGCTGTTGCGCGAAAAAGTCGAGTTCGGGCACCCGATAGAATATTCGCCTCCCAC